>JAKFHU010001482.1:11200000-11724488 GCA_023783475.1 Daubentonia madagascariensis
GGCTTCATTTAATCTGTGGGGTCTTATTCTTTACAGGATAGGATCATTTTCTTAATGAGATGTCGGGTGGTAGAAACAAGACAATTCTTTTGAGTTAAAGACTCACTTTTATAGGAATGACCTATGACTCTTCATGGTCAGAATGTCTTAGAGGCACCGGCAGTTTATAAAGGAGACAGGGACTCACTTAGATTCTACCTTGAAGCAGAAGATGTGGGCTGTATCTACCTTCTTACAAGAGCCTCCTTCCTCCCTGAGCTCCTGTGTACTTTTCTTAAGGCTGGGAAGGTATACAGAAAGGTGTTACTTAAAAATTAGAAGAGAAGCCAGATCAACCATTCCAGTGGCTCTGTTGTGTGTATATAAGTCAAAGTGACTTATTCAGAGGAAATCATTGACTGGGAATCATCTTCTTGGAAAACTTATTTCTGGTAAGAGCAAATATTATTTATGGAAAATGTTTAGATTTTGTCTTATCAGTACAAGTAATCTGATTTTACCCAGGTTGTATACACAGAATGCACTGTTATTGGTGTGCATGTAATTCTGATTCCTGCAGCATCATTCCTTTCTGACCACCAGGTTGTGCCCTGGTAATGTGAGGCATTAATGTGGCTTTCTAGGGGTGACTCACTCAGGCTTTCTAGTGAAGATAGTCTAATTTCTGTGCCTGATTATAGTGTCTTACAAAGTATGCATTTAAATACTAATATTTAAGATAAAGAGTATACAGAATGTAAGAGAAAATTGCTCAACATATGAGGAGACCCAATGCTATGAAGGAGAGAAAATAAGTTTAGCAAATGGAGGAATTTCATACCTGAAGAAATGGAGTAATCTGTAAAGGATTTTAATTAAGTATATATTATTTAAACATTCAGAAAGATAAGAGAAAAAAATGTGTGCATGAAACGAGAGAGGGTTATGAGAAAAAACTGAAATAAACTATGTAGATTTAATATATGTATTTATCTCTTCACCTTTCTGAAACCCCACTAAATGGATCAAATAAATACTAAACAAATAAATGGGCTGAAAAAATGGGCCAAATAAATACTAAACAACACTACATAAAGGATTAAAAAGGCATAAATACACAAGGACAGAGGAAAGGAGAGGAGACAGCAGCAGCCAAGAGAGGTGGATGTATGTTTGGGAGAAGGAATACAGGTGGAAGGATTGGGGAAGAAAGCCAAGAAGTCAAACCCCATGTGTCTGCAGAGATTTCTGCATGAGAGCTGGCAAGTCTCTGACAGGTGGAAAAGCGCAGGACCTTGGAAAGCCAGGGCAAGAGCAGTGCTGGAGAGGCTTAGCAAGAGGTATGGACAAGGGGCAGTCAGACTCAGGACCCCACTTTCATCTGTAGTGAAGTGATTGCTCTCGTCCCCCTCTGCAGGAGAAGCTCCAGTCCCTTGGATAAGAGGCACTGCAGAAGGCAGGGGAGAAGTGCCATTCTAAAGCCAGCAAGTCTAAGTTCTGGACAGGGCACAGCTCAGATCCAAGAACTCTGTAGTTAGATCCATGCTTCTAGGCAAAAAAGTAGAGAATTCATCTCAGTAAATTGGATGGCCGGGATGTGTACTGTCAAACTTAGGAAAGGGATGTTTTATCTTAGGGAAGATAGGTCCACCTGAAACCTCAGAATGTGGCCTTACTGGAATAAGGGTCTTTGCAGATATAGCAAAGATAAGGATCTCAATATAGATCATCCTGGATTAGGGTGGACCCTAAATCCAATAACACATGTCCTAATGAGAGACAGAAGAGAAGATACAGAGACACACAGAGGAGAGGTCACGTAAAGATGGAGGCAGAGATTAGAATGATGCAGCCACAAGCCAAAGGATGCCAAGGGTTGCCAGTAGCCACTAGGAGCTGGGAGAGAGGCAAGGCACTGGAGCTTCTGGAGGGAACTAACCCTGCCAACACCTTGGTTTCAAATTTCTGGCCTCTTGAAGTGTGAGAGAATGAACTGATGTTGTTTTAAGCCTCTAGGTTTGTGGTGATTTGTTGTAGCGGCTCTAGGAAACTAATACAGGAGGGGCGTTAGAGAAGGATGGGGCAGGCACCTGCTGTTGTGGGGTATTAAGGTTTGAATATGTCCCCCAAAAGTTCATGTGTTGGAAACTTAATCCCTCTGCCTTCCTGAGTGGATTGATGTCACTGGGGAATGGGTCTTCTATCTCAGGAGTGGCTTTGTCGCAAAAGTGAGCTCTCTCTGGCTCTCTTGGTCTTCCCCTCTTGCCATGTGATGCCCTCTGCCATGTTATAATGCAGCAGGAAGGCTCTCACCAGATACTGGCACCTTGGTTTTAGACTTCCCAGCCTCTAAACTGTGTGCTGAATAAACTATTGTTTGTAAATTACCCAGTCCACGATATTCTGTTATAGCATCAGAAAACAGACTAAGACATGGGTATAGGTGTGTGTGTGTGCACGCATGTGAGAAAAGCTGTTTAGTTTTAAAGTATGCCTATATTAATTTGATAAAAAGTAAAAATTAAAAATTGATTAGATCTTGGAAATTAAAAACTATTGAAACTCTACCAGATGCGCTGACCAGCTATATAGCTGAAGAGCAGATTGGTGGGTTGGAGGGTTGGGCTTAGAAGCTCTAGAGATCAATGCCAGGAGTGGGGAGAGGGCTCGGAGGAGACACCGGGGCGTGGTCCCCCTGCAAGGCCTTCTGGAAGGAGGGAGTGAGCGTGGTGCGCAGGTGGCAGTTGAAGAACTAATGTCGGGGTTTCCCCAGACGTGAATCAGGGTACTGCAGGAGCCCACTGGATGCCAAGCAGAATGGAAGGAAAGCAAAGTAAACCAAAAACCATGCCAAGGAATCAGAAAAGGAAGAAGAACCAAATGTATAGTTTCTGACACCACCATTTGAAATGCAACATAAAAGACAACATTTAAAAGCAGTCTTCTCAAAGTACTGAGGGAAAATACCTTTGAACCTAGAATTCTTTGTTATTCACACTGTTGTGCAAGAGGGAAGACTAAGTCAGAGTCTCCCACCCTGAGGGCCTTGCCTGAGACATGGATGCTGAGAGAGTTTGTTCCTCAGAGACCTTGGGGAGGCCAAATGGGGCATAACATGGCCAGGGCCTGCTTAATCATATCTGGCTGCAAAAAGCCACGTGTGTCTACCCCTGGGTGCCATTCAAATGTTATTTCCACTGCTTGCCATGACGTGGAGATATTTGGGAAGCAGTGCAGTAAATAAAAACATTTTCAGACATATGTGAGATCAGAAACCTTACCACCCTTCTGAAATAATTAAAGGATGTATCCCAACAAGAAGAAAAATGAACCCAGAAACCACAGGATGAAAGAAGCAACTGCTAGCAAACAAGTCATAAAAATTTTGCCTGAGTTAAGGTATCACTCCTTTAAAAAATTAAAAAATCCAAAATTTCAGATGTGTGGGAAGGAGGTCAGAGAAAAGTGGGCATGTACTTTAACTTTAGTTTTTGAAAAAAAACTTATGTTTGTGCATATTAAGAATTAAAATGAAACCAACAGTAGGATAGAAATAGATGATTAAACTTTCAAACTAGCACAGAGAAAGAATGGAGAAAGGAAACTTGATTAATCTCACCAAGGACAGGAAAAGATAGCCTGCAAATAGAAAATACACAAGTTTAAGCATAGACAGAATCATGTTAATTGTGGTTGGTTTTAAATTATTAAACACAGAGCATCCTTAGATTGGAGAAAAATATGCAAACTGTAGCTGTAGATGCTTAAAAGAGAAGAGACACAGCTACTAGAGGTGAGAATAAAGGTGTGGTGACAAGGTCCATGTAATGTGGTTGATTTCAGAGGTGTAGTAGAGCAGCGGCCATGTCCTCTGACAGCCCTAGGTGAGATGCATGTCGATTGTGGGATTTCTCTATGGCTTCTTTCTTCTTGAGTGGAGGAAAAAAAGGGAAGTTTGTACCACTCTTTTATTTGTGCTCTGCGAATAACAATCTATTCTCTTTCACCAAATAATTTTTTTTCCCCCACATATTGTTCATAAGGAATCTTTCACCAAATAATTTTGTTTCTTGGATAATACAGGTTGTCCCAAAAATATCGATGTACTTGAAAGCTTTGATAACTTAAACTGCATTTTGGACATTTGGGCACACTTTTCCTCTTTTGTAGTGACTTACAGGCTGAGTTACACTGCAAGTAAAACCCATTGTTCTCAGAAATCTGTCGTGGCCCTGGTTAAATTGCATACTTGGATGAACGTATTACTGTGCCTTTATTCTTGAGTAAAATGAAAGATTTTTTGGACAGGGAGCTTTGAGGTGTACATGTGAACTGTGTTTAAAATCATAGAGTGTTTTTGGGCAGAATATTATAGTTATGATTGAGGGTTAATATTAATGTACTTCTGAATTTTTCTCAGTGACTTTTAAAAAATTGTTTATAGGTCCTATGGCCGGGCTCCAAAGATGATTCACCTAGAATCTAACTTTGTTCAGTTCAAAGAGGAGCTGCTGCCCAAAGAAGGAAACAAAGCTCTGCTTACTTTCCCCTTTCTTCATATTTATTGGACAGAATGCTGTGTAAGTATTCATTTAGGGGGAAAAGGAAAATGCATTGGAATATGGTTAAGAATTCATGGGTCCAGGTTTTGTTAAGACAACTATAATTTTTCAAATTTCCTTTTTAATATCCTCTTTATTTGGGTGTTCTCTTCATTCTTCAGCCAACTGGTGGCTTGGTTGTTGCATGTTTCTGCTCTGGTCCAGCGTGTTGCACTCATGGTCAGCACTGAGTGTAATTGCATTTCCTGTGTTTCGAGTCTCGTTGAGCCATCTCACTGTGCCCTAGTGGCCGCTAGGTTTAGTCAGTTTTAACTGTGTTTAGTCTTTACTTTCAGTTTTGTTTTCATGACACCTGTGTTCACCATCATGCCCCTTGCTGTACTCGACAGTCCATGCTGTCTCTTCTGCGTGGTTGTGAACTTGCAGAGGCTGGGGGCTGTGCCCTCCTTCCCGCTATCACAGCGCGCCTCGGGGAGCACTCCCTGACTCTCCACCGAGTGCGTGGACCTTAGTGCTGCGGGTATTTCACTCGTATTTTCCAATTGTGTATTCATGAACCCAGAAAGAATCTTTTCATTCGTGGCAGAAATCTTCTCTTCATGAAATAATAGAAAATTCTGTGAATCATTTCTTCTGTGTATTTTGACTCTATTAAAGCAGGCATTTAGCACTATATAAAGCACATAAATCATTACACACTGTGACATTTTAGCCTAAATTTGAGGATGCAGTGGTAGTTTTTTTGTGATTTTAATGAGACAGGCCTCTGGAAGCCTGTGCTTGGTTTTCCTCAGACTTCACTCCATGTACCCTTTCTCTTTGCTGATTTTGTTCTGTGTCCTTTCCCAGGGAAGTCACGCAGGATGGCTTCGTTCACCAAGGAGTGTGATAACACGTGAGATGTTTTCTCCCGGGGAGGCTTGCTGGACTCTCATTGCTCAGGGCTTTATCGATGCTGGTCACGTGGGCCTCCCCTGCCTGGCATGCACCGTGACTCTACCTTCCCAGAAGGAAAGCCAGTGGTTAGCATAAACCGTATTGTATGTGTAAACAGTGTAGGCCTAGTGAGGTCCTCTTATCACAGGCTGGTGGGAGCCCTCCCCAAATCCAAGTTCTCAGAGTAGCTGAGGGCCAACCTTGTAAGCAGGCCTAAGAAGGATGGCCATCCCAGGTCTGCTGTGTGAACTCTTCTCTCTGTGACCTCTCATTGGTGATGTTAGATTTGATCACTTGGTCAAGGAATTGTCTGATTTCTCCATGGTATGGTCACTCTTTTCCCCTTGTGATTAATAAGCCATCTCTGGGGAGCCGCTTTAAGACCATGTAAGTATCCTGCTCCTTATCCGCCTTTTCTGCTTGGATTTAGCATCCAGTAAAGATTCTTTCCTGAACCAGTCTTTACTAAGGGTTGCTAACCCCACTCTGCCCACTTTGGTCAGCCTGTGCTCTACTCTGAGGAAGAGTCCTCATGGATCTCTGTGTGTTCAGTGGGTGTAGTCAGTTATCCTTACTTATTTTGATGCTCAGGTTGTCCCAGATTTGGCCTTTGAGAGAGTCACTTCAAGCTGGGTCCCATGTCCCCTTTTGAGCACCTTCTAATAACTTTCTGGCATAACAAGATATTTCAGGTTCTTGTAGCTTGGTAACCTTGTCCTGGAGTCAGCCATTTCTTCACAGAGCCTTAGGCGCTTTGGCAGTAGGTGTGCTCATTGATAGGAGAGTGTTACTGCTTCTCTGCCCTTTGAGTAGACAGAGCTAAGAAAGGGTGTGTCTTAGAAATCATGGGTTGATACTGCTGCCTCCAATTTTAGTCTCATCCCACGGGGTTTCTTGCCTTACCCTGTTCCATGTTTATATCTACTCTCAACAATATCAACACATTTACTTATTTGGTCAGTCCTGCAATGTGCATAAGATAGTTTCAGAATTGCCACACACACCACAACTAAAAACAAACCTTCTGAGAAGAGCCCCAATTTGCTTGCAGTTAATGGTTTTCCTAGACTGGCAGCATATATTCATAGTGTGTATTAGCTTCATCCTTTTCAGTGTTTTCTTAGTTACTCTTGCATATTTGACTTTGGTATTTTTATTGGGATCATATTCGGTTTATAAATTAACATATGCAGAACTAACATCTTGATGATGTAAGACACCCTAAACAAGAACAAGCGATGTCTTTCCTTTTGTGCAAGTCTGCTTTTGTGTTTTATACTTTTCTTCGTTATAGATTTTAAAAATTCTTGTTAAATTTATTTCCAAGTATATTTTGTTGTTGCTGTTGTAAATGGGGTTTTCTCTCCCATTGTTTCTTCTGGTTGCTTATTTTTTGGGGTATTTTTATGTAACTTTGCTGAATTTTTTTATTGTTTGATTTAGTTTTATGATTGATTCTCTAGGCCCCCAGAGCCTAGGGTTTTCCAGATACCCTATCACATCATTTGCAAATAGAGTTAGTTTTCCTTCTTATAAGTCATTGTTTTCTCTGGTCTAAGACATTGTTAAATAATAGTGATATAGTCCCCTTTGCCTTGTTCCTGATCTTACTGGGAACACCTGTGGTGTTTCCCCATTAAGTAGGATGCTGGCTGTAAGGTAGAGGTAAGTATATGTGATCATGTGAAGGAAGTATCCACCCATTCTTATTTTCCCAAGCATTTTTATTATATTATTGTATGAGTCCTTATATCTACTAATGTATTGAATTACATTAGTGGGTTTCTCAGTGTTGAACTATACTAGCACTCTTGGTATAAATCCCATTTGGTCATAGTATTATTTTCTTAATGTGGTATTGGAGTGTGTTCACTTCAATTTTATTTAGGATTTTTTGTATCTATATTCACAAGTGGTTGGTCTGTAACTTTTGTGCTATCTTTATGAGGTTTAGGTATTGATGTTATACTTGATTCATTAAAAGAATTTGGAAGTTTTTATTTTCTATTTCTGAAATAATTTATGTGGTATTGGAGCTATCTGGTCTCTAAGGTTTGATGGAATTCTATGAGACTATCTGAGCCAGGTACTTTCTTATGGGATAGTTCCTTGATAACTTTCTGTATCCCTTCCACGAAAATTGGTCTGTTTCAGACTTTTGTCAATTTTGATAAGCTGTATTTTTCTTAGAAATTACATATTTCATTAAGCTTTAAAATTTATTTTCATTGAGGTACATGAAATGGTCTTTTTTAACTTTTAAAACGTGCTCTGTGTCAGTAGTTACTTCCCCATCATTTCTTATTTTGTATATCTGTGCTTTTTCTTTTTCTTCCTTGATTAAGTTAGTTGGATTTTTTTTTCCCCAGAGAACCAGCATTTTTATTTATTAATCTGATTTACTATTAGTCTGTTTTCTACCTCATTAATTTCTGCTTTCATTTTTATTATTTCCTTCTTTTTGTTTTCTTATGGTTTACTTTGTTCTTTTTCTGGGTTTTTTTTGTTGGTTTTTTTTTTTAGTTTGGAGTGCATTTCTTTTCATTCTTTAATTTTTATGGATATAGATCTTGAAAGTTATGAATTTTTCTCTGGTTACTACTTTAAATATTTCCCAGTGTTTTATCATTATTTTCCAGAAAATCTCCATTTTCTGTTTGTATTTCCCTTTTCATCCAATGTTGTTTAATAGGAAGTGTTTTTAGTTTCCAGAAAGAAAGAAATTTTAAAAAATTTTTGCTAAAAAATTCTAGTTTTATTGCATTGTGATCAGAAAGTGTTTATAATATTTCTGCTTTATGAAACTTATTTTTTCTCTGTGACCTAATAAATGATCAGTTTTTGTGGATATTCCATGTGTGTTTGAGAATGCATTTTCTTTATTTTCAGATTGTAGTGTTAAATATTTGTCCATAAGATCTATCTTACTGTGTTGGTTAGGTCACTTATATTTAAATTTTTGTCCTTTTGACCTGTCTTTAACTGACAGTTATATGTATGGTAAAGTCTTCTATTATTGGTGTGTTTTTTATTTCTCTTGCATCTTCTGTAGTTCCTGTTTTGTGTAGGTGGTTGATATGTTATTTGGTGTGTAGATATTTATAACTATTGTAATTTTTATGGAGTGAAATATTTCATTTAAAAAATGGTTTCTGGGTACTGTATCTTACTCAGGAAAGCCTTGTCTATCTGAAGATAACTGATTTTCTCCTCTATTTTCTTTTAATAATTTTATAATTTGCATCTTATATTTGTACCTATTTAGCTTCAAGATATTTTTATGTAGGTAGGAGCTGTGGAGGTTGAGGGTCTAATTTTACCGTCTAAATGGAAAGCAAATTGGCCTAGCACTATTTCATAATAGTCTGTCTTTTCTCCACTTATTGGAAATATCACCTTTATTTTAAACCAACATCCAGTATGCACAATATTCTGGACATTTCAGTTCTATTGATAATTGTCTATTCTGTGCCAGAATCAGACTTGTAATTATTACATTTTTATGATATGTATTGATATCTGCTCTTTTAAAATAAACCTCTTGGTTAGTATACATTTTCTCTTCCATATGTCACGTGTGCAGATTGTTTTCTGAAGATGGCTGTTCTAACATATCCCATCCCCTTGCTCCTTTCTACATGCCAGTGACTTTCCTGTGAGAGGCTGGGTCTGAGTTTTCTCCGATTAAATCTGGGTAGGCCTCTGCCTGTGGCAGAAGTGACGCTGTGACATTTGAGACTAAGTCATAAAAGGTAATTTATCTTCTGCCTGAGAAGGATTCTGTCAGGATGGTTATTCTAAGAACCCAGCCACCCTGCTGTGAGGAAGCCAAGCATCCTCTTGGGAAGACCACCTGGAGGCATTCAGCCCCAGCTGAAATCACCCGTGTGTTCTGACTCCAGGTGGAGCAGAGACTGCTGTTCCCACCAAATCCTCTCTAGGTTGTAGATCTGTGAGCCAAAGAAATGTTCTAGACCACTACAGTTTGGAGTGGTTTGTTACACAGCAGTAGGTAACTGGAACGCCAGTTGAAAAAAGAGAAGGCTGGAGGCATTTTGATCGGGATTGCCTTGAGTCAGTTTCTGATTCCAGTCCCAGTCACTTTGGGAAGAATTTTAATCATGTTACCCTTAAATTCAGGAACATGGTATGTTTTTCTATTCTTTTTGCCATTTTTATGCCCTTCACTAATGTGTTATAATATTTTTAATAAAAGTCTTGCATTTTTATCGTTAGGTTTAGTTTTTGTGGCCATTTTGAATGAGTTTTTTTCCTTAAAATTACATTCTAATAGGGAGCCATTTTTTTTAAAGTCTTGATGATCATCTATAAAAAAAGGTTCCTGGAGTAAGTTGATAATTTAGGATTTTAGATTTAAAAGGAAAACTCTGTTGTGTTCTCTCACTAATTGCTTTAGGATTTATGGTATACATCTGCAACTTGCTGCGTTCTTCCTTCGAGTAATGCTATATGACTTCAGGCAGCGTGTAAGGACTTTGTAACAGTACGCCTCGTCGTCTCCCTCCCAGCCTTTGGTGTTGCTGTTGCCATACGTGTTATACAGGGTGTTAAAACGCCACAGTACGCTGTTACTGTTTTTGCTTTAGTCAGTTACGTTTCAAAGAGATGAAAAGCAAGACAGCGTGTGTTTTGTATCTACCCTATAGTTACCGTTTCCATTGCTGTCCATTCCTTTGCGCAGGTTCAGATTTTCATTTGGTGTTAATTTCCTTCTGATTAAAAGAGTTCTTTAACCTTTCTTGTAGTGCAGGTCTGTTGGTTGTAAGTTCTTTCAGCTTTTGGATATATGAGAAAGTGTTTATTTTGCCTTCATTTTTGAAAAACGTTTTCATTGCACAGGGAATTCTATCTAGCTTGACAGTTTTTTTTTCTTTTAGAACTTGAAAGACGTTGCTCCATTGTCTTTTGGTTTACATTGTTTTCCACGAGAAATCTTTCATTTTTGTCTTTGTTATTTTGTACATAAAGAATCTTTTTTCCTTTGGCATTTTAAGAGTATTTTCTTTATCACTTAAAAAAATTTTTTTTTTTAAAAGACAGAGTCTCACTCTGTCTCCCAGGCTGGAGTGCAGTGGCGTGATCACAGCTCACTGCAGCCTCCAACTCCTGGGCTCAAGGGATCCTCCTGCCTCAGCCTTCTGAGTAGCTGGGACTATAGGTGCATGCCACCACTCCTGGCTAATTTTTAGATTTTTTGTAGAGATGGGGTCTCACTGTTGTCCAGGCTGGCCTTGAAGTCCTGGCCTGAAGTCATTCTCCCGAGTTGGCCTCCCAAAGTGCAGGGATTATAGGCGTGAGCCACCATGCCTGGCCTATCACTGGCTTTTAACAGTTTGATTATGATATGCTTTGGTGTGGATTTCTTCATATTTCTTGTGCTTGGGGTTTTTTTGGGCTTTTTGGTTTTATAATTTTGATCTAATTTCTAAAAATTTTTGGTCATTCTAATATCTTTCTGTTCCTCCTACTCCTTTGGGGACTCCCATATGTATATGTATATATACACACACACACACACACACACACATGTGCCACTTGAAGTCCCACAGCTCACTAATGTTTTTTCAGTCTTTTTTCTCTTTTTGTTTCATTTGGATAATTTCTGTTGCTATGTGTTCATGGTAACTAATCTTTTTTCTTCTGTAGTGTCTAATCAGCTCTAATTCTACCCAGTATTTTTTTATTTTAGACATTGTGGTTTTTATCTATAGAAGTTCCAAGGTCTTTTTCTTCTTTAAATATCTTCCACGTGTTTGCTTAACTTTAATCCTCCATTTTCAACATGAAATGTGTTAATGGTAGTGATGGTAGTTACTATAACTGTTTTGCTTCCTTGGTCGACTAATTCTATCATCTGTGTCATTACTGGGTCTGTTTCTATTGATTGATTTTTCTACTTATTATTGATTGTGTGTTCTTACTTCTTTGCCTACCTGGCAAATTTTATTGAATGCCAGACATTGTGAATTTTATTTTGTTCCATGCTGGGTGTTCTTTTATTCCTCTAACTTTTCTTGAGCTTTGTTCAATTAAGTTACTTATTAAGTTTGATCCTTTCAGGTATAGCTTTTATGATCTGATGGGTCTGGAGCAGCGATCAGTCCAAGACTAATTATTCCTTACTATGTGGGAAGAGTGTCCTGAGTTCTCTGGTCTTTCAGTCTGGCCTGTGGGGATAGGCCCTGTTCTCAGCCCTGTGTGAGTGCCAAGCGCTCTGATCCCGTCTGATGGTTCCGTTCGCACGTGTACTTTCAGGTCAGTTCCCTGCGGAATACTTGAGGGCCCTCGGGCAGTCTCCAGGGTTCTCCGTGCCACTATCCTCCAGCACACTGTCCTGTGAAGTCTAGCTACCTCAATGTCTGGACTCTTGGCTCTGTGTCCTCAACTCAGGGAGTCTGCCAGGCTTCACCACTGATCCTCTCCCTGTGCCAAGGCTGGAAACCCTTGCAATACTCAGCTGGGGCACTAGGATGGCCCACTGGCTTGTTTCCCATCTCTTGGGTGGGGGGGGAAATCACTGTCCTTTGTTGCCTGATGTCCAGGGTCTTGAAAACTGTTGATTCATGTGTTTTTGTTGTTTTGGGGGTTTTTTTGGTGGTGTTTCCTTTGGTGGTATAAATCAGTCCCTGTCACTTCATCTTGACTGGAAGCAGTGGTCCCGTTTATTGATTGGTATCAGTGTGCACTCACTGATTCCTAGTTTTCAATGGAGTGCAATTGGTTACTATCAGAGTATTAATAACAATAACTAATACTGATGATCAGATCATTCCAGATTTGGCCTCTGTGACCTGAGATGTATTTATTCTTTGAGCACTCTCAGACACGAGATGTTCCAGGCACATCTTGTCTTCCCCTTGCCTCAGCTCTGGGGTCACCCATTTCTCCAAGGAGCCCTGGTTCCTGTCAGTGGAAAATTGTATTTAGAAACCAAGATCTGGAGCTGGGTGTGCTCTTTGCTAGTGAGCTCGCAGTGGGCATGGCTAGACAATGTACCCACAGATGTTACATGCACACATTTACATCTGTGTGTATTTGCATATGTAGCTGTCTATGCATGTACATACACACACGTACACACACAATCCAATTCCAGTCCAGCACTGCAAGGTTAGTTCTAGTTTCTTCCCTTTCCATATTTGAAACTCTTTTCTGTGACAGGGAGGAGCCAGGCACTCATGTTTGCTGATTGGGATAATCCTCTTCGAGTGACTGTTCTCCTGTCACTGCCACCCTACTTCCAACAGGAGGGTGTCCCATTCCTGCACTTGGCTGACAACTCTGTGCCAACTGTTCCCCTCCCGGCACAGACTTTGTCATCACCTCACCTCATGAGGGAGGGTCTTTGACACCCTTTTGAGGTGGTCCCCTGACAGGGTGCCCTCTCTGCCCTGCTTGGCCTCTGACACCCTGTGCCAGCCCCAGAATCCTTCATCCTCTCACTTGGGGTCCCATGTTTTGTGCTGTACCTCCCTCTGCCACCACCTGGACACCCTCCTCACCTTACCGAGCTCTTACCTGGAAGGTCTGCCTCCCATGTGGATGCACTCCTCGTCCCATGTGGGTCTTGATGCCCTACCCTGGGCTGCTGCCCCCTTTGTGGGCGCCTCTCCCTCCAGGTTGGCTGTCTGGTCCTGCCTGTGTCACTCCTCCCTGCTCATGGGTTTTTCCTGTATTAGCTTTGTTTTCATTAGAGACCATTAGCGTTAGTGTCACTGGTGTGGCCTGGTCTCCTTAAGAGTTGTGGAGTCATTTTCATTATGTTGCATTGTTGGCTTATGGTGGTGAGCGATGGCTGGACGGTGTCAACTGATTGCCTTCAGGGTTGTATGGAATGTCTGTGTTTCCTCTGTCCTGCCTTCTGCTCTGGGAGGTCTATTCTGGAGAATCCCTGCAAACTAGCCAAGCAGAGCTGTGTGAGTGTCCCCTTGGAGGGTGCAGCAACCCCTCCCTGGTGTGGAGAGCCTGTGGCCAGGACTCTTCTGGGGGCGGGGGGGCGTGTGGGGAGACAGGGGTCTGGGTAGAGTGTGCCTGGTGGCCTTGTAGTGGCCAGGGAGGCATTCACCAGCTCCCTGAGTAGCTCACCCTGTGACCACGTGGACCAGCTGCAGTGGGGCGCTGTGTAGCTGCTGTGCTCTAAAGCTGCTCGAGGGGAAGGCCATGGGCCCTGCTGGCTTTCTGGTTTCCACTTCCAGGCAGGATGCACTGGGGCTCTTAGAGATACAGCAGTGCACCAGCATTGTGAAGCCTACACTTTAAGTCCTAAAAACTGCCCTTTTGTGCAGACTATGCACCATATAATTAAGTTACTGTTGGATATTTATTTGCAGAAAATTGATTTTTGCAAGATGGTTCTTCTCTCACTTTTTAAGTAAAAATTCTTTTTGCGGTTGTATTTGTAATTTAAATCAGGATATTAACAGTTTTAAAAATCAGGATAAAAATGAAAATTACTGCCTTTTGGAAATTTCTGTTCAGTGAATTAAACCAAAATGCAGAATTTCAGATTTAACTCATTTGTATATCTCTCAGATTAGCATATGTCTGCCTGAGTGTTATTCAAGAGTGACTAAAAAATCAAAGAAATAAGGGCAGGACAGTAAGGAGGAACTATGAAAAGAGGGGAAAGTATGTATTTAAACAGTAGCCCTTAATTATTGTTTCCAGAGTTTTCTCAGTGTCTAATTAGGTGACTTGGTTTTAGATTTTCTGAATCTAAATGGAATTAGAATGTGCTGAGTGGATTTACGGAGCTTAAGGGCAATAATAAATAAAGTTACAAATAACAAGGAAAATGTCTGTTTTCCTGGCTCTTGCCGGAAGAGAACTGAACTGCACTCGTTTGCTTCCTTGCTGGAAGAGAACCGAACTGCACTCGTTTGCTTCCATGCAGGAGGGATGCTTTCTGTGGCAGGCTCAGGTTTGGGACTTTCAGTGAGAAACGGGATGGAGTTTGAGGCCTGGTGCGCTCGCTCCCTGTTGAGTCCTGTGAATTAGACCATCACAGGGGGAGCTGTGGCTTGCCTTCTTCCTGCAGCATCACAGCTGAAGCTGCCTTGGCCTCTTACGAGGCCGTCGTGGGTTCGGGGTTGAAGCAGTTCCCAGGGGCTTGCGGAGAGCTGAGGGGCTGTAGCGGAAGCCACTGGGAGGCTGGCTTCGGATTCCTGCGGGCAGCCTTGGCTGCTGTGAAACGGCAAGGCATGGCATATGACAGGATCGTAGTCATGTTGTACTTGTGCACAGAGCCCTTGTTTATAGCAGACCTGGGTTTTAAAGCTCCAACTTGCCCAACAGACAGCATTGCTGCAGGCAGCTTACTTAGCTCTCTAACTCTCAACCTCAGCATCAGGAACATTGGGACGCTCGTGTCCCTCAGTGTTGTGAGTACTTGGGATCATGTGTGCCTAGTGTGTGGCGTGGCGTGGCGTGGTGTCTGCACGGAGCACCGCAGGCAGCCTGACTTTTCATCCAGCTCACGCCTCAAAGCTGTCCTGGTGCCTTAAAGCATTGTGGCCATTGAACTCTGTTATTAGACACATTTTGCCATATAAACCAAGGGGCATTGATTAACTTGCTTATAGTGACTTATTTATTTTTAGGATACTGAAGTGTATAAAGCTACAGTAAAAGATGACCTCACCAAGTGGCAGAATGTTCTGAAAGCTCATAGCTCTGTGGACTGGTTAATAGTGGTAGTTGAAAATGATGCCAAGAAAAAAAACAAAACCAACATCCTTCCCCGAACTTCTATTGTGGACAAAATAAGAAATGATTTTTGTAATAAACAGAGCGACAGGTAAGTGTATCTTTGATTTTGCCTCTTTTGGTTGATGTTTGGGTGATACAGATTGCTGGCGTCCTGGGTGGTAATGAATATTCACTCAGCAGTCTCCAGTGAGTGACTGTGGGGGGCTGATAGGAGCTCTGGTCCATGTCTTCGTGGAGTTCCCATTCTGGCATGCCAAGGACTGCAAGCAGGACTCCCCCGGTGTGCTGCCTGGGAGGAGAGCTGCTGGGCCCGGTACCCCGGGGAAGACTGCACGGCAGGTCCTTTCTGAAGACTGACAATGGGAAGGCTCGTGGTCCTTGTGTAGAACAGGAAGACTTAAACTTTTCTTAAACTATGGAACCCTGGGTTGTTTTTTGATTTTTTTTTTTTAACCTCAACACCTATTAAGAGTTCCTAAGAACAGAAGTTATAAAATGCTGACTTAATCCCTTCAGAAACTTTAAAGGGAGCCCCGAAAGTTTGGTGGTTAGTTTATTAAGTTAATTGCGTGGGCTTTCTTTCTCCTGTGTCCTGCTCTCTTCTGGGTGTAGCTCACCTCCTTTTTCTTCAGCCATGCCGTTCCTAACTGAGCCAGCTGCTTGTTAACTCCCGTGTAAACTGATGGTCCCTGTCTCACAGTTCAGCACTTGAACACACCCAGGTCCTGGGGATGCAGTTGGAGCCTGGACCCTGCTCTGGCCCAGCAGACATCATATCTATGGTCACCACGGTGTCAAGGAGCAGACAGGAAGGTTCCAGAGTACTGTGAGAGCCTGCAGTTGGGCAGCCAGAACGCAGTGGTGGGCTAAGAAATAAGTGGTTGGGGGGCGGGTAGGGAGGGCCCAGGAGGGCAGTCCTGGATGTGCAGCCTGGAGTGCAGACACAGAGGGCCACACAGCACTGTTCTTTGATCCTCCGTGCATCAGTGCCACCCTGATGAGTTGTTGATGCTTCTTGAGGGGAATGAGCCATAGCTGGATGCCTTTTTCATGTTCCACATAGTACTGGGCACGTAGTAATGTTCAAACTTGCTTTATTTATAGTTTGAATTAAATAATTAGATTGTTGAGCTTATGGTATATCTTAGAAAAATTTCATGCAATCTGTACTTGTGGAAACTTTTTCTTAAGGTGTATTATTCATAAATTAGTTAACCAAAAGGAATTAGCTTAACATTTTAACAAGATGCTATACACGATTGAGCATCCTTTCCCTCAAGTTGTTCAAATGCTAACACTTTTTTGTTCTGAAAAGAGTAACTTGCGATGAAGCCTGGAGGGAAGAGAGCTCTGTTACACAATCTAAGGGAAGAGAGGCCTATATTGACTGGTAGAATGTGGAGGCAGGGATAAAATCAAAACCAGTGGCCTCTGAGGTTTTTGTTAATATAACAAAATAAATTATATTTGTTTGGGATTGTATTAATTAAATAAATTGGTACTAATGAGGTATATTAGTCTCAGCTTGTGAAATGTTCAAATTGTATAATCATTTTTACAAAGTACCTATTGGTTACTTTTAAGTGTATGTTTGTAATCTTTATCTAATTTCCAAAAATATGTTCCTGCTGAGCCCATTTACAACTAACTTGGTTTTTAATGACTATTCTTTATATATAAAATTTAACTTAATACAATTTTTAACATTTCATCTTTAATAGGTTTAAATATGCCTTCTGCTATTTCAGTTTTCATTAATTTGCAAAGCCACCTTTTAACAAATCTATAGTTTTTTTTTAAATGTAAAAAGCTTGGTCAGATTTTCATAAATTTGAATTTAGTAGAGTCTGTATTGACAACTGTTTTATTACACAGTATAATTTCTGGCCTTTGAAAATACTGTAATGCTTGGCCCTGAAGATGCCTACTGTTTTTTTAACTTTATACTTGTGTTTAATTTTGTTTATACATATTGCATGTTCATTGTAGAATTATTAGAAAAAGGTAATGAGCAAAAAGAAAATGGATATTAACTCTTAGTATTTTGGTATTGTCTTTCCAGCCTTTTTTCTCATTCTGCACACCTACACACATGTGTGTACGTGTATATTTCAAAGTGATGTCATACTGTGTATGTTTTGTATTTGCTTTTTTACGTAATATATTATAAACATTTTTCACAAACAATAAATGTATTAATATTTCTGAACCCTTATGGTTAGTGTATAATATTCCACAGTATTAATGAAGTTATTTGTATAATCCTCTGCTGGGCTTATAGGTTATTGCTTACTTATCCTTATGAACAACAATATTATGAACATCTTTCTAGCTCAAATGTTGTAAACATCTTTAATTATTTCAGGATAAATTCCTTAGAGGAAAATTGCTTGGTAAAAGGTTTTGTGCCTTTTTTCAGGCTTTTGGTAAATAAGGCCATGGGAGAGGGTTGACTTTTTAGCAGTTGTGCCAGTAGCAGTCCCAGTGATGCTCTGGGCTTCCAGGCTGGAGCTCCTTGTCCCACGTGGGCCTCTGTGAGAAGCTGTTCAGGGTGGCTGTGCCGTCTACACCTCGAAACATGTTGCCACTCTCCAGATCGGGCCGCACCATCCCTGACTTCATTAGTTGTTTTGAGCTCTCCCTTTCTGAGTGAACCATCAAGGCTTGATGTGATTTCTGAAGCACTATTCTTTTTTATTTAAAAAAGAAGGTGGTGATGGTCTAAAAGCAGTGAAAGTTGAAGGACATAATAAGGGTAGAGAATATGATGACTATATTGTATCTGATTGATGAGCACCAGGTCACTGAAGAAAATTTTGCTTGGTGGTTGGTGTTTGTGTTAGTTCCCATTCCATCCTCCCTGTAGGTGTGTGGGAGAACTCGTGTCTAAGCAGGAATGAACGTTAGTAATTACAGTCCTTGAGAATGCCTAAGGATGAACTACCAAACTGATAGAGTCTAGCATCTTGTATAGTGAATAAATATACTTCAGTCCTTGGGGGACCTTAGGAGTGAGCTGGCTCTGGTCCCTTTGTCCTTCAGGGAAGAAAGTGTCCAGTAGGGTGGGTTGACTGGAGTTAAAGCCAGCTACCAATTTTTGTTTTCTTCTTCGTTCTGATTGTTCGCATGGTAGGACATGTAGAGTGTATTCTGCTTCACCTTTTTTGTCCACTGATTTATAATTCTGTGGATTTAGTTGTCTCTCCAAAGGACAGGCTGGGGCACAGAGAAAATGAAACTTAGAATCAGTTTTTTTTGCTATTTCTCGGGAATCCAGGTAAAATATTACTAAGGGCAAATGTTGAAGCTCATAGCATCAGTATTTTAAAGTTATTTCTGAGTTCAGATTTATTCATCTTCTTTCTAAAGTACAGTTACCAAGGCTAAGGACGGTTACTCTTTCCACCTATCAGATGAATACATTGTCTTTTCCAAATCCATTGGAAACTTTCTTGGAATTTTGTGTCTTTGATATTTTTACACCCTGGGTACAGTCTCTTTGTAGCTAAATTGTGTCAGAGCTATATGTTAAGTTGTGTGCTGAGCCTTTATCTAGTAATCACTTACTAACCCTGCCCTTGAAGCACTCACGGGCTGGTGGGAGAGACAGACCTACAAAGAGGGAGAGTGCTTTGCCACAAGGCCCTTAGCCTGGCAGCAGTGTGGTCACAGTGGGAGTGGAGAGGGCAGAGCAGCCGGGGGTGGTGGTGGGGAGAAATACCATGAGGACATAGCATCTGGGTGAGTAGAAATGTGCTTGATGAGGAGGGGAGAGCTTGAACTGGGAAGAGGAGGAGTTAAAGCCAGACAGCTAGGTCAGACCCACGTTGTCATGGTCCTTGTGTGCTGTACTGAGAAGTCAGAATTTCCCCTGTTGATCACGTGGACCCGAAAGGGATTTTGAAGGGGGCAGGGCCAGTGAGGGCTGGGAAGTGAGTGGGGTGATCACCTCATTTTACAGAGAACCTGGAGGTGGGTCTGAGGCTCAAGCTGCTCATGAATCCCTCCCCTGGCCCAGGCTGTCTACAGCCACCTGTCCTTGGGGCTTGTACAGCACTTGCTGCTCGTGTGGCAGCAGCCAGTTAGTGAGGAAGCCTCTCCCTAGCCTGGTGCTTCAGCACCTGCCTCATGTTGTTTTTCACTTTTTTTTTTTTTTTTTTGAAGGGGGTGACAGGGTCTTGCTCTGTGGCCCAGGCTGGAGTGCAGAGGCATGATCTTAGTTCACTGCAGCCTCCACCACCTGGGCTCAAGCGATCCTCCCGCCTCAGTCCGCTGAGTAGCTGGGACTCCCCTGAGTGGTGGCATGTGCCGCCACACCCAGCTAATCTTTTTATTTTTTTGTAGAGACAGGGTCTCACTATGTTGCTTAGGTTGGTCTCAAACTCCTGGCCTCAAGTGATCCTCCTGCATCAGCCTCCCAAAATGCTGTGATTACAGGCATGAGCCCCTGCGCCTGGCTGTTTTTCACTGTTACTTAAAGAAGGAAGGAAAGAAGGAGGGAGGAGGAAGGAACGAAACTGATGCTCAGGCAAAGGGTAGCAAGTGAGCAGGAGTGCTGTGCATGGAGGGTCTTTCCAGCTAGTCTGTTCATGTCTTTGCAGGTGTGTCGTGCTCTCCGACCCCTTGAAGGACTCCTCTCGAACTCAGGAATCCTGGAATGCCTTCCTGACCAAACTCAGGACATTGCTTCTTATGTCTTTTACCAAAAACCTAGGCAAGTTTGAGGATGACATGAGAACCCTGAGGGAGAAGAGGACTGAGCCAGGCTGGAGCTTTTGTGAATATTTCATGGTTCAGGTACTTGACTAATTACAGAACTAGACAGTTTCCTTCTTCTTTCCCTCCCTCCCTCTCTCCCTCCCTCCCTCTTTCTTTCTTTCTGAATAAGGCAACTCTGGTGGTAATTCTCATTGGCATGGTTTTTAAAAACAAGAGACTATGCTGTAGTAGCCAGAGTAGACGTTTCTGTTTCTTGGCTCACAGAGCAGAAGAGCAGAGATGGTCTCTGGGGCCTGCCTACCAGCCCCCTGCTGCTCCAGAGCTTGGCATCCAGCCAGGCCTGAAAGAGCCTTGTCCTCAGAGGAGTCTTGGTTTTGTTTGTGTCTCAGCTGCCTTCTGGGGTGTGTGCCTTGGAAAGAATTACGCAGAGGCACCCAGTAGTGGGTGGTGATCCTGATGATAAAGGTGTTTGTTCACTACTTGCGAGCACTGTGATTGAATGATGACTTCCTGGGAACATTCCCTCCATAGTTTTGTTTTATAACCTTGGGTTCCAGTTGTTAGGCTGGTTTCTTTACTATAATATACAAAAATGTTTAGGCTTTTAAAATTGGTTTATAATCAGCTCTTTTTCCCTTTTAAAAAGAAAAGTCTTAAGTGAACAAAGGGATGTGGGGTAGTAAAAGGCCTAACAGTGTGGAGTATTGTTCTTAGGGTTCCTTGTTCTTGTTCGCCATCTTTTGACTGAAGAAGCATAATTTTCATATTTAGATATCAATTGTGTATTAATTACTGAAGAGGTGATGCACATTGAATAAATAAAAGATCCATCTGATTAGAAATTTTCATTTTTATTTCTTATTATGAGGCTTATGTCTTGGAGGTATTTGGAAGATTTGGTAAATGTAAGGGAGTTCGAGTAAGTTAATAATCCCCTGTGGTTGATGGTCACAGACTTTTCCTTGGTTGCCCTATCTTTTCACCCTTCAGTATTGGCTAGTCACTGGGAGTTACGAAACCAGGAGCGGAGGGTCCCAGGGCAGGGTGTTGGGTTGGAATTGAGGTGTCGGTATGAACAATCCATAGGTGGATGGGGGGATGGAGGGATGGATGAGTGGATGCATGGGAGGATGGGGGTAGGAATAGAGAGATGTAGATAAGTGTGTGTATGTGTGAGGGTTAGTACACATGCATCTGTTTCCTTGCTCTGTCCACTGACAGGGCATAGAAACAACACCCCCACAGCAAGGAGCATACCTGGTGCCAAGGTCGTGGTTTCTAAACTCTGTTCCCAAGAAAACCAAGTGGTCCTATAGGAGTGGGTGATTAGGCTGGCGGAGATGTTAGACAAGACATGGAAGATCTTGAAACAGAAAGTAGGAAGGCCACAAAAAAGATGGGGGCCCATCGAAAGAACAGAGGCACCACCCAAAGGAGCCTCCAGGGGCCAAAGCTGGAACTGATGTGAGTGACAGAATAAATAATGATAGAGTTGGGTTTTAACCCACGGAATAAAATTAATACCCATGAATCTATATTGATATAAATAAATAGTTAAATAAGTAAATGGAGGAGAAGTTTCAGCTCCTCCCTATAGAAGAATTTCACTTAATAAATGTGGAAGGAAAGTAAAATAGAACTCAGTTTTAAGGCAAACACTGTAGCAAGACTGTGGGTGAGCCTGATGAGATGGGAGGGCGGCAAAGCCCTAAAGAGGATTGAGCAGTCTCACATCCCCTGAGATGTCTGTCACCTACAGAGTAGTGGCTCACAGTGGGGAAGTCAGGTCTGTAACCACCTTCATCAGATGGTCAAGGTCAGCTTCACCCATTGAAAGTCATATCCTGAGTAAGACTCCTTGTAAAGTTGTCGAGAAATGACAACACTCTTGTCTCTGGAAAATGAAATACCATGGCAATCATGTGAACAAATGTACAATGACCCAAGGGAGGGACATTAGACAAAATAACTTATCAGCATTCCTCAAAGGTGCCAAGGCCGTGAGAGACAAGGGAAGCCTGAAAGACTGACCGACTGTAGGAGGCGGAGGGCAGCGAAAACTCGGTGGGACGGGGGTCCTTGGGGGGAGGGAGCATCCTGGAACAGAAGAAAGGACATTAGTGGAAAAACTGCTAAAATTCAAATAAGGATTGTTTAGTTAATGGTACCGTACCAATATTAATTTTTCTGGTAGTTGTACTATGGTTATATAAGATGTTAATGTTGTAGGAAGCTAAGTAAGGGCTATATGGAAACTTGATACTTTTTTTTTTTTTTGCAATATTTCTGTAAGTCTGCAGTTAGCTCAGAATTAAAAATGAGTAAGGAAGGAAATCCTGACACATGCTATGAATACAACCTGGATGATCTTGAGGACACTGTGCTGAGTGAAATAAGCCAGAAACATAAGGATGAATACTGTATTATTCCACTCGTATGAAGTCCCTAGAGTGGTCACATTCGTAGAGACAGAAAGTAGGATGGTGGGTGCCAGGGGCTGGAGGAGGGGGGTGGGGGGTTGGTGTTTAATGGGGCCAGAGTTTCAGTTTGGGAAGATGAGAAAGTTTTGGAGATTGGTTGCATAATGAGGTGAACATACTTAACACTACTGAACTGTAACCTTAAAAATGGTTAAGATGGTTAATTATATGTACATTTAATCACAATTAAAAAGAAAAAAATTAGTTCATTGGAGTGCTCAGTCTTGAAAATATTTCATAGAGGAAAGAAAATTCAATGTAATTTAGCAATTTCTCTTATAGAACATTGCCCACCAGTATTTTTAGGGGAAATAATATACAAAAGAGCTTGAAGCAGTCCTGGGGCTCTGAAGAGAACAGTGCAGGTATTCTTCTGGCTTCTCCATGTCCCGGTTGACAGGGAGGATCAGAGCTGACACAAACTGCCTACTTACCTGCATGCCAGGGCTGTCCTACACATTGTGTAGAAATTAATCCTCACATAGAAACCTCACGTGAGGGGAACTTTATTATCCAGAGACAAAAACTGAGGCACAGGTTACCCAGGTAACACAGTTAACAGCTGGGAAGTGCTGGCTCTGAGTCTGAGCCAGGTGATGGGGTTCAGTCTTTGCTCTCAGTTCTCACCCCGGGGGGGGGACCGAGGCCTTTAGGGGGGTCTCAGAATAGTGTCTGCAGATACATGAGGTGGGCTGGATTCCGAATACCTGAATATGTCAGGGTGTAGATTTATACATTTGTGTGTATGCCCTCCTGGCTTTTAGTTTTTAATGTGTAATCATGGAAATAAGAAAACAAAAAAATCACCTGTGACCATCTCCTTATATTTTTTTGTTCAACAAATATCACTGACTGAGCACCAGCATGTGCCAGGCACTCTTCTAGGTGCTGGGATGGTATCAGTAGGCAGTTTTCATGAGCTTGTATAGTGGAGGGGACATAAGGAAGGAAATTATACAGGTGGTAGGATGAAAGTACCAAGAAGCAGAGATGTGGGGGCTGAGGACGAGGGTGGGGGGCATTCTAAGTAAGGGTTGAAGGACCAGTGACATAGCAGACACTGAAAGCGGTTGAAGAGCAGGCCATGTGGATACTTGGAGGAAGAATAAAGAAGTGTTCCAGGATGTGGGAAGAAGCAGTTCAAAGGCCCTGAGGCAGCTGTGTGCCCGGTGTGTGTGGGCAGGAGACAGGAGGCCTTGGTGGTGGAGCTGAGTGAGTGGAGTCAGAGAGGGGACGCTGGGAAGGGATCGAGAGGCAGACCTTGCAGGGCCTGGGGACCCCTGAAAGGACTTAGGATTCTCCTCTGACTGTGACTGACATGGGGAAGACTGTGGGTAGAGTGAGTCGTGGGAAAGGCTTGGAGTTCAGGTGGAGCATGCAAGCTTGCAATGACTGCTAGTTATCCAAGTGAGGATGCTGAACACACAGTTGGAGCCACGAGTCTGGTCTGTGCTGCAGTTATACATTTGGTGGTCATAATTCGTAGGTGGCATGTAAAGCTGTGCATTGGGTAAGATCATTAAAAGGGAATAGTGAGTGTAAAAAGAGAACTCCAGGGATGAGCCCTGGGGCCTCCAGTGGAGAGCTTGCGGGGACAAGAGGAACCAGCAGGCAGATGAGAAGGAGCCGTAGCGTGGAGGGGGAGGGGCAGATGCAGGCAGCTGGGTGTCCCAGCAAGGAAAATCCCAAGGACAAGAGGGTGATCAGTTGTGTCCAGTGCTGCTGAGAGGTGAAGGCAGGTGTTCAGAAATCATTGTGACCGTTTCCACCTTGCGTGTGCATGAATGTTGAAGTGTTATGGTCATGAAATCAGTTTTTGCTTAGCATAGCATGAACGTTATTCATGGTGCTGCATGCTTTTCTCTATTGTAATCTTTAATGTCTATACATTGTTTCAATAAGTTGATTTGTGTTTTTGTTTTTTCTAAAACTTACTTTGGGTGCACAGGAGGAACTTGCCTTTGTCTTTGAGATGCTGCAGCAGTTTGAGGATGCGCTGGTGCAGTATGATGAGCTGGATGCCCTCTTCTCACAGTATGTTGTGAACTTCGGGGCCGGGGGTGAGTAGTTGTCTTCAGCAACGAGTTCTTTTCTCAACATAGTTTTCCCACTTTCAAATGGTCTTGAAGCTACCATTTGTTTACCTAATGATGCATCATCTTTTGTTGTTTTTGTAAATTGGATGTATTCTCATGATTCCTATAGGAAAGAAAATAAGAATTAAGAAGTAGTCACTTTTACTTTTTAGAAGAATCTGAAGTAATAAAAGCATTAACAAAGCTGTTTTTGGGTATAAAGTGTCATTTCTACAACTTAGTAGCCTGCTAGCATTGCTTCCGTACCTCCTTGTTAGGACGAGAGGAGAGGTCTCTTTCACTTCTGTTCAGAGGTTGTCTTTGTAATACCTGAGGGCTCATTGCTGTGAGTTTTATATAACATCCTTGTAATGGGTGTTCATCTTTCTTTTAAGCTTTTAAATAGTATCTTAAGTTCTTCTTTTAAAATTATAAAATTAGCTCAACATAACCATGTACAAAGACAAACATTGATAATCATCCTCAATGGTTTTTGCTAATATGTATTTTGATAGAAATGATGTTATTTGGATGTTTCTCTATAACTCCTTTTTCTTATTAACTGTCCATTGTGGGCATTTCTCCAAGTTAATAGATCAGGTTCTAAGATATTTTTGTTAATGACTGCATGACGTTTCAGTATGGATTCTGAGAGTTTATTCAGCCATTCCCTGGTGTTGGACATTTGGGTTGTTTTCTGCTTCTTGCCACCACAAGCAACGCTCTAATAGACATCTTTGCTGGGTGTTCTTTTTGAGAACCCTTGTCACTGGGTCTGAAGAAAGGAGTGACTTCAGGGAATCCTAGTGTTGGCCAGAGAGCCTGTATGTAGGGAGAAGAGGCGCTGGGGCCATCAGCTTCGGCTGTGGTCACAGTCCTTGCTCTGGGAATAATAATGAATGTCACTGCTGGGACTGACTCCAAGCCAATTTTTATGAAGTTCAGGTTTGGATATTTCACTCTGCTAACATGCAAATGTAACACATAACCAAAGCAAAGTATTTACTACTTAACTAAAAATAAATCGGAAGAGGTAAAACTGCATTTTTTCTATTTATTTTTTATATTTTACGTATCCGTGTTATCCATATATGTTTTTGAAATATCTTATATAAACCGGGCATGGTTGTGCATGCCTGTAGTCCCAGCTACTTGGGAGGCTGAGGCAGGAGGATCACTTGAGTCCAGGAGTTTGAGGCTGCAGTGCGATGTGATTGTGCCACTGCACTCCAGCCTGGGTGACAGAGCAAGACCCTGTCTCTTAAAAAAATAAATAAATAAATAATTTATGAAAAAGAAAAAAAACCTTATATATTTCTTACATCTCATATAATTTCTGTCTTTTTTTTCTTTCTCTCAGTTTTAAAATAATCTGGGGCAATTTAAAATCCAAAAGTAAGCCTGGACCAAGTTTTGTGGCTGAATTATCATTATTATCAAAAGATTGATTATTTCTGTTCTTTTATTCAACAAATACTTATTGTGGGCCCACCATGTGTCAGGCACTGTTCTGAATACAGCAAGGAATAAAACAAAATCTCTTCCTGGAACTTATGTGAAGGGGAGACAGGCACAGAAAAGCACACGTATAACCTCATGTCCAATGGTAGTAAGTGTAGCTTCTAGGGAGGGATGTGGGCGAGGGTTAGAGCGAGGTAGGTGCCGTGGGAGTTTAGACAGGGTGATTGGGTGGCCTCTCTGAGGAGGTGCCCTTGGCACAGAGGCCTGATGACACGTGGGAGTGCCCAGGAGAATCCTGGGGTAGGGGCCTGGCAGAGGGGCACTGCTGGTGCAGGGACTCCGAGGAGAAGCGCAGCTCAGTAAAGGATGCTGTTGGCTGCGGCTGGCATTTCAGGTACTTAGTGTGCTCATAAAGAGTTGGTTCCTAATATGAACGCAGAATGGTTATGACACCTGTTTTGGAACGAGAAAAATAGATCAAAAAGCTTTTTTCCATAAAGATTTAATGACGTGTTATTGTAGGTTCTTATGTTTATTTTAAGATCATATTTGGGGAGCCCTGTTGAGATTTTTGACAGGCAGAGGTTTCCCCTGCTTGCTGCTGCTCAGTCCTCCCTGCACCTGTTCTCCTCTCTAGGAGCTTGACACAGGTAGGGAAATGAGTATGGAAAAATACGGAGTCCAAGGAAGACACAAGTATCAGGATGGTCAGGGGAGCAGGCTGCACTCCAGCCTGTAGGAAAAGATAAGGCAGCCCAGCTGCGCTCCAGCCCCGGACTAGCCTGAGGTCTCTGGGCGGCTTCCTGACCTCTTCACCTCCCACTTGTGACTTTCTAGGCATAGGAAGCCGGTGTGCCTTGCTGCCTGGGTCATGCTACCCTCTGCTCAGACAGCAGGTGCTGGGAGCTGAATGGGTGGATGTTGCTAGACTAAAGGGGGCGGGGCAGTGATCAGAGAGTGACCAGTTGTTGAGCTGCCTGTTTGTCCACAAGGCCTCACAGTCCTGAGCAAGAATCTCAGTAAGGTGAAGTATCTGTAGTCAGCGTCTTTCATGATGTGTGTTTGTTTAGATGGTGCCAACTGGCTGACTTTTTTCTGCCAGCCGGTGAAGAGCTGGAACGGATTGATCCTTCGAAAGCCCATAGATATGGAGAAGCGGGAATTGATACAGAGGCAAGAAGCCAGCCTGTTAGATCTGCGCAGTTACCTGTTCTCTCGCCAGTGCACCTTGCTCCTCTTCCTGCAGAGGCCGTGGGAGGTGGCCCAGCGCGCCCTAGAGCTGCTGCACAGCTGCGTGCAGGAGCTGGAGCTCTTGGAAGTGAGTCGGCCCTTTTCCCAGTTCACCCACTTCTTGATTATTCAAGCAGAGAACTCTGAACCTTGAGGTCCCAGGCACTGAGCTGCGTGTGCTTAGGAGAGAGTTTTCTTTTTCTGAATGTCTTTAATTTTTAGTATATTATTTGCATAATTACTTTCTACATTGGTTAATTGCTCAAAAAATATAATTTCTGCTCTCAACATGGTGGAGTCCATGTTGGTCCAAAGCAAGCCCTTAGGTCAGTTTCTTAATTCATATTTTGAGGTAACTTTGGCTGATCGTCACTGATAAGAATGACTCACCTGATGGCCGTGCAGAGCCACGTTGTGTACATGCACGTTTATTTTATTCCAAGACTATCTTTTCAGATCAATGGTTTTGCACGTGGTCACACAGGTAGCCATGTGAATGACACACAGCCAGCTGTGTCCTGTAGATGAGTAGCATGAAGCTTAATGGAAGATAATGTTATAAATAAGTGTGTGTGCATGTGCTTGTGGCTGTGTGAAAGAAAATGGTTAGTGAAATATTTGCTTTTGACGATTACTTCACCCAAGAACTACTGAACTCTTACTGCCCATGTAATTATGAACATTTTAGCGAGGGAAAGGAACTTTAAAGACCGTATCTAGCCTGGTGATTCTTGTTTCGGTTACCTCTTTGCCCAGAGCGGTTTGCATGTGCACTTACAGGACGCTACGTTTGATTTCAGAGGATTTGTGTCCATCCCTGCCCTCTGTTCCCGGTTGTGAGCACCTGAGTGTGTGGTCCGATTCCATTTTATAAACAAGGAAACCACATCTGGAAGTGGTTGGTGACTTACCCAAACTCACATAACTAGCCACAGAGTCCAGACCATCCAAGTCCCAGGGGAATGTCCTTCCTGCTGTGTTCCACACAGGGGTTCCCAAGGGCCACGCTTGTTGTAAGGCCCTTTTATAAAAGGTCTCTTGGAGTATAAATTTATTATAGTAGCCAAACTGTTGGGAAGGGTAGTATTTCATAATATAGTAACTTGTTTTTGTGTATCCTAGCATACTAAATAACAGACTCAACACTTAAATAATCTTAAAATATTTAAACATTTTTTTTACCTAAGTGAAGAGGAATTGTTTTAGTTAAGTTCTAAAGGAGAAATTCTTACTTCAGAGCTAGTCTCATTAGTGCCTAGCCTGAGTCACAAACTAAAGAATTATTTTTCTTGCCTTAGGTATCTAATCAAGCAAATTAGGAAAAATAACATTTTTCACCTTGGAATGATACTCTTTTAGCCACCTATAACTTCAAAGATTTAGAGATTCTGCTTTGGTTGTTCTGATCTGGCTGTGCAGACCTGGGGGTAAGGCTGTGAGGTTACTGTTCGTGCATGGAACAGGGCCCTCTGTGTTCATGTGCACCTAGAGATTTTACCTGATTTGGAGATGTTTGTCTTGCTAGTTGATTGGGAGAAAAAATTGGGGTGTGTACTTGAGTCCAAGTGGTTCAGATATGGCATTTTCAAAATAAGATGACCCCGGGAGGGTTTATTAGAAAGTGGTGTTGCACAGTTTGGGGCAGGTGTAGGAAAACCTCAGAGGGTGGTGCAGACCCAGTTCCTTTAGTGCTGGGCACAGCCAAATCACAAACTCCAGGATTTAAGAATTTTCCCAAGTTATTTTTCCAGCCTTAGAGCACTGAGTAGTAATAGCATGGCTGCCAACCTGCAGAGAGGAGGGGAAGAGTCCTCAGAGCCAGGCAGGGCAAGCGCGGAGTGGGCAGCATTGAGATGGGCTGTGCCCTGATGGTGAGGGAACTGCTAGCCCACTGCAGCTCTGCAGGGGTGGGTTAGGCACCTACAACTGCTCCCCTGCCTTCCTCGGGCATTCTGGAAGCTGGAAGGCGAGGGCGCCCGTGGGCTTATTACACAGCCCCCTGGAAGAGAGCAGGGCAGGAACTTGGGAAGGTGGGGCTGAGAGGCCAACCAGAGACATTGCGTCCAGACGGGAAAAGGTGGTCCCTTTTCCCCTGACGGTGTTGCCCGCCAGTGTGCCTGCCCTCTCAGTGGGGCATGTGTAGACAGCACAGGTGGGCTGGGAGAGTAGCAGGCACAATGTCCCACTTATTCCCTGTGGGGCAGAACGCTCACCTCCTGTCAGCTTTCCTGCTGCGGAGCAGGTTCGTAGAGCCTTCCCAGCTCGTCTTCTGAATTCTGGCGTGCCTCTGGCCATTGTGGAAGGACATACAAATAGGTCCCCTAAGACTCTCTTGGCTGGAAAGGGAGAGGTGTAAGTAATAGATGGTGTGGCCTCCCTGGTCCCTCGGGAGCACTGGGGCTTGCGGTAGCCGCGTGGGGTCTGTTAGGTCTTCCAGGCTCTCATCCACTGGTGTGGGAAGTCCACAGAGAGTGTTTTCAGTGCTTTGTATCTTAGTGCCTCAAACAATCCATGCTGGGATTTTTTTTCCTGGCTCTTTTCTTTTCTGAATGAAATTGTCATCGTCATCTTGCACTTTCCTTGAGTGGAAGCTGCCTCTTACTTTTAGTCACGTTTATTGCACTTCTTTGTACTTTCTAGTTTTGCGTCCCCTGTGAGAGGAGGTGGCCAAAGTAGAATGCTGGATTCTAGGCGAGGATGCTCCACCCACTGTTCGCTTGCTGTCTCTTTTCTTCTAGTGACCCACTTCCGGTTCCCTGTTTTCCTCTGGATGTACACAGCTGGAGGCATCTCCTTACCTGTGCTGTGCCTGTTAGATTCCTGGTGGCTTGAGTGGCAAGGACCTGGACTGGGAGAGTGGGAGCAATAGCCTGGAGGGGTGTGGGGTGGGAGGTGTTGCTGAAGAAGCATCAGCAGGAACTAATGGCTCCCCGAGAGCTGTCTGGCATCATTCAGGAAACATTTGCTTGCCTGCTAGGCATGGTGGAAAACGTGGGGGTGTGGGGAGAGGGCACCCAAATGAAGAAGACTTGGGCCCCCCTACCAGCCTGCAGCCTGTCGTCCTGTGCCCATGAGGATTGCCAGAACAGTGCCTTGGCAGTGGCAGAAGTGGAAAAGGCAGCTCTGCAGGGTACCTCAAGTCAGCTCAGTGAACATTTACCGTGTGCCTGATAATGTGCTAGGGAAAGTTTCTAGAGGAGGTCTTGTGTGAGCTCAGTTTAAAAAGATGCCTTCATTGAACAGGTATTCATTGAGCATCTGTTTTGTGCCAAGCATTGTGGTAGGCACTGTATTTTCAGTAGAGAGCAAAATAGGCTGAATCCTCGCTCTTAAGCAGCTTATATTTTAATGAATTAGTAGGATGAGTAAGAACTCACCAGGTGGATGTGGCTGGTGATGGTGAGTGGGAGAGTACGTTTCTGGCAGAGAAAATGGTTTTATTAAGGAGCTTAGTCTTGCTGGACCAGCAGGGGTGAGGCTTGGAGACAAGGTACGGGGTGCTGGGAAGTAGGTTATGGAGGGAGGATCTGAAGGTCTTTGCCTTTTGTTCTGTAGCTAGTAGGGGCCATGGCAGGAAGGAGTTGGCGTGCCACAAAAGGTGTTGGAGCCTGGCAGGGCTGAGGGCAGAGAGAGGTGAAGAGTTAGGTGGAGCAAGGAGAAGAGTTTAGGAACTCCTACTGTAGCCCTGGGAAAGAGGAGGAAGTTCTGAACAAGGGCAATTGGGGTAGATTTTAAATAAATAAATTGAAGAAAAATTTATTCAGTGAATACATGAATAATGAATGATGAATGAATGATGAACATGAATGATGATGAATCCACTGGATATCCATATGTAAAAACAAATCTTGATCTCACACCATAAACAGAATTAATTCCAGGTGCAGTTTTGATCTAAATATGAAAGGTAAAACAAGAAATCTCTAAAAGATAACATGAGAGAATATCTTCACGGCCTTTAAGGTTGGCAAATATTTCTTAAACAGTACATAAAAAGCACTAACCGTAAAGGAAGAGAGTAATATGCTGGTCTACGTAAGAATCAGAACTCTCTCCATCAAAAGATACTATTTAGTGAGTGAAAAGGCAAGCCACAGAGTGGAACAATATTGCAGTATGGGTAGTCAAGAGAGGACTCTTACCCAGAATATATGAAGAACTCATATAAATCAATTAAGAAAGACTGACACATCAATAGAATAATAGGCAAAAGAGGATATCCAAATGGCCAATAAGCATATGAAAAGGTGCTTAATCTCATTAACCACAGTGAAATATAAACTAAACCCTCAATGAAATAACCAGTAACATTGACCAGAATGGCTGAAGGGGAAAGGCTTTCCTTGAGTACTTGGGGCAGGGGGAAGAGAAACTGGAGCTCATTTAGTGATGATAGTGTGGATCAGTGCAGCCACTTTGAAAAGTTGTTTGGTGATAACAAATGTGACCCAGCGGGTCCACCCCAGCATATACAGAAACGTGCACACATGTGCACCAAAAGGCAAGTACAGAAATGCTTGTGGCACCATGAATCATAGCTAGAAACTGAGAAGAACCCAAATGTCCATCGTGTCCAAGGGATGACATTATCCTGCTGTGTTCATGCAGTGGAGTAGCATATAGCAGTGAACATGAACCATTTGTAGTGGATGAATCTCACCAACACATGGTTGAGCTAAGGAAGTTGGACACAGTACATACTTTCTGATTCCTCATATATAAAGTTCAAAATTAAGCAGAACCAGTCTATTGTGAGCCTGCCCAGTGATTCATTTGTGGAGGGCAGGTGGCTGTCGGGGGGTTCCTGTGGCTGCTGCTACTGTGACTCTCCGTCCATGGTGGGCATGCCGGGGTCACTTAGGACTTGCATACTTTCCAGTATGTGGGTTATATTTAAAGGTAGGTTTATCAAAAGAAAGAATAAGGAGAATGCCTTTAATTTTATGCTTGGGAAATGGTAAAATGGCTCTTGCCATTACTAATAATACAGGAATCAGGAGAGGAGGAGGGGCTTTAAGAAAATGAAAGAATATATATTAAGAAATTAGTTTAAAGAGTCTGTTACTCACCAAAGATGATATCCAAATGGCCAAGAAGTATATGGCGGTGTCAGTGTCATTTCTCATTAGGGAAATGTGAATTGTCAAGAGAGGATGAGACCACTGCCCAGTTGCCAAGTGAAATAACAGAGCTGAGAGTTCTGCTGGCCGGTCACGGGCTCTTGGAGCAGAGCAGACGACAGTCTGTACCGGTTTGGGTGGTGTAGCATTCTGGGGTGGTGGACACTGCCTGTAAGAGGTGTGGCTCCTGGCAAGACGGTGTTGGTCGTGTGGCCCTGCTGTGTGTTGGCGGAGGCGCAGCGCTCCATGTCAGCTGCCTTTCAGGAGCAGGTGGCTGATGCTTGTTTGGATGGCTTAGGACCATGGCTGCAGGACAGTCACATTTTTCCAGGGGTGTGGGATTATTTTTTTTTCATTCTTAAGCTCCACCATAACAGATAAATAAAATTTTAATATAAAAAAGATGTACAGTTCCAAGTGATGGTAAGGATAGAAAGATTGGAACTCAAATATGGTGATGAAAGTGTAACTTTGTGCCACCACCTTGAAACTCTTTGGTAGTATCTCCTAAAGCATAAACATGCCTACTCTGTGACCCAGCAATTCCATCCATAGGTATGTACCCAAGAAAAATGAGTCCAACCAAAAGATAACTATGGGAATGTTCATAGAAATGTGTGAACTAGCAAGAGAATCTGACTTTGGTTCATTTCCTGGCTCTGTTTCCCTGAGAACAGAGCAAGTTGGTGCAGCCATGTTACTAGGCACCATGGCTTATGATAAAATCACCCTTGGTTAGTGGGTTGTATGTGCAAACACCTGACGGTGAGGCCCTGCTCCGGGCCCCCTCAGGGCGGCAGCTCTTGGGACTGTCCTGGCTGTGTCCCAGCAGCTGTTAGAGGGGGGAGTGGCTCCTTTGGGCTGAGAGCCCGCTACACCACAGTGGCTCCTGTACTGCCCAGTGCCACCTCTCCCGCTTCCCCTGAGCTCTCCCATCTCTGCAGCAGGGTTCCTCTGGAGGAGGGGCGCCAAGACTGCCTGTGTCCTCCTGCGGAGGCTGCCACACAAGGGGCTGAGGAGGGCTTCTGAGTCCTGGAAGGGCCCTGCAGTTGGGGTGGCATTGCTAATAGTAGCCAAATGCTGGAAATAACCCGGACATTTCACAGGGGATGGGTAAATAAACTGCGGCCTATTCATAGGAAGGTGTGACACATAGCAGTAGGAAAGAACAAGCTACTAATAGACTCAGCAAGGTTGAATCTTAAAGATACTAAGATTGTGTGGAACAAAAGAAGCCATATATACAAAAGAGGACACATACTATGTGATTCCGTTTCTGTGAAGTTCAAAAATCAGGCAGAAGTAATTGGTGGTGATAGAAGTGAGAATAGGGGTTATCTGTTTGGGGTGGGTCTTGACTGGGAAAAGGGGCACAGAGAACTTCACAAAGTAAAATGGAAATCTTTTACTTCTTTATTGGGTGGTAGTTACATATGAAAAAATTTATTGACCTCTAAATTTAGGATTTGTGCCCCTTATGTACCTCGCTGTGTATATTTTGTCACTTTTTTAAAAGTAATTAAAAAACTATCACTACAATTATATTTTAAATAAATTTGTTTCATTAAAATTTCTGAAAGTCTTAAATGACCTACTGCTGAAGGTTATGGAGCCACCTCTGTCAGGCCTCTGAGATGGGTGGAGAAGGAACAGGGTGCCTGGTCCCCACTGGGGTGTTTGGTTGGGGGTTGGTTGGGAGCTGAGAGGAACACACATGGCAGGAAGTGATGTAACCTTCAGGTGACCCCACACACCACATGGCGTGCCGGATTAACATGCATGTGTTTTTTTCAATAAAATCTTAAAATGATGTATGATAGGAAATGTAGGGAGCTGCAGTGCTCTCTGAAAATAGAGGCAATAGAACTACTAATTAGCTGCTGAGAAGAGCTTGTGGCAGAAACCAGAGCAGTGCTCAGGGAGCGATCGCACCTCAAGTGGTGTGAGTTCCCAGAGGGAGCAGAGCCTGGGGGTTTCAGTTATTACAAGAAACCCTGCATCTGTTCTTTGTTGTACATATGTGTCAGCATGAGGGGACCTGCTTCCTCTCTCCCACCTCCTCCATGTTGGAAGTTGAAGTGGAAACTTCAGCAGTGGCTAGTGGCTGCCACTGGATTTTGTTGTTTTTACCCTCAAAGAAGCTGCTGCCGCTTGATGCTGCTCCTTTTTAAATACTGTTGTTCAAACCTACCAAAGTGGCACTTGGTCTTTCAGAAAATAAATATACCAAAGGAACATCTGTTCTATAGTCTTGCCATACAATAATTAATACTACTGTTCACATTTTGGTGCATATGTTTCTGGGCTCTTTCTGAGTGTGTGTCTGTGCCATCTGTCACATTGTTCTTGTCCTCTGCTGTTGTCACATCCTGCTTACTTGGTTTTGGAGAGCGGCCCAACTGCTGAGGCACAGGTGCTCTGGTTGTGGAGCCGCCCACATGTGCGTGGCCACTTTTGTCCTGGTACCCTCTGCCGGCTCCTCTGCCCTGACTCGGGGGCTTTTCCTTCCCTCTCTGTGGGTTCATCTTACCCTGGAGCGCTGTGTATAATCCTCCTCTGTATGAGTCTCTTGTAATCTCCTATGACGTCTTTTTGTCACCAGTATGTGCCCAGGGGAGGTGGCATGTTTATGGGAAGTTTCGCAGAGTTGGTACCTGTGGTGGTAGTGTCTTGGGAGGTGAAAAGTACCCTAGATCACCTGGCATCTTGAACCATGCAAGGTAAAGCCAGCCACTCTGAGCCTGCTCGGGTTTGATTGATAAGGACACTGCATCCTCGTCCGGGGAAGGAGGGGGTATTCTGCCCAGGGTCTCAAAGCTGCGTCCAGCTGACTCACTCTTCTGTGCTCCCTTTGGTGTGGTCTGTTTGGGTGAGAAAGTTGTATGACTTATAAAGTAGCTTCTGATCATGCAGCTTTTTTTAATGCTGATTTTTTTAAAGGATTTAAGTATTTTATCTCATTTTTAAAAAATTGTGCCATTTAGCTTTTGTAGGAACACTTAATGGCACTCTTTGGTCCTTAGCAGTTGGTTCCAGACCCTCTCCTGTTACTTGACGATGTCTTCCCTAAGTCAGTGTCGTCGGCATATGCAGCTCCTTACCTGCGGACTGGTGCGGGATTAGATCTTCAGTTCCCATTTTGGATAGTACCAATTAACATGTTTCACCCAAACTGATTTCAAGATACGTCATGAAATTAGTGCCACAAAGAAAAAAGTCAACATTGTCAATTATTGTAAATGTAAGATGTGCTGATTGAGAGAGACATTCCTATTTGAAAGATGCTAAAATGTGGGGGAAACACGCATCTTAGAATTGATTATATGTGTTAGGTGTTTTTGCATTTCTAATAATAAAACATTTTCTTTTTAAATCTAAAAGCTCAAAAATATGCAGAAGTAGAGAGGATAATATAATGAACTTCTAGGTGTCCATAGCAGTTACAACAGTTGGCAGCACATCTCTGTTTCGTCTGTGTCCCTCTCTGCTCTTCTGGATTATTTTTCACACAAATCCTGAACATCGTATTTTATCTGTAAATATTTCAGTGTGTATCTAAGCAATAGGAGCTCTTTTTTTATGAACATAATCACACTGCTTTTATCACACCTAAAAATATTAACTGTAATTCCTAAATATCATCTAATATCTACTCAGTATTTAGTTTCTGCTGTTGAACACCATGTTTCTTTCATCTTTATTTAATTTTTTTTTTTTTTTTAAAGAGACAGGGTTTCGCTCTGTTGCCCAGGCTGGCTGGAGTACAATGGCATGATCATAGCTCACTGTAACCTCGAACTCCTGGGCACAAGTGATCCTCCTGTCTCAGCCTCCCGAGTAGCTGGGACTACAGGCATGTGCCGGCACACCCCAACCAATTTTTAAAAACATTTTTGGTAGAGATGGAGTCTCACTGTGTTGCCCAGGCTGGTCTCAAACTCCTGGCCTCAAGCGATCCTCCCGCCACAGCCTCTCAAAGTGCTGGGATTACAGGTGTGAGCCACTGTACCCGGCCATGATATTTCTTAAATGTGACCAAGCAGCCATCTGAGGTCTTAGTTTCTCCCTCCCTATCTTCCTCAAATTGAGATGTAACTAGTTCTCACTCTCAGAGTAAGTGATGATATTTGATCTTTTATAGGCTTCTTTTTCTCAATAAAGTTTTTAAAATATATAATTGAGGGTTATATCCTGCTAAGTTGCTCATTATCATCAAATATGTAAAACCCAATAACATTTGGATGTAGATCACGCTCTTTCTCTCCCCATGTGAACTCAGGTAATTATTGTCCTCTGCCCCTCTTTTCTTTTCTGTAGCTTTGGGGATGACAGCACTGTTAGGTTGGGTAGCTGCACAAGGGGGCTGAGAGTTTTGAACGTTCAAGCTAGGGCGCTGGTTGGTGCTTTCCCGGCGTGCTCCGCACACACCACTCTTATGCTCCTCAGGTCTCTGTCCCGCCCGGTGCTTTAGACTGCTGGGTGTTTCTGAGCTGTCTGGAGGTGTTGCAGAGGATTGAAGGCTGTTGTGACCGGGCGCAGATAGACTCAAACATTGCCCACACTGTGGGGCTGTGGAGCTACGCCACAGAAAAGGTACAGCCCCTGCAGGAGTGCTCATGCCCTCTCTGCGGGCCTGCCTGGGTGGTGGGGAAGTCAGCTGTCAGGAGAAGGGCTGCTCACTTAGATCACAATGCGGCAGCTCTAGTGACCTTAGACTGGGTTTAGATGCAGCCATAGAAGTTACAGTTCCCTACTACGCATTGGCTTATTCACCGGAATAAGGTACTCTTTACTATACTTTATCGTATGGAGTTGGAGACACAAGGAAGGGCTAAGTGTGGAACATAGTGTAGAAATGCAGAGTGGCTTTGGTCACGCTAGTGGTGACGGTGCTGTTACCACAGGGTGGGCTGCTGGGGCTCATGGAAGTGCAGGTGAAGCGGTGGACCTTAGAAGCTTTGGGGGAACACGGGGAGATGAATGGTGGAAGCAGAGGGTTGCTACTCCCAGAGCCATGCCGAGAACTGTCGTACAGGATGTACAAGTTTGAAATGGTCCCAATAAGTTGTATTTTTATATCCAGATGTGAATCATTTAGATAGGAAAGCTAAATTTAGAAGAAATTTATTCAATTTTTGGATGTTTACATTTAAATTAATAAATTCTCTGCTGACTCTTATGGCAAATTAATTGAAATTGTGGATTTATCTTAACAGCTGAAGTCCTTGGGCTATCTGTGTGGACTTGTGTCAGAAAAAGGACCTAACTCAGAAGATCTCAATAGGACAGTTGATCTTTTGGCAGGTTTGGGAGCTGAACGACCTGAAACAGGTACTATTTATATGTACCTCTGTGAGTGGTACAGTAGAAAGTAATGAAACTATTCTTTGTAACTTGGTGCATTTAACTCAAGTTCTAAGTACTCACCATTTGGTAAGTTATACCCATTATTAGCTGGCTGGATTAATACATAGGATATTTTACCTTTTAATAGCATAAAGAAATGTTAGAAATAGTTTAAGAAATTGGAAGGATTTTAAAAAATGTATCTGAGTTTCTCCTAGGCTTAAATGAGCTGATCATGATGTTTTTACAGCTCACGTGAAGTTTAAATACATCCATCTCCATCTGAATTACAGATGATATCTTTTGCTAACAATGTGGCCTGACAGATCTTTAATGAATACATCACTCCTAGGTAGTAAAGCATTTTGAAAGGAGCATTACTAATTGTTTTAGGCACAAAAATATGAAAAAAGTGTATTATAGCAAAACTGTTGATAAAGTATAGTAAAGAGTACCTAATGAACTGAAAGCACTCTTACTAAATTGAATAAATTTTTAAGGGAGAAAGGTGTAATATTTATATTACACTGTTTCAGCTTGAGACCATTTCAGATCATTTTGGAAGTAATTTAATTCATTGATGTTTTTGTAATATGTATTCTAAAAATTCTAGTTTTAGTGATCAGAGAAGTGTATCTGAAGAGTTTAGACTATTTTATGAATATATTAATTGGAAAAGAATATAAATAATGATATAGTTTCAGTTGGCATGGCTGTGTTTGTCATTTCCATGAGAGCCAGCTGAGGTCATCTGCCTGCTGTGTTACAAGGCCAGTGTACATCCTGTGACTGTATGTAATGAAGATGAAGGATTCTCATTTCTTTTTATTTAAGCCAACACAGCTCAGAGTCCTTATAAGAAACTCAAAGAAGCATTATCATCAGTGGAAGCTTTTGAAAAACACTACTTAGTAAGTATTACAAATGTTACCTATCTGTCCGCAGAGTGAACCAGTTTCTAGAAGACTTTGTCATGCTACATGACCTTTTGAATTGGGAAGGAGCTGGTATTTGGGACCTTTCTTCTTGGCCTTTATGGTTTCTTTGGTACCCTAGGGAGCTGTGGACAAAACAGGGAATAATTGTTGTTCGTCAAATGTTTATTAGTAGCCATGGTACTACTAATTAGGCATGAAAGCACCTTTGAATACTTACAATTTTGCTCAAATTGGATTTGCTCATTCAGTAGAATAGAAATTGTAAGAGAGGATAATGAATCCTTTTCTTTGTAAAAAGGAATAATGTGGACATGGACAGAGCTTGATTTTGAAAGATTTAAATTAGACTTCAGAAAGCAGCGTAGTAGATCAGCTTTGTTCCTGGGTCACAGTTAACTACAGAGCATTTGATAGTAGCCTTTAATGGTTTGTCCCTGTTATACAAACAGGTGAGAAAAATATCAAAAATGTTACCCACATATGGAAAGTACTTTGAAAAGTTAAATATTGTATTTTGGATGAATTTGTGGGTGTTTTATATTATGCTTCATGATTTATATACAAGTTACTGACTTTGATTACATATTACAGAAAAATTCAACACAAAAATAGATGCAAAGTGAAAAGTAATGTTACATTAATGACTGTCTTTTGCTTCGGCTTTGGGTAAATAAATGTAGTATTTGTCTATCATTAAAAATTCAAGTATATGGGCCGGGTGTGGTGGCTCACTCCTATAATCCCAGCACTTTGGGAGGCTGAGGCAGGAGGATCACTTGAGGCCAGGAGTTCAAGACCAGCCTGAGCAAGAGCAAGACCCCATCTCTCCAAAAAATAGAAAAAGTAGCTGGACATGATGGTGCACGCCTGTAGTCCCAGCTACTCAGGAGGCTGAGGCAGGAGTGCTTTAGCCCAGGAGTTTAGGCTGCAGTGAGCTATGATGACACCACTGCACTCTAGCTTGGGTGATAGAGTAAGACCCTGTCTCAAAAACAAAAAAAAGAAAAGAAAAAGAAAAAAAAATTCAAGTATATGATTATGCTCTTTTTACTTTTCCATAGGATCTGTCGCACGCTACCATTGAAATGTACACAAGCGTTGGGAGGATTCGATCTGCTAAGTTTGTTGGAAAAGACCTGGCAGAGTTTTACATGTAATTCATCTTGAATTTTTCTTTGAATTTTAAACATCTCGCATGAATAGCAAGAGAAGATTTGTTATGTATGGAGTTTAATACAAAGTGTACATAAATTTGTCGATTGAAAAATGTAGAATCTCTTAACCAATCCTCATCATTTTGTTTTTTGATTTCTCTGAAAACCAAATGGAGAGGTTTTTCTGCTTGTTACCCTTAATAACTTTTATTGGTCTTTGAGGTTCTTTATTTAATTAAATTTATTTAATTATATATAAAATATTATATTTAACTTTAAATAATATGAGGAAGTATTAAAGAATCTACATCCCACTGCTAAGTAAATTGGGATATGGAGTCTTAAATATTTATTGTGTAGCATTTCTCTAGTTTTATCAAACATTTCTTAAGAGGATTGAAGACCTTGAGGTTGGTGACGTAAAGTAACTGGACGAGTGAGAACGTGAGGGAGGAGTGATCTGGGAACGACTGAATGAGGGTGTGTAGCGGTGCCATTAGGATTCCTTTCCAGCTCCAGCTTTGAAGTTTGATTCCAGAGAGAAGACTCAAAATGTGGCATATTTCTAGCGTGTTTGATAAAATCAGCCTGTCGAGGAGAAGAAATCCTGGCTGGCAGTGTGGTTGCCGTTTCAAAGCACTTGAAAAGAGATATAAGGGAAAGGATGTTCACTTACATTTTCTCAAGAAAAGAAGTGTGTTTGAAATGAGGTATTGAAAGCTGTGTTGTTAGGGTAATTTCATTAGATGAAGCAAGAAATAATTTGTTTGAACTGATGTGAATTGGCTGGAAAGGGCTTCATAGATCACCTAAGTGAACTTACTAGTTTTCCAGATGTGGTTGGAGCAGCTAGCCAGTTATATAACTAATTAATGGCAGAGTCAGGACTAGAATTTGGCTCTGTTGCATCTTCATCTGGTATATCTAAGGAGTAAGTTATTTGTTGATGGAGCAAAGAAGCCTTGTCTTCAGATGCTGTGCGTTGAGCTCACATGGAACACTAGCATATTCGGAGGCAGCGAGTCACGGTGGGCGTGCTGGCCTGCTAGTTAGAGGCTCGAGTCCTGGCCCCAGCGTGGCCACTGGCTGGCTGGGTGGTGGCCTCCGTCTCCTCGTCTGCAGACGTCGAGGAGCTGGACGCGTGGTCTGTAGAGTCCCTTCAAGCCCTAGGACAGAAGAATCTTGGTTTGTTAGATGTAGTAACTGAACGAGTATCAAAGGTTCCGACCCCTTTAAAACACAGGGGTTGGAGGGAGGATCATAAAGTCTAGAAAACCAACATGATTTAGTAGGTTTACAGTTTCTTTAATGTGAGAAGCTGAGAACGCTCACTGCTTCAAGAGTAGAGTGGTGAGAATGGGAAGGGCTTCCCAGGCTGCCTGGGAAAGTGAGTCAAGGCCAGCAGTCCTGGCTGTCTGGGGAAGGTCGGGCTCCATGTTGCCCCTGAGGCTTCAGCACGCTGTTAGTGATTTGTGCTTTAAACTTGGTTTTGTTCTGAACATTTCTGAGATCTAAATTGGGACTGGGAAGATCTTCTCTTGGGTGATAAGTGTTGCTATTTTAATTCTTCATAGTTCTCTGTAACCCCCTGAAACCTGTTCCTTGCTCTTTGCCTGAGTTTCAGAGTTGATCCTTGTCCCCTGCCTGGTTGGGCCATGTGACTGCTCTGTGTGGCTCTCTGCCTAGACTTCCTGGCTTCCTTGCTGGCTAGCTGTGTACTTGTGAACAGCCCTTCACCTTCTCTTAGCCTTGGCCTTCCTATCTATCAGCTTGAAACAGTGAATGATGCTCTCACTTTGTCCTGAAATTTAGCTACGAAAGTTCTTTGACTAGTGTATAATGCTAGACAAACAATATGCTGTGGTATTACCACTGTGAGGCCATTTCTCAGATCTTCACCTTGGAGTCCAATTACATGGTCCTGAGTTCATGCTCTTTCTTATGCAAGGGGGGTGGGCGGAGAAGGGCTATCTGGAGGTGGTGCATCTGCCCTGGCATAGGGTTTGGAGGAAGGAGGGCAAGGTGTAAAAGGTGGTGGCTCTGTTTATTGATTGTCATGAACTGTAATGAAAGCTTCTGTTTGTTGACTTTTGCAAGGAGGAAAAAGTCTCCACAGAAGGCAGAAATCTATCTACAAGGAGCATTGAAAAATTACCTGTCTGAGGGCTGGGCACTACCCATCACACACACAAGGAAGCAGCTGGCCGAATGTCAAAAGCATCTTGGACAAATTGAAAAGTATCCTTTAAGTTTAATATTTTCATGAAATAGGGAAATTGTTTTCTATTTGTACAGCAGCATTGCCCACAATTGACTGTTTAATAAACACCTAATATTAAGGAGAGAAAAATCCTACCATATATATATGTATTGTGTAGAATATGATCTAAATGCCTGGTCAGTTTTTTTTGTATCTAATTTTGAGTTCTTAATAACTTTTTAAAAAAAAGAACAACCCTTGGGCTCCTCTTTGAAGCTATAAGGAGACTCTTGAAGCCATTTTGAGCCATGTCCTCAGAGTGAGGGCCTCTCTCCAGGACCCTTAACTTTCCGCCTCAGCTACCTTCAGACCAGTAGCCTTTTAGCCAGTGATTGCCACTTAACTGAAGAGGAACGGAAATACTTCTGCCAGGAGATTCTGACCTTTGCCAGCCAACAGTCAGACAACCCAGGTAAGACTAATGTTTAAAAGTTTATTTTGAAAATTTTCAAATACTAAGAAAAGTAAAAAGAATACAAGATAGACGCCGACCACCCAGAGCAAACAATTGTTAACGTTTTGCTGTGTAGCGAACATGTGCCTACATCTCTTTCTTTCTACTTTTTTTCTTTTTGCTAAACTTTAAAGAAACTCTAGACTACATTGTAATACTTCACTCTGAAACAATTTGTAATATTTCACTCTGAAACAGTTTATCATGGATCTTCTAAAAATGACAGTCTCCTAACCACACCTAAAGAATCAACAAGGTTCTAATATCATCTACTAAGTAGTCCATATTTACATTTCCCTAAATTTTTTTTTTTGAGAGACAGATTCTCACTCTGTCGCGGTGGCTGGAGTGCAGTGGTGCCATCACACCTCACTGCAGCCTCCAACTCCTGGGTTCAAGCCATGCTCCTGCCTCAGCCTCCTGAGTAGCTGGGACTACAGGCTCACGTCACCACACCTGGCTAATTTTTCTATTTTTTGTAGAGATGGGATCTTGCTCTTGCTCAGGCTGGTCTGGAACTTTTGAGCTCAAGTGATTCCCCCCGGCCCCCCCCCCCCGCCACCCCGCCTCAGCCTCCGAGAGTGCTGGGATTACAGGTGCGAGCCATGGTGCCTGGCCACTTTTTATAAATTATTTTTAATAGAGTCCAACAAGGAATCACATATTACATGTGGTTGTTATATCTCAATTCTCCATTGGTTTAAAACAGTTCTTCCCATGTCTTTTTCTTCATTTTTTTAAGACAATGACTTTTATTGTAAATAAGCAGCTTTATTGAATAGAATCCAAATACCACGTAATTCGCTGATTTGAAGCGTGCAGTCCAGTGGCCTTTAGTGTATTCACAGACGTGTGCACTCATCACCACAGTTTTAGAACATTTGTTTATTTTATCGTTTATTTTTACTGAGGTAAAATATGCATACCTAATTTACCATCTTTAGTATTTTTAAGTATATAATCCAGTGGTAATAAACACATCTGTATTCTCTACCCCTTCTTCTCTCCCTCCCTTCCCCTCCCCGGCCCCTGGTGAGCGCCGTTCCACCCTCTCGCCCCGAGATCCTCCTTTCTAGCTCCCACATGTGAGTGAGAACCTGTGATACTTGTCTCTATACACTTGGCTTGTTTCACTTAATGGCTTCCATTTCCACCCATGTTGCTACAAATGACAGGATTTCATTCTTTTTTATGGCTGAATAGTATTTCAATATGTACACACCATACTTTCTTTATCCACTCATCCATTGATGGGCACTTAGGTTGATTCCGTATCTTGACTGTTGTGAATAGTGCTGCAGGGAACGTGGGAGCGCAGACATCTCTTTGATATGTAGATTTCCTTTCATTGGATATGTTCCCAGTAGTGGGATTGCTGATCCTATGGTTGTCCTATTGTTAGTTTTTTGAGGAACCTCCACACTGTTGTCCATAGTGGCTGTGCTGATTTACATTCCCACCAGAAGTGTATGAGGGTTCCCCTTTCTCCGCATCCTCATCAGCTTCGGTTACTCTCTTTTTGATACAAGCCATTTTAACTGAAGTGAGATGATATCTTACTGCAGTTTTGATTTGCGTTTCTCTGATGATTAATGATGTTGAGCATTTTTTCATGTATCTCTTGGCCATTTGTATGTCTTTTGAGAAATGTCTGTTCAGATCTTTTGCCCATTTTTTAATTGGGTTTTTTTTTGTTTTTTTGTTTTTTTTTGCTATTGAGTTATGTGAGCTCCTTTTATATTCTAGTTATTGATCCCTTGTCACATGGGTAGTTGCAAATATTTTCTCCCATTGTGTGGGTTGTCTCTTCACTTTGTTGATTGTCTCCTTTGCTGTGCAGAAGCTGTTTAGCTGGATGTGATCCCACTTGTCTATTTTTGCTTTGTTGCCTGTGGCTTTGAGGTCTTATACAAAAAATCTTTGCCCAGACCAATGTGCTGGAGTGTTTACCCAGTGTTTTTTCCAGTAGTTTCATTTTCATAGTTTCAGGTCTTAGATTGAAGTCTTTAATTCATTTTCATTTGATTTTTGTATGCGGTGAGAGGTACGAATCTAGTTTCATTCTTCTGCATATGGATGTCCAGTTTCCCCAGCACCGTTATTGAAGAGACCGTCCTTTCCCCAGTGTGTGTTCTTGGCACCTTTATTGAAAATGAGTTGACTGTAAATGTGTAGATTTATTTTGGGGCTTTTTATTGTCACATTGGTCTATGTGTCTATTATTATGCCAGTACCATACTGTTTTGGTTAGTATAGCTTTGCAGTTAATTTTGAAATCAGGTAGTGTGATGCCTCCAGCTTTGTTATTTTTGCTCAGGATTGTTTTGGCTATTCAGGGTCTTTTGTACAAGGTTCCATATAAATTTTAGGAGTTTTTTCCTGTTTCTGTGGAGAGTGTCACTGGTATTTGGATAAGTATTGCATTGAATCTATAAATTGCTTTGGGTTAGTTTGTCATTTTAACAATATTAATTCTTCCAATCCATGAGCGTGGAATATCTTTTTATTTTTTATTTTTTTGTGTCCTCTTCAATTTCTTTCATCAGCGTTTTATGGTTTTCGTTGTATAGATCTTTCACTTCTTTGGTTAGATTCATTCCTGTGTATTTTATATTTTTTGTAGCTATCGTAAATGAGATTGCTTTCTTGATTTCTTTTTCAGATTGTTCACTTTTGGCGTACATAAATGCTACTGATTTTTCTATATTGATTTTGTGTACTGCAACTTTAGTGAATTTGTTTATCAGTTCTAACAGTTTTTGGGTGGAGTCTGTAAGTTTTTCTAGGTATAAGATTATGTTATCTGTGAACAAGGCTAATTTGACTTCTTCCTTTCCAATTTGGATGCTCTTTATTTCTTGTAATTGCTCTGGCCAGAACATATTTATAACCACCAAAAGAAACCCTATACTCCTTCTCCACTTGTTCTCAATCCCTGGCAACCAGTGATCTATCTTCTATCATTGTAGACACCTATTCTGGATGTTTCATGTAAATACAGGTTGAATATCCCTAATCTGGAAATCTGAAATGGTCCAAAATCCAAAACTTTTTCAGTGCTGATATGCTCAAAGGAAATGCTCACTGGAGCATTTCAGATTTTTGGATTAGGGATGCTCAACTGGTAAATATTATGCACATATTCCAAAATGCAAAAAAAACCCCAAATTTGAAGCACTTCTGGTCGCAAGCTTTTTGGATAAGGGATACTCAGCCTGAAGATCGAATGGAGAGGCTCTCTAAAAGAAAACGGTGTTTGCTTGGGAACAGGGCTTTGCAGTGGGCATGTACACGCCATAGTAAATTGTGTGCATGTTCAGGGAGTTAATGGAAGGTAAAAGTTTTTAAAGGGAAAATGAGGAGGATCACATAATTGTTTTGAAATAATTATTGTTGGCTACAAGAATCAACAACAAGGGTGGCACTGGTCAGCATTGGACTGGGAGTTTCTGGGCCAATGTCCTCAAAGAAGTATTTTTGTAAGGTTGCAGTGGCCTTGGCGCAAGGTTGTGGTTTTTGCAGAATCTTTTGTGATAGTTTTTTTTTTTTTACCAGGCGTACGTGCGTGAGAACCTTCCCTTCATGGCCGTCTCTGGCTCTGTTTGTCAGAGGTTTTTTTTTTAATACAAGTGACTCCATTTTGTTTCTGACAACTTTTACAAATCATGTGATATGTGGCCTTTTGTGTTGTGACTGGCTTCTTTGACTTACCGTAATGTTTTCAAGGTGCATCCACATTGTAGCGTGTGCCAGTGCTTCATTCCTTTTTATTGCTGAGCACGTGGAGCCAGTTGTCTTATAGACGGCCCACCTTCTGGGATTTGTCTCAGTGTTTCCTCATGGGAACATCTAAATGGAAGTTACATCTGAAAGGCTTAGATTCAGGTTTCATGTTTTGGAAAATATACTTTATAGATGATGCCGAGGGGTAAGGTTAAATATTGTGAAGTTTAGCTCCTCATGTTTAGTTTACCAAGAAGAGTACTTATTTAAAATAGTTACTGTATTACTCCACTTGGGCTGACATAACAAATTACCATAGACTGGGTGGCTTAATCAACAGGCATTTATTTTCTCACAGTTCTGGAGGCTGGAAATCTGAGATCAGGGTGCTGACAGGGTCATTTTCTGGTGAGGGCCCTCTTCCTGGCTTGTAGACAGCTACCTTCTTACTGTGGCCTCACATGGTGGGAAAGAAGAGAGCAAGCTCTCTGATGTCTTTTCTTAAAAGGATGCCGCCATGAAGGCCCCACCCTCATAACCTCATCTAACCCTAATTACCTCCCAAAGTCCCCATCTCCAGACACCATCACTTTGGGGGTTTGGGCTTCACTATGTGAGTATTGGGGGAAGACAGTTCAGTCCATAGCAGTTACTAACTATTTGAAAGCCAGGTTTTTCAAAAGTGTTGGCTTCAGGTTTATATGGCCATTGATGGTTGGGTGTGTATAGAGCTACCTGGCTGGGATTTTCAGTAGAATCGTGACTTTAGTTTGGGTTTGTAGATTCTTTATCATGCCTAAGCTGATAGGTAGTAGAACCACGGCCATGTCAGCTGCTTAGTATGTGAGACTACTCAAGTTATGATTTTCCTGTCAACATCCCTCAGTATCTCTATATGAATAAAATATTCCATAATTGTTTATTGTTTCTCATGATCTTATGGTGTCAGTCTTGGCAAGTCCTTTAGTTGACAAATGTTTAGTGAGTACTTAACTGGTCAGTTCTGCAGCCTTATGGATTTTCTAGTCAAAACCAAGGTGCTTATAGAAAGAAGGTCAGAGAGAAGGGCCATGGGAGAGCTGTGCCCCTACCCCCTGCCATGGTGACTGTAGAACAGGCTGAGGCGCTGCTGGGAACAGCAGGGGCCTTCCTCCGTTGGCTGACTCCGTAGACTGGCAAACACCTGGAGTTCACTTTCAGATGCACAGTTGGTGCTTGGGCATCTTTACTTGAAAATTTCTTTAAGTAGGTGGGAAAGTATTGGAATCCCTTGAAAACAATTCTACAAATTGGACTGTTTACAAATTTTAGTTAGATAAAGAGTTAGTTGACCTGTATTTCTTCTAGGTTTGTTAAAGCAGACTTGGGAACCTTAATTTCTGTAGAATTTATGATTTCTAGGAATTATCTAGGTGTTTGTTTAGTTTATATTTTGCTTTTGACCAAATAACTTTTTGGGGGGTATGGAGATGGCAGGAGGTTAGGAATATCTCTTTTGTACTTCATTGCTCCTTGCTTCTCTTGTTGCTTGTGCACCAGGTGACCTCACCTTGTCCAAAGCCTGTGGTCACCATCACAGTCAGATGTGAGTAAGGTCTGGTAATATGTATTTACAGGTCACAAAATCGTGCTACCTATGCATTCCTTTGCACAACTGAGAGATCTCCATTTTGACCCTTCCAACGCTGTGGTCCACGTGGGTGGTATTTTGTCTGTTGAGATAACTGTGTGCAGTCAGATGCCTGTCCCTGTTCACGTGGAGCAGATTGCTGTCAACGTCCACTTCAGCATCGAGAAAAACAGTTATCGGAAGACAGCTGAGTGGCTTACCAAGCACAAGACATCTAACGGGATTATTAACTTTCCCACTGAAACCTCACCTTTCCCTGCATCCCAGAACAGCTTACCTGCACTGGAGTTGTATGAGATGTTTGAGAGAAGCCCTTCTGATAATTCCTTGAACACAACAGGGATTATTTGCAGAAATGTTCACATGCTTCTAAGAAGGCAGGAGAGCAGCTCTTCTCTAGAGACACCCTCAGGGGTGGCCCTGGAGGAAGGGGCCCACATGCTAAGGTGTAGCAACGTGACTCTGGAACCAGGGCCCAACAAGATAACATTCAGGACTCAGGTATGTGTCCAGATTGGGAAATTGACTTCCTAGTTGACAAAGAAGGGCCATCGAGCTCACAAGGATTGTCTGAAGTTCGGTGAGAATTGAGTCAGAGTCCTCTGTTCTGTCATCCCTGTTTTGTCGTTATCCTTAAAGCACAATATACTGACATTTTATGTTGTATTTATACAATTTTGTGGCAGTTGATAAATTGTGAGCCAAGTTCTTAACATAGATACTTATTTTTAGATTCAGTTAGCTTTTTAACTAATTGGATTATTGGATTTAGTTAGCTTTTGCCCCTGTGTATTAAAATATACCCTCATTTGTTAAAATGAGATTTCAAAGAAGGTGGTACACTTTCGTGTTAAACCTTGTTTTCCTGTTGTGGCTGCCTGGATATCAAAACCATTGCTTCTGACCCACTCTGACATAAATTTTTCTCTGATGCAGCATATCATGTAAATTCCACTAATTCAAGAGGATTTGGCCTGTGGAAAGTACGGCCATTTGCCACATGTGTTTTTGGTCTAGTCTTAGAGCAGGTATTAAATCTTATGCTGAATGTTTCCAGTAAATACCCTTCAAAGAGAATGCCACAAATATAGTTATTAAGTTGAAAATACCTTGTTAGAAGTATAAACTCAAATTTAAGCATCAGTTTTTCAGAGAATGATAGATTGAGAGATTCTGAGGGCCTTTTTGAACAGCCCAAGTGTAGAGGTACAGGCACAAGAGCAGGAGGTGCAGGAGCGGAGAAATACAGTCATTCTGTGTTTCAGGGAGATCGTAGCACAGCTCTACCTTAGGAGGCTCCTAATTGTGTGACATCTTTTCAAATGCCTGATTATGACTCTAGGCCAAGGAGCCGGGAACGTACACACTCAGGCAGCTGTGTGCATCCGTGGGCCCCGTGTGGTTTGTCCTTCCTCACATCTACCCCGTCGTGCAGTACGACGTGTACTCTCAGGAGCCCCAGCTGCACGTGGAGCCTCTGGCTGGTGAGTGGAGTCCCCCGCCCCTTCAGGGCGCTTGCCACTGTGGTGGTGGTCTGAGAGGACTTTCTAAGATGTTCTAGTGGTTTTTAGTTGTGTCTGTCTTTAAGGGCCGTGTTGGGTAACTTAATGGAAATTTTGCCTGGGAACTATGCCTCCTTTGTTCCTCTGAATACTTGATTTACTGTAGTTGCTTTCATGTTTAATAAATACAATGTATCTGAAAATAAGAAAAATAGAAAAATTAGCTCTGAGAATAGAAAAAAGAAACTCGGAAGTATTTTTTCTATTCTTTCACGCAACACAACAGTCAACACAGAAGACTTCTGTGATCAAATGTGTGGGGATTTCTCCCCACCAGCAAGCAAGTGATCAGTAGTTCTGCAGTGGCACCAGCTGGGCGTCCTCCAATTCAATTCTGACACTACCTACTTGGAGATAGTGTCAGATCCCACAGGTTAGGGGCTCAGTCCCATGAGACTGACCTCCCCCGAAAGCCAGTGGCAAGCCCCAAGTTGTTTTGCCTGTGCTTCTGACTGACTAGCAACTGGGGTTCCCACAACCCCCTCCTTGGGTTTGGTTAATTTGCTGGAGTGGCTCACAGAACTCAGGGAAGCATGTTTCGTGGTATATTGTATTATATGATATTATGTTACATTATGAAGGACACAGATGAAGAGATGCATAGGGCGAGGTGTGGGGGAAGGGATCGAAGCTTCCATGCCCTCTCTGGGCATGCTGCCCTCCAGGAACCTCCATCCCCACGTGTTCAGCTAGCTGGAAGCTTTCCATACACCGTCCTCTTGGGCCTTTTATGGAGACTTCACTATGTAGGCATGATTGATTAAACCATTGGCCATTGGTGATCCAGCCCCTCTCCCCTCCTCAGAGGTCTCAGGGGTGGGGGGGTGGGGTGTTGAATGCCTTGGTCTAGTCCTGCCTTGGTCTTTTCCTCTGACCAGCCCCCATCCTGAAGCTACCTAGGGGCTGCCAGCCACCAGTCAGCTCATTAGCATACAGAAAGGCTTGACTGTGGCTATTCTAAGGATTTTAGGGGTTAGTATGCCAGGAAATGGGGTTGAAGACCAAGTATGTGTTTTACAATATCACGTTAGCCAAGTGTCAGCTAATGTCTGCGGCAGAGAGGTTAATAAATATATATAGTTTCCTGCTTAGAGGTCCATTTCAGAGGCTAAATACTAGGTTTAGTTATTCTTTATTCTCAGATCAGAAGTGTTGTCATGAGAGTGTCCATTAGACTTGACCCTCAGGCATGGCATTTGGGGAATTCAAAGCTGCCATCCTTGCCGATGAGTTCTAAAGTTAGGAGGAATCCGTGTAAACAATGACTGAAGACCACCTGGCAATTAGACACTCATGAGTGAATGTCTCAGTTGTTTAGGTTGGGAATGATGTGTGTACTTGCTTGTTTCTTCCATTTGGGAAAAAAAAAATCAAGAAAAGCATTTTTTTCTACTTAATCTCCCCATTCTCCCTATTTTTCTGCATTCAAACTTCTCCCGTGGCCACCAGCAAAGGCCCTAAGATGCTGACACAGCAGTCAGTCTCTCAAATGATCCCTCCATTGGAGGACGTTTTGTGAGAGAACTCAGCTGAGTATGGCCCTGCCCCCTCCTGTGGCGTGGCAGCTGTGGTGCTGAGCTCACTCCCTGCTGCTGCCTCTCTGTTCACTCCCCTTCTCGGTCCTTGTCTCTTCTTTCTGCCTTCCCTGGAACAGGAGTCTCAGAAACCTCGGCCCATTCCTGCCCTTCCGTTTCGTCTGGAAGTAAGGGGTGGCCATCCCTACTATGCACCGCTTCTGACCCAAAGAGCCTGGGGCCCTGAACTAAAAGGGCCAGAGAAAATCCTGAATGCATCAGCACATTCAGGTCTTCTGTCAGTCTTGTCTTAAGCCTCGTTATCTGATTCTCTTACTGACTTATTGGCAAGTAAATTTTGTGACCCTCAGAGACGTAGTTGCCATCATAATCCCTAGCTCTCTAAACCAGGGTGAGGGTAAGACCTCCTCGACTCATAGAATCCTTTTGTTCCCAGCAAGGTCCCCCTCAACTCTGCAGTACACATCATTGAGATTAAAGGTTAGGGCGAAGGGAATGGAAATTGAATGCATTCATGGAGTATCCAAAGTGAACAAATCTTTTGTAGTAAAAGAAGCAGAGTAGTACCCTTGGAACCTCGAGGTAGGCCTCAAATTACTGTTAATACTTCAGGTTGGTAGTGATGCTAATTGCTGTCTTTTTCCCTGTAGATAGCCTTTTGGCAGGTATTCCTCAGAAGGTTAAGTTCACTGTCACTACTGGCCATTATACAATAAAAAACGGGGACAGCCTCCAGCTCAGCAACGTGGAAGCCATGCTCATTCTGTGCCAGGCAGAGAACAGAGCCACGATCTATTCTAATACAAGAGGTAAGGCGCCAATCACCTGGTTGTGAGGCAGTAGTATAGGAGCACCCTTGGCTTTTTCACACAGTGTGAGGGTGTAGGAATGAGTCTGGCATTGCTGCCACCCGTCAGCATGGCCTAACACTTCCGTGCCCTGTGTTGTCCTCAGGTGGTGTCTGGAGTCAGCGTTCTGTACACACGCTGGGGCCTGGTGCCTAGGCTGGGTGTTTCCCTTGAGTTGAGCAGACTGGGAGCAGTGCACCGCTGAGTGGCCAGGTGGTGCTGCCCTGGCTAAGGACATGGGGTACCACATCACGCCTGGGCCCCTGCTCCATGGTTATGCCCCACCAGCCTCTGTCCACACCACCCACTGGTCAGAAGCCCCAGAAAACTTGCATCGCCCCCCAGTCCCTGGCCACGAGTAATAGAAAGGGAAAGGCCCTGCTCCCTTTCTTGGGGGGTGTTGATGTGCTGATGGGGTGCAATGGGGGGAGGCATCTGCAGGCACACACAGGATGTGGGTGGGCCACGTGGGAAATGCCCTTGTGCTGTCAGATTGAGAGCAGTGACAGTTGTCTGGGCTCCTCCTGCCAGCTTTCATGCTGTGTTTCTCTGTCCTGAGGTGTTTTGTTCTTGGGTTTTCCTGCCTCTTCCCTCCCACCTTAATCCTTCCATGTACATAGGAGCAGGAGGAGCTCGGCTGTAACCTCACTGCTGGGCTGTCACCTACTAGAAGTGAAAGGAAAAGTGAAACAGAGGGAACACGTTTGCAGCGACTTTTTCTATCTTTCGTAGAACAGTCTTCTGACGCGTTGCTCCGGATTCAGTCCTCCGACAAGGTCACGAGCATCAGTCTGCCTGTTGTGCCTGCATATCACGTGATTGAATTTGAACTGGAAGTTCTCTCTTTACCTTCAGCCCTAGCACCCAGAGAGGAGAGTGACCTTCTGGGGACGCTGGAGCCCCACTGGAAACATAAGAATAAGCAGAAGACTGGCCACTGCATGGTCACCACAGATCACAAAGTGAGGAGGGGCTGTGGAGTAGCTTAGTCTGTGGTGGCAGCGTCCACCCATCCTGCCTGCTGTGAACGATAGTACAGCACAGATGCTGAGCTCCTGACACTGGGAGCTCTCGTGTCAGCCATTTGTGCCCGTGACTCACCTCTTCTTAGATAAAGGGGTGCATCTTGCAAAGACAAAGACAAACAGGCTCTAACGTTCCCAACCCAAGAGGGCGGGAAGTTTACAGTAAGAGCTATAGTGGTAGCCTAGGTGTGAGGGGAGCTAAATTTGGGCCACTGTCTGTCCCTGTGAGCAGGCCAGAGGAGTTGTGTGTTGTGGTGTGCTTCAGTTTTTGTCCACTGAAACATCATATCAGACTTAGCCAGGAAGGAGCTCTGTCGTTTTAGGCGTTGGTGCTGGTATTTATTGACAGTTATCTGAGGGATACATGATTTTGGTCCCAGATCCACTGGAATTCAGCTCACAGAATGTGTTGCTAGTATCATGTTTATTCAAGGTGTACCCATGGCTTGTAACACAGATACCAGGTCTGAGGGCTCTTTCGAACAGCCAAGGGTTGCAGAATATACCAAGAGCAGTGTAGGGTAAAAGGGTAAGGAAAACCACCTTTTCAAAGCAAAAAATTATCAGACAGGTCAACACCAAAGAATAATGTTTTAATTTTCAGTTCTTGGAGAATTAAAAAATCTCTTCCCCTTATCTAGTAAAGAGATTCCTGAGGCAAAGGTGATGCTTGCTTCAGTAGGAGCTCTTGGTACTGAATGCGTGGATGTTCTGTACTCAGTATATTCATTTGCTCTGTGTGGGGAATCAAAATGAGGCTTGCGACCTGCTTCCTTGCCCTTAGGGGAATTAATAGCTTTGTTCACACTGTGCCCCCAAATTGATTGGTTTTCAGTTCCATGTTAGCATCAGATGGGTTAAATGCTTAGATGATCCTTTTCACTGTGGAGTGGTTACTGATGATTAGTGTCATTTGGACGTGTGTAACTAAGGCACTTACTTTGTCCTAACCTCCTGCACATTAAAACACATTTGGCATCACAGCCCCATGCGTGTGGGGACAGGAGATGGGCTTGCTGCTTTCGAGGACACCTGTGCTCCATAGCCACAGAGACCATTCTGGTGACGCGTGGATGTTCTGCCAGTTCTATGTCTCTTTTTCTGTGAACGTAGCTTCCTATTTCTGGTTTGTTTGTGCAGATATTTAATAGGGTTTTGCTTTCTGAACAATGAGCAGTGAAGCCACAATAAAATGTCTAGGAAATGGGTAGTCACTGCAGACGTGGCTGGGGTGGTGGCGGTGGCTGCGCTGTCTGTCAGGTGAGTGGTCTGAGTGTGTGTCCTCTGCTTCCTCCCAGGTGTCCATTGACTGCCCGTGGTCCATCTACTCCACCGTCATTGCACTGACCTTCAGCATGCCCTTCAGGACCACACATTCCCTGCTGTCTGCTGGAACACGGTGAGGGAGGCGTGGTGGGTAGGCCCTAGCTTCTTTCCCAGGACTTTCCTAAGTGGAGACTCTTCATGTTCAAAGCTTGGCCTTAGTGATGATTAAGGATATTTTCTTAAATGGCCACAATGGAATTGTCCATCTACAAAAATTCACGGTGATTCCCTGGTATCCTGTAACATCCAGTCCATATTCAGATTTTTCCAGCTATCTCAAAAATGACTTTTTACAGTGGATTTGTGTGAGTCAGGGTCCAAAGTCTCCATTTGACTACTAGATCTCTTTTTGTGCCACCTTCCCTGTTTCTTAAGCCATTGGCTTGTTGACACACTCAGGTCAGTTGTCCTCTGGAAGTTCTGCTATTCTGGATTTGGCTGGGGCCATCTTCATGAGTTTAACTAGTTCCCCTGTCCCTGTGTCTCTTGCTAATTGCTAGTTAATCTCTAGAGCAGGGTTTTTCAACTTGAGCACTGCTGACATCTTGGGCTAGGTGGTTCCTGTTGCAGGTGCTGTCTGTGCACTGTAGGGTGTTGAGCAGCATCCTCAGACTCTCCCACTAGATCCCGGGAGCGCTCCTGACCCCTGGTTGTGACAACCACAGATGTCTGTAGACATTGCCCAGTGTCCCCTGGGATAGGTCACATTGTGTCCATTGGGAACACCTGTGCTAGAGTCTTGATTAGACTCCAGTCAGCTTTTGTACAAACGAGGTTGGAGGTGGCGTTGTATGCTTTATGTTTCGTTGCAGCAGGAGACCCATGGTGTCTAGTTGTCCCACCCTGGTGATGTTGTTAACATTGATCACTGGACTCAGGGTGCTGGCCTGGCCTCTCACTGTCACGTTCCCATTCATTCATTGATGACGGTTGGATAATTTGGAAACAAAAGTGTCAGAACCACGTTCAGAATGGAATATTGTACTAGCAGCTCTTTTTTCCCTTCAGATCGCAGCAAGGGAACTGCAGGTCTTAATGGTTAAAAACATCGATGACCTCTAAAAGAACCTGAGGTGCTTTATTAAGGAATTATTTTTTAAAACCCTACATATAACATTAATTAAGGTGAACCCTACAGTTAGTTTTTCAACAAGGAATCATTACTTCTCGTGATGGAGAGTAATCATTGCTCTTTCCCACATAATTCATTGCAGTCTAGTATATGTTTAGGATGATCAGTTATAAGCATTTAATAATACTGTAAGAGAAACAGAATAGTTTTGATTCATTTTCCACAGAAATAGCTTGTTTAAAAAGATTTGTTTTTTTCATGTGAAATCAAAAGTAGAAATATATGCAACAACTTACTCTTATTTTGCTTTGTCACTTTTTTGATTCCCATTAGGAAGGTTCTCCTTAACAAAGCTAAAATATATTTAATAAAGTTTTAAAATGTCAAAATCACATTTCTTGTTTTTCTGCTTTAGGAAATATGTTCAAGTTTGTGTCCAGAATTTGTCAGAACTTGACTTTCAGCTGTCAGATAGTAACCTTGTAGATACTGGTGATAGTGCCGACCTGCAGCTAATACCACTGAACATGCAATCCCAGCAGGTAAACATTTTCTAGATGTGAGCATCAACTTCTCAACAGAGAACTGGAGTGTACGATGTAGTATCTGTAGTGTTTTGATGAAAGTGACACTGTGTTTTGGGACTTAGCCTTAGATACAGAGAACCATCCCACTGCCAATTAGCAAAAGCTCATGTACGTTTAAGACTGCTCTTACACGAGAGCTGTGCTTGCTGCGATGTGTGTGCACTTGTGGAATACGTGGGCTTATTGTGGGCTGAGTGGCAGGATGGATAAAGGAAATAGATTGATATCTGTGCTTTTAGAATTAAATCTTAAACTTGTCCTACCCTATGCATAGATTTATGCAAATACAAACTTGTGTTGAATCTCCTATTTGTTGCATGGGCACCGTCACTCACAGGAAATGGAGACTGTTGCATTCTGCCTATAATTAAATGCCTGCCTGTGCCAGAAGGAAAAACTCTTGTGTTGGTGGGGCTTTTTAAAGGAGTCATGGCCTTGCTGCCTGGCTCAATCCTGACCTTGCTTTTTATGTCCGTTTTTCACACGTGTTTTTAGATGGTAAATGCTGAGTCGAAGAAGATCAAAGGTTTTCTTAATGGACGTTTATATCTTTAGCATTTTCAAAGGATTTTTCCCTACTAGTACTTGACTACTTTCAAGTCTTACCTGAGCTTATCACTGCATTTATAGGTGTGGACTTCATGTGTCATAGTGGTGTTGGGTCCATACATTAGGTTGGGCTAGTTCCTAAATTAACTTAATATTAAATATAAAATAATTGGCATGGATGTAAATATGCTCAATCTGTCTATTTACTTACTTATTTGAGACAGGGTCTCGCTCTCTTGCCTGGGTTGGAGTGCAGTGGCATGATCATTGTAACCTCAAACTCCTGGGCTCAAGTGATCCTCCTGCCGCAACCTGCCAAGTAGCTGAGACTGCAGGTGCACACCGCCATGCCCAGCTAATTTTTTTTTTTTTTTTTAAATTTTTTGTAGAGATGGAGTCTTGCTGTTGCCCAGGCTTGTCTCAGACTCCTGGCCTTAAGCAGTCCTCTCACCTCTGCCTCCCAAAATGCTAGGATTACAGGCAGGAGCCACCACTCCTGGCTGGATATACTTTTTAATTGGTTGATGACATTTTCCCCTGTTTTGGAGATGTATGGGATATTCCATATGTAAATTAATAAATATTCTTTAAGCTTCTTTTTTATGATTCCCCCACGCTGTGAAACTTACGGAATCATAACACATTAAAACCTTTTTACCAATTTTGTGTAGTCTTCTGCCTGAGCAGGGCCAGGCAGGAGGAGCCAGGGTGGTGGCGGGCACTGCAGGACGGCAGGACAGCGTGCTTGGGTGTACCTCTGTCCTGCCTTCCGTTTGCATGAAGTGTGCTGTTGCACTGCAGTGTTTGTTTCATCTCTGAGGTTCATGGTACTGTGTGTACAATGACAGCGACTCTCTTTGCAGCGTATCTACAGCAAGCAGTCGGTGTTCTTTGTGTGGGAGTTGAAGTGGACACAAGAGCCTCCCCCTTCTCTGCATTGCCAGTTCTCCGTGGGATTTTCCCCAGCTTCTGAAGAACGGCTGTCTATCTCCTTAAAGCCGTATACTTATGAATTTCAAGTGGAAAATTTTTTTGTATGTAATGTGTTATTTTTGGGGGAGTGTGGGGTGGGAAAATGAAAGATGGCATCATACTCTTTATTATCTGAACCATCAAATAGACAAATTCTTTCAATACAGTGAAGCAGCAGCTCAGGAAAACTAGTTAATTCTTGGGGTAGTTGAATCATTGGCCCTTATCACGTGACACACCTGAGACGCCTGCACTCGTGGTGGCATCTCTAAGATGAGTGCTTACTGTTTGGAAAGCCCAAAGACTCCTTTTCTCTTCTGTTTCTTACACTGACTTAGTAACTTCCTAGAAATATTTCGTAGGGTCATTTCCTCTTGATCCTTAGCTACTCCTCAGGGGTATTACTTTCTAAGGCATGTCTCTAGTGTTTTTAAAAAACTAAAAATATTAAGAAAATTTACTTGCTGAATATTGTGAAGATTTTCTTATAACCACTGCATCTTTTGGGTAGAAGCCAATTTAAGTGTGGAGCTAAAAGTAATGTTGAGCTAGGTATGGTTACAGTTGTGTTTTTGTGTTTCTTTAGAGACTGTTTGATTTAGTGTTGTATAATTTTGAGGTATTTCCATCTCTTTACTATTTGAAATTGTGAAACAGTGTTTTATTTGAGGTGTTTGAGTTTGTAGTTTTTGGTATTAGTAGTTTTTTTCTCTGCCTTCATCCAACCAAAACAGACTAATTGTTTTGCCCTTCATGTTTTATTTAACTCTACTTATTAGCCTTACAGTGTTGAAATACTTACCCGCATAATTTATCTTTTTGTAGTACAAACAGATACCTTTTTGATGTGTTAACGGAAGCTGATTGTTAAATCATTAGTATGTTAAAGAGTCTGCGTAAATGTAATCTGTTTGCTTATTGCAGATGATCATTAACTAGTTAGCAGATTTCACTGTTACTTTTCTGTCTTAATTTGGAGAGGAGGAAAAAAAGATTATAGAAAGAATTTCCCTTTAGAACTGTACAAGCTGAGTAAAATGCCAGAGAAAAATATTTTGTGGATTGTTCTTTTCAAAACTGGTATTCTGAGGATCTGAAATATAGATAGCACTTTAAAATTTTTTAAAAATTATTATGGGTACATAATAGTTGTATATCTTTATAGGGCACATATGATGTTTTGATACAGGCCCACAATGTGCATTAATCAAGTCAGGATAAGTGGGGTATCCAACACTTCAGGCATTTGTCATTTCTTTGTGGTAGGAACATTCTAACTCCACTCTTTGTTGTTTTAAAGTATACCCTTATTGTTGATTATAGTCACTTTGTTGTGCTGGGATAGCACTTTTTAAAAAAACAACTCTACTTGAGATAAAAGCTATATACCATGAAGTTCTCCCAATTAATGTATACAGTTCAATGGTTTTTAGTGTATTTACAGAGTTGTATAACCATTACCGTAATTTCATTTTGGAACACTTTCATTATTCCAATGAGAAACCTTATACCCCATTAATAGTCCTCATTCCCTCCTCCCCTCGACCCTAGGCAACCACTAATCTATAGGCAAGTATGTCTCTATGGATTTGCCTGTTCTGAACATTTCATATAAATGAGATCATATTGTATGTGATGTTTTTTTTACTGGCTTCTTTTACTTAGCATAATGTTGTCAAGGTTCATCCATTTTTGTAGCATCTGTCAGTACCTCATTCCTTTTCATGACTGAATAATATTCCGTTGTGTGGATATGCCACATTTTGTTTATCTGTTTATCAGTGGTGGTAATCTGAATTGTTTCCACTTTTGGACTATTAAGAATTAATGATGCTATGAAAAAAAATCTATGTACAAGTTTTTATGTGGACATGTGTATTCACTTCTCTTGGCTAAGTACCTAAGAGTGGAATTGCTGGGTCATACAACTCTGTGGTTAACTTTTTAAGAAACTGCCAAACTGTTTTTCAAAGAGGCTGTACCACTTTACATTCCCACCAGCAACATAGTGGGTTCCAGTTGGAACAGAGAGAATTCCAATTTCTGCACATTGTTGCCATCACTTGTTTCTGTTGTCTTTTTGGTTTTTGCAATCCCAGGGGGTGTGAAGTGGTATCTCCTGGTTTGGGTTTGCATCTCCCTAATGGCTAATGATGATTAAGCATCTTTTTATATATGTATTGACCATTTGTGTATGTTCTTTGGAAAGATCCTATTCAAATCTTATGCCTATTTTTAAGTAGGGTTATTTGTCTTTTTATTATTGAATTGTGAGTTCTTTATATATTCTGGATACTAGTTCCTCATATATGATTTGCAAATATTTTCTCCCATTCCGTGACTTGTCTTTTCACTTTCTTGATGGTGTCCTTTGAAGCACAAAAGTTTTAAATTTTTGTGAAGTCCAATTTATCTCTCTCTTTTATTGCTTGAATTATTGGTTTTGGATCTAAGAAATCATCACCTAATCTGAGGTCAAAAAGATTTCCTCCTTATTTTCTTCTAAGGTTTTCACATCTTTAGCACTTACATTTGGATGCACTCTGCGTCAGTCTGTCTGCAGTGAGAGGTAGGGTCCTTACCTATCCCCCATGCGGCCCATCTGTTGTCCCTGTGCCATCATCCAGAAGGCCATTTCTTTCCCTTGGATGGTCTTGGCACCCTTGTCAGAGATCAGTCGTCCATAAATGTTAGGGTTTATCTATGAAGAGGCTTATTATTTCTGGTCACTGTACCTGAGGCCTCAACAGCTACTGTCAGGTGAGGGGCATCCCACTGCTGCCCTGTGGTACAGTGCCTTCCCTCAGCCACTCGCCTTCCCAAGGGCAGCCAGCAGCAGTGTCCAAGAATGTGCACTCCCAAGCAAACTCACTGTTGCCACGCTTTAACTCTGAGCTTCCTTCAAGTGCTAAGGCTGACCCTGTCTCTTCTTTTGCTGGGCTCAGAAGCATTCCCAACTGCTCCAACTGGAAGCTTCTGGAGTGTAGGCGATGTTTCAGTGAGTTGCTGCCACGCTGCCACTTTGCTCTGTCCTTTTCTCCTTCCTCTCACTGCCCTTCCTTCAGCTTCCCCCGGGGCCTAAAGGGTGCACCCCTCCAGGAAAATGGCATGCACACATTTGCATCTGTGTATTTGGGCATCTCTGTGCCATGGGAAATCCCAGCATGGCCCTCTTCAGATCGGTACAAGTTTGCCATCTCCGAACAGATTTAATTGGGAGTTTGATAGGAAAATCACCTAGAAAGGCCTGAGGATTACTGGTTAGCTTTGTTAACTCCTAGAAAAATGTTTTATTTTGGCATCAGGCTTTGGAAAAACACTTTTTTATATTTGGAAATCTCTTATTTGTTTACAATACCAACAGAACACTTTTAAATTGAGTTATACTGTAATTATTTCATATGTATCTTAAATGAAAGAATGCTAACTTTAGATGTGGAACTGCCGGCATGTGGTGGGTGAGCCCTTTTTTAGCTGTGCAGTGGCAGGTGGGTTTGATCCTTTGCTGGTTGTGGTGGTGATAAAATGTTAGGCATGTGTGAGTAGCCACTGAGGATACATTGATTATGGAGAAGGAAACATGGAGAAAGTAGGTTGTGGACTGAATCAGATGACACCAAGGAATTCATGTTAATTTTGCTAGTTGTGATAATGGCATTGTGTTTCGGTAAGAAAATGTCCGTATTTTTTGCAATGTGTGGTAAGATATATGGGGTGAAATGGCAGGTTGTCTGAAATTTGCTTTAAGATACCTCAGGCAAGTGCAGCAATGCAGATCAAAGGTCAGTGAAGTGAGTGAAGCAAAGTGTTGACAGTCTTTGAGTCTGGGTGATGGGCGTGTAGAGGTCACTGTGCTGTCCTTTCTTCTTAAGCTTGAAGATATCCACAATTTAAAAAAAGGCTTTAAGGCCCTAGAGTTGGGCTTCAAGAACATTGTGTCTGCAGCAGGGTCCTTAGAACGAGTGGCCACAGTTGCTCTTCTGCCGGCCGAGCAGACAGATGTCTTTCCTCAGAGCTCCAGGTTTGTGGGCAGCTCCACATTTGTCTTCTGTTGTGTTTCTTAAGACTGTTTAGGTGCATTTCCTTGGACCTTCTGTCTTCCTTTCCTGCCTAGACATTATATAACGTGAAAGCTGAGATACTCCCCCCTTCGGGAACGGAATACTGTAGGACAGGCTCACTCTGCTCCTTGGAGGTGTCAATCACGCGGCTCTCGGACCTCTTGGAGGTGGATAAGGATGACGCACTCACAGAATCTGAAGACTATTTTTCGACAAAGCTTATGTACGAAGGTAGGTTAGAGGCTTCTTTTTTCCTGACTTTTGCGATAATTAAGTGATTGTGCCCTGTCTTTCACAAAGTGTAGTGTTCCTTGTCTAAAGAAAGATTATTCTAGACTTAAAATTTTGAGTTTGTTTGCTATAATAGTTTCATTATATAACAAGGTCCTAAGCTCACCAGGTGTTGAACTTTGTTGTTACAGAGCATTCATACTAGCAAGTATTTATTTGGCAATTGCTGGGCTCAGTGCTGAGAATACAGTGGCACTCAGAGATGCCCTTTCTCTCTACTCTGATTCAGGATCTTACCATTACTCCTGAAGCAAAGTTCAAACTCCACTGCTTAGCAGTCAGGGCGTCCATGATCATGCCTCCTGCCCCTGTTCCCTCTAGCCTCCCCCACCTCCCCCATCCTCTCCCATCCCCACATACCTGGGCTCCGCCCACTTCCCCTTCCCTCCAGGGCTCTCCGCAGCCTGCCTTCTCCAGAGCTCTGCTGCTTCAGTCTGGTGATCTCAGAGTTTTTGGTTTTGGGACCTTTTGTGCTCTAAAATGATTGAGGAGCCAAATATTTATTTATTTATTTACTTTAAAACAACAATAAACCCATTATATGGCATTATTCATGAAAAGTAACTTTTACAAAACAAAAAAAAGGGAAGGATGACATTGTTTTGCAATCTTTCAAATCTCTTTACTATCTAGCTTAATAGAAGGTATCTGAATTTTCATAACAAGTTTCTGCATTCAGTCTGAGGTGATAATCTTGTATTGGTTTAAAGTACATAAAGAAACTCCAGCCTTACACAGATTTGTGGTTGGAAAAGGGAGGAATATTTTAACAGCCTGTCAGATAATTGCAGATATTCTTCTTTGATAGTACACCAAAATTTGATGAGTATTAGAGTCTAAAGTCACAGGAATGGACTTGTACCCCCTGTCATTGAACCCTGTGGTCTGTTTTGCATTTTGAATGGATCCTTTACCCAGGTGTCATTTTGTAATTGGTCATTTGGGTTTCCTGAGTTGTGCAGATCTTCCATATGTGGACACCTTTTATTTGACAATATCAAAAATCCCCATTTGTGAAGCTCACACTGATCTCTCAGGAAGGTCTTTGAGCATCGGGACTCTGTCAGGCTCACAGTGGCAAATGCAAGTTTTCCAAAATTCTAATTTTTGCTAAAAGTCTCAAATTGTGTCATTGGCAACAAATACTCTTGCTTTTTTTCCTTTGAAGTGACAGGTACACATCATTCATTTTCAACAAAGTGTCTGCCAAATGCCCAGGACTGAGTAACATCAGTTTGCCAGTTATTCTCTCAGGTGAAAACGGTGTCTGTGAGAACAAAGGCTAGTTTAGCTCCCAGCACAGAGGACTACACAGGTGCTTTCCTGAGCCAGCTGTTAGCTGCATTGGGGATACTCACAGAGAATGTCAAAAGGAGGTGGCACGCGCCTGTAGTCCCAGTGCTTTGGCAGGCTGAGGAGGCAGAAGGATCACTTGAGGCCAGGAGTTCAAGACCAGCATGGGCAACATAGCCAGACCCTGTCTCTACCAAAAAAAAAAAAAAAATTAGACAGGCGTGGTGGCACACCCCTGTTGTCCTAGCTACTCAGGAGGCTGAGGCAGGAGGATCGCTTAAGCCTAGGAGTTTGAGGTTATGGTGACCTATGATTGTACCACTGCACTGCAGCCTGGGCGACAGAGCAAGACCCTGTCTCTAAACAAACAAACAAACAAAAAAAAGAAGAAGATGATGACGATGAGTCCTACAGACTGAAAATAACCCAAATATCCTTCAGCTCAAGAGTGGTTAAACAAGCTGGCATGTCTGTACAGTGGAATCCTACTCCGCATTAAAACAGAACGACTATTGATAAACGCAGCAGCTTGGGTGGATCTTATAGGCATTATACTTAATGAAAAAAGCCAGTCCTGTTGGGTCCTGTACTGTGTGAGTCCATTTCTGTGTGACATTCTCCAAATGCCAACCTTATAAAGAGGGAGAGTAGGTCAGTGGTGGACAGTCAGGATGGGGTGGGGCAGGCAGCGGGAGGCCATCAGTGGTGGTGGGCAGTTCTGTGCCTGGGCTGTGGTGGTGGTTACAGGCATCCACATGTGTGACAAGTGCCATTGAGTTATACACAGAGACATACCCCAATAGTGAGTGCCTGCCAAAGCTGGTGAGATCCCAGGGAGGTGTGTGGTCTAGTTAATAGTTGTGCCAATGTCAATATCCTGTGTTAGATGGGATGGCATAGTTGGGGGACACTGGTGATGGGAACACATGACTTCTCTACTATTTTTGCAACTTCTTGTGAGTCTGTAAACATTTTAAAATTGAAAAAAAAAAAAGATGTATACTCAAGAGTTGAATTTAATAAAATTAATTTTGACTGCTTCATGAAGAGCATTTTTAAGTACAACTGACTTTTTTTGCTGTGAGTTCATGGTAGTGAAGAACATGGTCAACATGACTGTGTGCACAGTCTGGCAGCCTCGTTCCTGCTGCTGCTGTTGTACCATTAACACTTGGAAAGGCAGCAATGTGAAAACTGCAAGTCCCCATCCCGACCTACAGGAAGCCTGCCTTCTGTGACCCTTCTGTGCTGCTCATGGCCTTTTGGTCACACTCTCTGGGCTGCTGCTTGGTGTCCTCATGACAGGAAGCTGTGACCTCTTTGCTAGGTCGTCTGCTTCTTGAGGGCAAGGATCCCGTCCTCACTTTCATTTCCCCGGGGCTGGGCCTAATGAATGTTCACTTAGCTGTTTGAATTGTCTTGAATTAAATGAAGGTTATGTTTTAATAATTAAGGGTAGTAATAACACCTGCCATGTATTAAGACGACCACGTCCCAGGAGTGGTACTCCATGCTGTATATTCATCTCTCTTTCCATCCTTACAAAGCAGCTCCTCGAGGCCAGTGGCGTTCTCACCACGCTATGGGGTAATCAAGCCTGGAGGCTCGGGAGGCTTGTCTGAGCAGCGGATTGTGATTCAGACCCATAGGTCTTTGGTGACGCCACTTACCAGCAGAACCAACACTCTACACTGCCACCCATTCCTGATTTAACAGCCCAAGTAACCATACTTGTGAAGAATTGCACACAAAATTTTCAAGGAGATTTCAAATCAAAATTAAATCATTTTTCATTTATTAACTTCAGGGAAAAGTATAGTTTTCCATATGCATTCAGCATGATTCAGTCTGTACTGGAACTAATGGAATATTGGACTAAAAGAAATATGTATATTAATTATCAAAACATACAGGTTTTATCTTAAGGTGCAGTTGGAGGACATTGAGATGTGTATTCTCTAATTTTGGGTTCTACACTATTGAGTGTCTGAGGATTGGTCAATGATGGTTCTTATTTTGGTGTGACTCCTGAATGACCTGTCCTGGGTAAACACAGTGGCTTCCTCTTTGTTGCAGTTGTCGACAACAGTAGCAACTGGGCAGTGTGCGGGAAAAGTTGTGGTGTCATCTCCATGCCAGTGGCTGCTCAGGCCACCCACAGAGTCCACATGGAAGTGATGCCTCTCTTTGCAGGGTACCTCCCCCTGCCCGATGTCAGGCTGTTTAAGTACCTCCCCCATCATTCTGCACACTCCTCTCAACTGGATGCTGGTAAGGACTTTTCAAGAAAAAGTGTAAATTCATTATTTGAGTAGGTGATAGCTTTGTGTGGAGAGGTGATAAACTAATGTCAGAGCAGGCTGAGAAAGAACAACATGTTTTCAGTGTCAGTAGAAACTAATGCTGAAAGCTGGGTCTCTGTTAGAAGTCCAGGTACCTGCTCTGGAGGTTGATCCCTCTGTGTGCTGGGATTCTCTGGAAAGAAAGGGGACCGCCTCAGGTGATTTCTCCTGCACTTTGAGGCGGGCTTAGGGTGGCTTTGTCATTCTCCAGGTTGGCGTCGGTGTGGCTTGGGTCTGACGTCCTGTGTGTTTTGCAGACAGCTGGATAGAAAATGACAGTCTGTCAGTGGACAAGCATGGGGACGACCAGCTGGACAGCAGCAGCGTTAAGAGCAGGGGCAGTGCGCACTTGGCCCCCGGCAGCGAGCACAAAGGCCTGCCTATGCCCCGCTTGCAGGCTCTGCCAGCTGGCCAGGTCTTCAACTCTAGCACTGGCACGCAAGTCCTGGTCATCCCCAGCCAAGATGACCACGTCCTGGAAGTCAGTGTTACATGACAGTGCCCGGGGGAGCAGACGCCACCGCCCGGCCGTGAGTGCGCTCTGAGGGATGGTGACCGGATTCTCCTCTCTCAGGCTCTAGCCAGACTCCCCATGATCCTGCGGGGCCGCAAGGCCTCAGAGAATGTCATTGCACAGCTGCTCAGCTGAGTTCTCATTACTTTCATGTTGTCTGTGATACAAGATTACTTATTTTCTCACCCCCTGTCCCTGTGCTGGTGTCCTACAGTGTTTGCTCAGAGCCCCAGCTTCCTTCTCCTGCTCACTCACTGCTCATAAAAGATTTTTATCCGTGGTCTCTCCACTGAGCAGCCTTCTGTCTGCTGGCTCTTTATGGAAGTCAGTTTGTCTTTCAGGTGACACTCAGCAGACCTTGCAGTCTTCTTAGAGACATGTGTGTGCCTTTCTGGTCACACGGCTGCCCAATTTCTGGACCAGGGTGGATTTATGTATCTCCTAAGGGATATAACAATCCTTTACCCCAAATCATCTAGTTGTGCTTTTCTAGAATAACACCCTTTTAGGGCAGGGGGTGGAGAGGATGGGGGGTGAGGGGGTGGGTTGGGGAGGGAACATCACCCCTTCTGTGCCTTGGGCTGCCAGAGCTAGGTGGACCTGGAGGTCCATTGCTGGAGTCATGTTAAAGGTACTTAGGAAAGACTAGACCGGGGCATGGGGAACAACTTGGCATTGAAGTAGTTTAGGGATAAATGTTTCTAGAACCCTGTTTTCCCCCATAATGTTGATTGAATATCATATGTACTTGGAATTAAATATGTATTTAATTTAATTATCATTATATATGTGGGGGTTAATATGTTGTTTGTTTTTCTCTTACCTTTAAAGTCTTTACATGTAATTGTAGCTGTATAATCAATATTTTATTTTGCACCTTATGTGTTAGAAATTAAGATGTTCCATTTAAAATGAAGATGGGGGGGTCCTCTCGGTGTTTTTCTAGTTTGGTTGTAGGGCAGGACTCAAGTCCTGGAATAACCTTTGCTAGTCCACTCAATTGCAGTCATATAGTTCCAATGGATAATTTGCTTTTGGTTGTAAATTTAATTGTACATATGGTTGATTTATTATTTTTAAAAATACAGACTAACTGATACAGTGTTTATGTATAAGTTGCACCAAAAATCAAGGACAGACATAAATGTGAGTTTGTTTTTACTGGTGTGAAAGTCACAGCTTGTAAATAAGTGTTATATGTATTAAACCTTTTCCAGCTTTCCAAAGCAATGTATTTTTGTACATATGAAGTAGAGTACTCTTAATTCACTGGGAAAGTATGCTTGGAATTGAACTTGACAAGATTAATGCAAGTGGATATGGTCGGGCCCTGCAGAGGGTGGGACCTCAAGCCAGTAACCTCAGATGTGTGAGCTGCAGAGAGAAGAAGGAGCCTCTGCAGCTGCGGCTGGTTCCAGCTGGGCACGGTGCTCCCCAGGGGCTTCATGGTGTGGGGAGGATGGAGGTACAGATCAAACACGACGGAGCAGTCATTTCCAGTATTCTCAATGTTGTCTTTTGACTCATTCAATAAATAAAGGTGGTGTGATTCTTCCTCCCATGTGTTTTTCATTTGTAGAAATTGGAGAAATGTATAAAGAAGATTAAATGTTTAATTAAACTTTTCAGAAATTTATCTTCCTTATGTGCAGTTTAAAACTAATAAACTTGGTCAATCTTGTTAGCAAATTAGAACTTCAGAATCTAATGATAGTTTAGGGTTTCTAAAATAAGGTTTTTTATTATAAAAATTGATGATTGCCCTGCAGATCTGCCAAGTCCTGTGAATGAAGAGATCTTTTAGATTTGAGATGTCAGAAGAGCCGCTACTCCCGTGTTGTCAGCCTTGGAGCAAGAGAATATACCCTTCCTCAACGCATAATGTACACCTCTCTCACCTTCTGGAAGAGGGAATGTGATTAAATGTTTAATTTATTACTCTTTGATTTTCTTGCATCTGGAGACTACACCCAAGATGAAATTTTCCAATTACATAGATATTTAGAGGAAGAAAAAGTAGGGGAAATCTAAAATGTTCATGGTGGTTTCTTATTGTCTGCAAATTGAAATCAAATTTATCACAGTTTTTTTCCCTAATTACCCAAAAGATCTTTTGCAAACTAAGTTACATGAGTGCTTCTGCTTTTTATTAAAGACAAAATGTCACCAAAAACTTCATTATTTTTCTTAATATTCATCATAAGAGTAACTAAAAGTCTGTAATTGGATTTTTATTGTTTAATTGTTTTAAATAAAGTAAGGTTTATGTGTTTGAGATAAGCTGGTTTTGTTGATAAAGATGTAGCAGCTGTTAAAATAATTGTGAAGCCAGATATGCAATGTATATGTATCTAAAAATCAAAGAATATATATCTGTGGAACATGTAAATATTAATACTAGCAAATGGAAAAGAAAATAAGTTACAATTTTTGTGAATTTCATGGGGTCTCTTATGATTGGAAAAATTATAACTCTTCTGATTCTAATGTGGAAATTATTGTATTTAATCTGAAAATGACTTTTACCTACAGTTCCATTGGCAGCACAGCCTAGAGTGGATCAGATTCCTATGTTGATAAGTCCTTAGTGAGGATACATATCCCATAGTTGTTAGAGAAAATACACACAAGACTTCTATTCAGTTTTTCTATAATGTTTAAAGATGAAGTTAAACAGTCCATGTTTGTATGTAAAATGAAAAGTTATATCACTTTTTATAAAAGAACTGGGCTGATCTAAATGTTTTACTTTCAACTATGATCTTTAAAATAAATCCTACATGATTTAAAAATTTTATTCTTCAGGACAATTCCCCTTTCTCTGAGTTTATTCATCCTGTATACATCAGGCTGTACCGCAAACAACATTGATGCATTTTGTTGGGATTCTGTAACTGGAAAAGGTGACGAGTTGGTGACTTTGACACTGCAGGTATTAATTCCATTTTCATGGTTTACTATGAAAAGTCTTTTCACATTATTCTGTAATATACTGTTAGACTAAAACCATTGTATTAATAAGACTTTAAAATGTAAGCATTATAATGCTGAAAATACACATTTTAAGAAGAAACTACTGTTTTGAACTTGATTCGTTTGCTGTGGATGGTGTAACAATTGAGTTTGTAATGTTAAAAGATTTCTTGTTTTCTCTCCGTAATCCTTGTTCTTGACTCTTAGATTACTTACCTTTTGGGGAGCATTAGGGATTTTTTTCATAATTTCTTATCCAATAGCTTACAAGAACTAAGTTTGCAGGGCTTTCGGGTTTTTGTGGAAGTTCTAATTGCCGTTTTAAAGTTTGACGAGGTTTGACAACGCCTGGGCGGTGAACGGGCCCTCGGTTTGGTGGCCTGGCCAACAGTTGTCTTGGGAAACTCTGGCTTTCAACTTCGTTCAGACTGTTGCTCTTTTCGGTTCCCCTTTCGTTATCTTCAAGAGCTATTAAGGAAGTAGGTATCGGGTCTGGAGGGCGGCCATCCGAGCGGGACCCTCCACATTCCCCGGTGCGGCGCGAGTCCGGCCTGCGACGGCCTGAGCCGCCCGCACCACTCTTGCGGAGGCCTGGCCCACGTGCGCGTCCCGGGCTGGGGCGGGCCCTGGTGCTCAGGCTCCGCCTCGGGGAGGGGCGGGGCTGGGGGCGGGCCCTGGTGCTCAGGCTCCGCCTCGGGGGGGGCGGGGACAGGGGCGGGCCCTCGTGCTAGGTCCCGGGCGTGGGTGGTGGAGCTACTTCGGGGCGCTGTGGGCGCAGTCCCGCCCCGGAGGTGCGGTGGTTCGGGCCGCCCCGGAAGTGCGTGCTGTAGGCGCCGGTGCGCGGCCCGCCTCGGAAGTGCTTCTGCGCTGCGGCTCACGTGCAGCGGCCGGGATGAAGTTCTCGTACCGGGTGAGCGCGGCGGGGGTGGTGTGGTCGGCGCCGGCCCCTGGCCGGAGTGGGCGCGCCGGGCGAGCCGGGGTCGCCGTGGTCGTCTTCGGCGGGACCCGGCCGCGTTGGGGGCGCCGGGCACCGGCAGGCTGGGCTGGCGGCGGCCCCGGGGGCCGGGTCGGAGGAGCTTTAAGCTAAGGGTGCCCGGCGAGCGGGCGGCGGCGTCCTTGGGAAGGGGGAGGAGGCGGCCCGGCCTGGGCCTGGGCGCGAGCGGGCGGAGGATGAGCAGAGGAGGGAGCCAGGCCTGGGGCCTCCGCCCCGGCGAGCTCAGGGCAGGGCAGCGGCGGGAAGCCCACGTGTGGCCTCGTGGTTCCCGGAGGCCGGCAGGGCGACCTTCGTGAGGGAGCGGTGAGGGTTTGGGAGCCGCTGAGACTGTGGTCACATGGGAGGCGAGGAGCGGCAGGTGAGACCGACGAGGTGGACGGTAGCGGAGCCGGCCTGGGCGTCTCAGCAGCACCGGTGGCTGGGCCTGGGGAAGGCTGCCGCTTTGCACGGTGCGGCGGACCCGCTCGTCCCATCGCCCTTGCAGGCAGTTCTTCCCTCTGGGGGTCTCAGCCTCTGGGCCGCACCGCCAGCCCTGCTTCGGGGCCCAGCGGGGTCTTACGCCCATCCTGGCCACGACTGAAGGTGGTACTGGCCCCAGAAAGTGCTCCTCCCCTGCGTCCCCCATGCTGGTGAAGGCACTGCCGTGCGCCCGACACCAAACCAGAAACCGTACCCGGCTCCTCAGGGCTTGGCTCCACTCTGCAGTCACCAGTAAGATCTGCAGAAAATGTGCGCTGGGTCACATCAAGCCTCTGCTTAAATCCCTTGTCCAGCGAGCCGGGCTCCCCCCTGAGGCTCTCGGGTGCTGCCCACCTATGACTCCAGATCCTGGCCTGGCTGGCGCCTTCTCATTTAGTTTCTGACTCAGCTGACCCCTCCAAGCGGCCTTCCATGACCACCCTCTAAAGTGGCCGCTCCCTCCCAAGCTTCTCGTCACCTCTCCTGCTAGAGTTAAAATGTGGAGTGCGTGTGTCTGCGCGCATGGCAGTGTCTCCAGTGAGCGCGCTGGATGGTGAGTTTGATGAGTGAGTAACTAAGTAGGATGCCAGAATGCAGTACCGTTCAGGATGCCTTGAACCCCAGATGCCCTTGCAGCACTGTTCCATTGTTGTGGCTTTTCTCGAAACGTGGGTCCCAGCCCCTTCTTCACTTGGCAAAGGCCTCCTGTCTCGGGAGGTTTCCCCAGTGCTCACCGGTGCCTCTTACCCACCTTGGTGGGAGCTTGGGGCTCCCCAGGCTCCTCGGGTCTCCTGAGGATTGGGCCAGGAAATGTCCCAGAGGGTGGCCCAGGGATGAACAGGGACCCCGAGGTGGGAGCTCTCTGCCATCTCTCTGCCCAGGTGCCTCATCCTTTTTTGGGAGTCAAGACTTTTCTTTAAGACAGCTTTGCTTTCTTTTCAGTTTTCAAACTTGCTGGGTACGGTATATCGGCGTGGAAATTTAAATTTTACACACGATGGAAATTCAGTTATCAGTCCTGTGGGTAACAGAGTCACTGTATTTGACCTAAAAAAGTAAGTATGCTGAAGTGGTATTAATATTAATAGTAGTAGTAATTATTATTACTATTCTCAAATAGCATGTCAAATAGCATGTCCTCACTTTTTTATGGTGCATGTGTGAATTAAGGCAGTCTGAGAGGGCTATAGGATGTACTGGGGTCCAACAGGTCAGTTGTGGAATTGGCAGCTAGGTGCCTGCTTCTTCATTCTAATGTCTTAGCAACACCCTGTGTATCTAGGTTGTTGGTGTTATTCTTAAAGGTAAAAATCTTGTGGTGCTTGGCTATTACTTGGAAAGGGACCGACCTTTCCTGTGTGGAGATGGGGTGGTGAGGAGAAGCTGTGGCCCAGCGTTGGCACTTCCCCCACCAGGGAAGACCCCTGAGGGCCAAGAGGCGGGGTGTGCCAGACGCTGCCCTGGACAGCTGCTCAGGAGCCCCGACGCCGTGAGGCCTCACCAGTAGGACCAGCAGGCCCAAAGCTTCCAGCTCTGCAGCTGGAAATCAATTTTAGCTGCTCACGTTTAGCTGTTGGTTCTAAACAAGCATGTAGTTCCCTTCCTGTCTTCTCAAGGGGAAGGACTCCTCCCCAGACTTGTTGGGGACACCATGGGCTGATCCTTTCTGTAGCCTGGGTGTGGTCCGTGTGTTGCAAAGGCTGCCTGCCTCTCTGACTTGCTCTGTAGCTTTCCAGCTGGGTGGCCCTGGGCCTCAGTTTCCCTGTCTGTAAGACAGGACAGCAGTAGTACCTGCTCTGCCAGCTTCCCTCCAAGCAGTGCCTGCAGGGCGTGTGTGAGGTCAGCTGCTGGTGGTGTGACTGTTATCATTTTGTTTAAATAACATCTAACAGGGCTCTCTAGAGTAACAACCACATGTCCATTGAAGAACATTTGGAAAATAATAACAAAGTTAGGACCTAGTTCTTGACATTTAAAGGTTTTATCGTGCTTCGCTTTATTGCGTTTCACAGGTACTGTTTTACATGTGGAAGGTTTGTGGCAACCCTGCTTCAAGCAAGTCTATCCAAATATGCTCACTTTGTGTCTCTGTCCCATTTTGGTAATTCTCATAATATTTCAGAGTTTTTCATTTTTACTATATCTGTTATGGTGATCTTTGATTGGTGAACTTTGATGTTACTATTGTAATTGTTTTGAGGCACCACGAACCACACTCACATAAGATGGTGAACTTAATCTTGTGTGTTCTGACTGTTCCACAAACTGGCTGTTCTCCCCATCTCTCCCTCTCCTGGGCCCCCCTGCTCCCCGAGACACCACAAAATTGAAATTAGGCCAATTAATAACCCTGTGATGGCCTCCAAGTGTTCCGGTGAAAGGAGGAGTTGCACAGCTCTCGCTTTAAATCAAAAGCTAGAAATGATCAAGCTGAGTGGGGAAGGTGTGTCGAAAGCTGAGACAGGCTGAAAGCTGGGCCTCTTGCTCCAAACGTGTAGCCACATTGTGACAGCAAAGGAAAAGTTCTTGAAGGAAATTAAAAGCGCTCTGGTGAAACATGAATGATAAGGAAGTGAAACAGACTTATTACTGATATGGAAAAAATTTTAGTGATCTGGATAGAAGATCAAACCAGCCACAACATTCCCTTAAACCAAAGCCTAATCCAGAGCAAGGCCCCAACTCTCTTTAATTCTATGAAGGCTGAGAGAGGTGGGGAAGCTGCAGAATAAAAGTGTGAAGCTATTAATAGCATTGGTTTGTTCCTGAGGGTTTTGTTATTGTTTTGTTTTTTGATAGAGACAGGGTCTCACTCTGTTGCCAAGGCTGGAGTGCAGTGGTGTCATCTTAGCTCACTGCAGCCTCAAAACTCATGGGCCCAAGTGATCCTCCTGCCTCAGCCTCCCAAAGTACCAGGATTAGAGGCGTGAGCCACCGTGCCCGGACTCCATTTGTTTAAAAACACAGTTTTACATGGATGTGCTATCATTGTGATTAATCCCTGTTGTTGGACGTTTAGCTTCTTTCTGGCTTTCTGGCGTTATTCTCGGGATAAAGTTCTAGAAGCAAAACTGATATGTCCAAAGGCCATTTTTAAGGCTTTTAATATGTTTTGCCAAATTTCCCTCAGGGATGATGTCATTTCCTCTTCTTTGGGGGAGGTGGAGAGATGAGCTCTGGCACGCGGGGTCCAGTGGGATTGGAGGGTACTGTGTGGGAAGGGTGGGCTACTGGTCCCAGGTCGGCCCTGTCTCCTTTGTCTGATGGCTCAAGGACCGACTGTGTACTGTGATTTTTGTCTTTTTCAGCAACAGATCAGACACACTGCCCCTGGCCACTCGGTACAACGTCAAGTGTGTGGGGCTGTCCCCGGATGGCCGCCTCGCCATCATCGTCGATGAAGGTGCTCGCCCTTGGTGTGGGTGGGGACCGAGGGCATGGGCAGAGGATGGACTTGGGGGCCCCAGGGTGGTGGTGTAGGCTGAGATGGCCCACTCCCCATTTGCTTCCATGTCTCAGGCCCTGGTGGGGCTTGGGGATGAGGGTGTGCCATGGGTGAGGTCGCGTCCTCCCTGCACTTTGTGCTGTTGGTGTCACCTGGGCAGGGCCTTGGCGGGTATCCTAGCGTCCTGGTGGTCCAGAGTGGACACGTCCAGGTGAGGTGAGTGTGTGGTGTCTTGGGTGCTCCCGGTGGCTGCACGGTTGTCACCTCTGGCCTCCTGCAGGGGGCAATGCGCTGCTGGTCAGCCTGGCGTGCAGGTCTGTGCTGCACCACTTCCACTTCAAGGGCTCCGTGCACAGCGTCTCCTTCTCCCCCGACGGCAGGTAAGCGGGGGCGGCCGGGTGGGACGAGACCTGCCGTGCAGCTGGTCTCGAGGCTGACCGCCCGCGCCTCCCTCTGGGACTCGGGGTGGTCACATCAGGTGCAGGGGCAGCCTCTCCGGCGTTGGCGGCCTCCTCTCCGCAGCAGAAGGCTTGGTGTGGCCGGGGTGCCCTCAGCGTCTGTGTCTTCCCTGACTTCTCCCGCTTGCTCTGTTGCTCGGCCCCTGTCCTGTAGGAGAGGAGGGACTCAGGGCGGCCCAGGCGGCCCAGGCTGAGCTGGCATCTCAGGGCTCTGCGGTGGGCTTAGGGCTGTTGCTGGTCTTGAATGTCAATTCTGGCCCCGTTTCTTCGGTAGGAAATTTGTTGTCACAAAGGGCAACATTGCTCAGATGTACCATGCCCCTGGGAAGAAGCGAGAATTCAACGCATTTGTTCTAGACAAAACCTACTTTGGGCCGTATGATGAGACCACGTGCATCGACTGGACTGACGACGCCAGGTGGGGCCTGGGGGTGCAGCAGGAGCAGGGCCTGAGGGGCACTTTTTACCTGTCTCTCCTGAGAGAACGAAGGGGTCCTTTTTTTGGGTCTCGAAGTTTTATGTTGAAGCGTTGTCTCAGCCCATTTGTGTGCAGCCCATTCTGGGACTGGGTAGCTGGTTCCGGGTTAGGTCTACACTGCCCTGGCGTCTCAGCCCATTTGTGTGCAGCCCATTCTGGGACTGGTAGCTGGTTCCGGGTTAGGTCTACACTGCCCTGGCACTTATCACTGGAAACCAGAGAACAGAGCCTGGATCTGGATGGGAGAATGAGAATCACGTTTAAGTTTCTAGCAGCAAACAGTGAGACCGGTGTGGTCGGCCAGAAGAGTGTGAGCATGTGGACGCCTGTGTCCCCCACAAGGGCAGTGCCCATAGCCGGCCCGGTGCCCTAAGGCTGTGGTCCCTAACCCCTGTGCCGCAGGCAGGTACCAGTCTGTGGCCTGTTGGGAACCGGGCTGCACAGCAGGAGGTGAGCGGTGGGTCAGCAAGCGAAGCTTCATCTGTATTTACAGCTGCTCCCCATCGCTTGCCATCCCCCCTCCTCCTGTTCCGTGGAAAGATTGTCTTCCGTGAAACCAGTCCCTGGTGCCAGAAAGGTTGGGGACCACTGCCTTAAGGCACCTGCCATGTGCACCACACGCGGGAGCAGTATGGCTTCTGCTCATGGGACCGGCCTTGCTCGCGCATCCGCGTCCTGAGCACTGCTGGGCCTGGGCCACAGCCTGGGGTGGGTGCAGCCCCATGTGGTGTGTGGTTATCACTGTCCCAAGGCCCAAGTCTGGGCAGGCACACATGTAGCCCATCCGTCCTGCCTCTTCAGTGCCCTGAGTCCCATCTGTTTGACTTGGCACCATGAACAGAATTTGCCGTGACTGGGGTCTCAGGCTGCATCTGGGAGGCGTGAGGAAGGCATGGCGGATGCAGCTAATGTCCCACGATGGGGAGGCAGGCCGGGGCCAAAGGGTCATGCTGGGATGTTGTCCCTTTGCTTGGTGGCTTCACAGCGCTCACCCTTCAGGCCCACACGGGGGTAAAAGGATCTCTGTGTGCTTCACTCTGGAGAGCAGATGCTGGCTGCAGCGCGTGGACGAGCCCTGAGCGGGTGCTGTCTTTTCAGGTGCTTTGTGGTTGGGAGCAAAGACATGTCCACCTGGGTGTTTGGAGCTGAGCGCTGGGACAACCTCATCTACTATGCACTGGGGGGACACAAGGATGCCATTGTGGCCTGCTTCTTTGAATCCAACAGCTTGGATGTATGTCCCTGTGCCCAAGGTCCCCAGCCTACTAGCCCACACAAAGCCAGGAGTCCAGGGAGGCCCCCAAAGCCTGGGGGTGGGTCTGTAGGTCGCCTCTTCCCTGTGCATCCTTGTGGCTGCTCCCAGGCTGCCTGGGGGTGTCTAGGGACTCAGGGTGGCTGTTGCTGCCCATTAGAATCACTTCTCCCCAGCCCAGAGGGGCCGTCAGTGGAACGGGTGCCTAGAAGCTCCGCTGCAGAGAGGCTGTGGGTTGCTGCGGCAGCCTGTGGCTGGCTGGAGGGCCAGGGGTGACCCGTGTGCTTCCCCTGGCAGCTGTACTCGCTCAGCCAGGACGGAGCCCTGTGTGTGTGGCAGTGCGACACGCCCCCCGAGGGCCTGAGGCTGAAAGCTCCCTCAGGCTGGAAGGCAGACCTGCTGCAGCGGGAGGAGGCGGAGGAGGCGGATAGAGAGACCACCGTCCGGGGGAAAGCCACACCAGCTGAGGAGGAGGAGAAAGGAAAAGTGAAGTACTCACGGCTGGCCAAGTAGGTTTCCCCCAGGAGGGCAGTGGGGGCTTGGCGTGGTGCTCTTGTGAGGGTCTCTTGCCCTCAGAGGGGCCCGGTTGTGGGGTCCCCAGGGGCAAGGACCAGGAGGTGCAGAGAACAGACCTCTGGGCCCGGGTTTGAGAACCCTCGGGTGCCTGGATGTGGCACTAGCCCGTAACCCAGAGGACCCCACTGCGGGTGCCTCGCTGTCCAAGTTGTCCTTGTGGCAGCGTGGGGTGGGGGAGGCATTCAAGTCCTTGCAACAGGAATGGAGACATGTCCCCGTGTCCCCATGTCCTCATGTCCGGCAGGGGACGTCTGTGGCCCTGCCAGCTCCTGCAGTGTTTGGTGTGGGTGAGTGTCCCTCGGCCTCGTGGAGGACCCATGGTGGGCACTGGGGTGCTCTCAGCGTGAGCCGTGGGGGCCGAGGTGGTGGAGGGGGATGCTGAGAAAGGAGCATTCAGGGAAGGGGAGGAAGAGGGGCCCAGGGTGAGGGTGGAGGGGAGTGGGCTCTGCGAACCGTGCTGGTGGGGGTGGGGGTGGGGGGTGAGGGCGGAGGGGAGTGGGCTCTGTGAACTGTGCTGGCTGGGGGGGTGCACTCTGTGAACCGTGCTGGCCGAGGGCTTCAGGTCTGCTTAGGGGACCCGCTGGCCGATGGCTTTGTGTTTTGTGAGGTGCTATGCTGGGCGGTGTAGCCCCAATACCCTGGACAGCCTTGACCCCCCAGACTAGGCCCCGTTGAGCCCCATACCCCCAGCCACGTGGACTGCCTGCTAGGCCCTTTCTAGGCTGCAGCTGTCACCCTGGCTGAGGAGCCGTCCCAGAGTTGGTGCACAGGCGTCTGCTCCCATTCTAGGGCCAGTAGGGGAGCTGGTCACAGTCATATGAAGGCAGAGATGACCACAGCCATGGGGCGGCCGTGGCGTCACCCATAACCTGCCCTGTTGTATGGGTGTCCCAGCCCAGATTCCTCCGTTCTGCAGTTGTCTGGTGCACATTGTGTGCTGGGCTCTGTCCTTGGCACTGGGAACGCACCATCCTCGTGAGGCTTCCTTGGTTGGGCAGATGAGGCATGGGGTGACGGAGCAGCCATGCTTGAGACAGAGGGCAGTGAGGTGTCCCCAAGTGGGTCTGCTTCCAGAGGGGACCCAGGCCTTGGACGAGAGCTGGACATAAGAGAGGGAGCCCAGGCAGCCAGAGTGGGCTGGATTTGGGGTGTGCCAGGCCAGCAGGCATGTGGGAGGCAGGCTTGAGGGTGGTCGTGGCCCCGGGTCTGAGGAGCAGGAAGGCTCGGCTGGGCCCCACTGGGAGGAGAGTGCTCTGCCATGGGCAGGCCTAAGAGGCTCGGTGCCCGCTGCACTTGGCAGTATTCTGGCTGGAGTCAGGGACTGAGGGGGACTGAAGAGAGCGGGTGGGCACCCAGCAAAGTTCCAGGAAGAGGGAGTGCTGGCTGGCAGGAGCTGCTGGCTGTCAGTGGGAAGGGAGGGGGCGTCCTTCATTGGCCGAGAGCAGTCACCTGTAACTCTTTCGAGAGGGACTGGAGCATGAGGAAGAAGGAAGGGTCAGGGTGGAGCTTTGCTGAGAAGGAGGCTGGGGGAGGGATGTTTTGGTAGGTTTTAAAGATGGAGATGCTGTCAGGGTCACTGCCATCTGCTAATGGGAATCCAGCCAGAGTCCATTAGAGGAGAAGGATGCAGGGAGCCATGGGATCTAGCAGGGCCCTGGGTACCTGGCGGCCTGGCTGTGCCACTGTCACAGCTGAGGCTGCCCCGCCCCTGTCCTTCCCCCGTGGGCCTTGCTCCCTCCGTGTGCCCTGACAGCCTCTGGCTTGGGGTCAGCAGGTGAGGGTACAGACCCTCTGAGAGGTTCCCTTGGTCCTGAACTCAGGACTGAGCAGAGCATGCAGGGCCTGGAGGAACGGGGGTAGTGGTGGGTGCCATCTGGGGTGCCTGGAGCTGCGACCTGTGCCCAGGAGTCCAGACTGCGGTGAGCACAGGAGGGGCCCACCTGGCTCTGCTCCTTCCCACAACTCTTCATCTTCCCGTCAATTTAGATACTTCTTCAATAAAGAAGGGGATTTTAACAACCTGACAGCTGCAGCGTATCACAAGAAGATTCGCCTCTTGGTCACTGGTTTTGCGTCTGGAACCTTCCATCTTCATGAGCTCCCAGAGTTCAACCTCATCCACTCCCTCAGGTGAGCCTCTGCGGTGGGGTGTGGTTTTTATTCACTCGCTCACCCCACCTCCCTGGCCCAGGAGCAGGCAGGTGGGTGGAGGGCCGAGCCGTGCCTGCCCTCGTGGGGCCATGCGCAGAGCCAGGCCAGCAGGACGCCGGTTCTGGGCGGTGCAACCGCATTAGAGAGAAGCCTGGTGTTGCTGCCCTTGTGGGTGGTCACATTGAATTTTGGCTTTGGGTGTGTCGTGTCCTTTTGGTTTTTTTTGTTCTTAGTTTTCCCTTCCATTCTTCATCTTTGGAATACAGAGAGAATCAAAATACTGGCTTCGTAAAATCTTGAAGCTTCAAGTTTTTGGGCACAGGACATGAGTGGGATACCCGAGGGCTGGGGGTCTCCCGGGGCTGTCCTGAGTGGGCCGGGTGGGCCGGCCTGCTCCCTTCTCACGGTCTGGCCTCGTCACGCAGCATCTCAGATCAGAGCATCTCCTCAGTCACCATCAACAGCTCCGGGGACTGGATCGCCTTTGGCTGCTCAGGTTTGTGGTCATGCCCAGGGTAGAGACGGAATCCTCGAGAAAGCCGGCCTGAGGTCACACCTCGGGTCAGTGACCTGGGCTGGCACCAGAGCAGACCCCCGAGGGCCCGCTGGTGCCAAGCCTGGAGATGTGCTCTCCAGCCCAGAGATCCAGGGCCCACCCAGCTCCCCAGAGCGTCGCCTTCCAGGGACCTGTTGCGAGCGACCCAGGGCAGGCTTGCTGGTGGCTCATGCGAGGGCAGAGTCAGTGCAGTTTCCAGGACAGCTGCTCCTCTGAGCCTGCAGTCCTGTTGTTGTTACTTGAGCTTCAGGCCCTGTCAGTTCTTTGAATGAGCACTTGGTCTCGGCCCGTGGCTGGGCCACGGTAGCTGCTCAGGTGTCCTCAGGACCTGGGTCTGTGCTGCAGCCACTGCCTGGGTGGGGGTCGCTCTGCCCGCCTTGGTCCTCAGGCAGGTTGGCATCTCTGCCCTCAGCCTGTCTCTCAGGAGTGCAAGGTCACAGCGCCTGCCTCAGCTGTGCTGGGTGGTCCTCTTGTCGGCATGGGCTGGCAGAGAGTCGCCCCATCAGCCATGGCTTCTAGTCCTCTGTGCGGGGGCTTCATTCTGCTTCCTCCCACCCCCTCCCTGGTGGCTCTGCTGGGCCAAGTGGAAAGGTGGGCTGGGACCCTGGTCCCACCGGGGTGGGGTGTTATGAGCAGGATGCCCCAGTTCCCCCACGTGTGCCTGCAGGCCTGGGCCAGCTGCTGGTGTGGGAGTGGCAGAGCGAGTCCTACGTGCTCAAGCAGCAGGGACACTTCAACAGCATGGTGTCTCTGGCCTACTCCCCTGACGGGCAGTACATCGTGACCGGCGGGGACGATGGCAAGGTAGGCTCCCGTCCTGTCGGCCTCGGGGCACAGGGGCTCTGAGAACGCAGTGGTTGTGCTGGGCTGTGCGGGCTGGCCACTGTGGCCTGCCCTGAAGTGGGGCTAAGCCTAGAGTTCATGGGTTCACTCAGTTTTGTGTGGGCTCCTGAAAAGATGTTTAAAAATGTTCTGGGATTTGAACAGAGAGGGTTTGGGTGTCTGTGTGTCCCCACTTCCAACTTGATCTCCTGTTTGGGTGCAGCTGAGTGGCTGCGGGTGGGTCTGTGGTGCCAGTAGCTGCCTGTGCCTTAGGCCCCTTTGCACTGCTAACCTGCCCTCGCTGCGTCGTCCTCCATCGGGAGGTGACAGGAAGAGGCAGGGGGCAGACGGTCTCTTCAGGCCTCAGTGCCTGCTTGGCATGGCCCCTGAGCCCGTGAGAGAGGCTGCATAAGCCAGGGTGGCCGTGGGCGCAGGGTTGGTGCCTGCCTGCCCACCCTCACAGGCTCCTGCCGCAGGTCAAGGTGTGGAACACCCTCAGTGGCTTCTGCTTTGTCACTTTCACGGAGCACTCGAGTGGGGTCACTGGTGTGACCTTCACTGCCACTGGCTATGTTGTCGTGACTTCATCCATGGATGGGACCGTGCGAGCCTTCGACCTTCACAGGTGACGTCTCTGTTCTGAGTCACCCATAGCAGGCCTCCGCCCACAGTTGGGTGGGGGTGAAGGCTGCGCAGGCCTGGGGGCGGGAGGGACTCTGGCACACGATGCCGCCCGCCTTTATTTTCTTGGCAGGTACCGGAACTTCCGCACTCTGACATCTCCGCGGCCCACGCAGTTCTCCTGTGTGGCTGTGGACTCAAGCGGGGAGATCGTCTCTGCTGGGGCCCAGGACTCCTTCGAGATCTTCGTGTGGTCCATGCAGACGGGCAGGCTCCTTGACGTAAGAGCCAGCACGTCCCTAGGGGCTGTCTGCACCGCAGGGGGCTGCTGTGGGAATGGGGCCCTCCTGCCTCCGTGAGAGGAGAGCAGGGAGCCGAGATGACGCCCGGGACAGGCAGCCCCGTTATGTGAGGTTCCTGCCTGGCCTCCCCTCACCAAGACAGAGTGGCTCATGCCAGAGCTCAGGGGCGCTCTGAGGGCCACGGCCCCTGCGCACCAGCATTGGGTGCGGAGCTGCCCAGAGAGCTGCGCCGGCCGCTTCTCACATCTCAGCCCTTCAAACCTCTGCTTGCTGTAGGTTTTGTCTGGCCACGAGGGGCCTGTCAGTGGTCTGTGTTTTAACCCAATGAAGTCCATCCTGGCCAGCGCCTCCTGGGACAAGTCAGTGCGCCTGTGGGACATGTCTGATAGCTGGAGGACCAAGGAGACGCTGGCCCTGACCTCTGACGGTGAGCAGGAGGGGCCAGCAGATGGGAACAGTGGCTCAGGGACCAGAGTCGTGCTGTCAGGCCCTTGCTCAGTTCTGGTCTTTTCTTGTTGTATTCCTTTGTCCTGTTCTGAGCTGTGGGCTTGACGTGAACCTGGAGGGTGGGAAGAATGGTGCGCAGGAGCCAGAGCCACGTGGCGGTTCAGCCCAGTGTCACGTCCCCTTGGACTGGGAGCCCTGGAGAGGACAGTCCATGAGTCCCAGTCAGGCTCCCACCCCGGCAGAGAATGAGCCCAGCAGGGTGACGACAGCTGCAGCTGGTTTCCCGCTGTTTCCCATCATCCTCGGACCCCTGGGAGAAGGACAAGGTGGTATGGGTGGCCCAGACCCGCTTTCCTTAGGCTGGGCTTTTGGCTCTGCCTCACCCCTGCCGCTAGTCCAGGGATCAGCAAACTGCAGCCCTCGGCACCGCCTGTGTCCCACTGGGACGCAGCCTGGGCTCCTGTGCCGTACCGGTTGTGGCTCCCATCTCGCTGCAGCAGCAGAGCTGAACAACCATATTGTGCACACAGCCTGAGCCGCCCTGTCTGCCCATGCAGGACGTCTGCCAACCCCAGAAGTGTTGGTTCTTTGCAACAGTCCTGGCTTCCCACTATCTCCTCTGCAGCTCTGGTTCAGGCTCTCGGCACTGGCATCCTGTGTCTTTGTGGGGGTTCTAATATTCTAGTCCGTCCTGTGTTCTCCCTCAGAATAACCTTCACCATGACACATCCCTGTCAACCTGGCCTCCCCAGCTGGGCTGGCCTCCCTCAGTTGAGCCTTTGCACCAGTTCTGCAGCTCCCACCTGGACCTGGCAGTGCCCTCCACGCCGCCTGATCCCCTGAGGTGGCTGTCGTTGGTGCTGGGTTGTTCCTGGCTGGGATGGGCAGTCGCCCTCGCCTGCCTGGGCTGGAGCGTCTCCTGAGAGGAGCTTCTCACGTACCCAGACCTGACGGGGAGCTGGTCTCTCAGGGGTGCCAGGGCACAGCCTGGCTTGCTGGCTGAGGGCTGCCAGAGCCTGGGGTCGTCTCCTGGCCTGATTTTGCATCTCTGTTTAGCTCTGGCTGTGAGTTTTCGCCCTGATGGTGAGGAGCTGGCGGTGGCCACGCTGAACTCGCAGATCACCTTCTGGGACCCTGAGAATGCCGTGCAGACAGGCTCCATCGAGGGCAGGCACGACCTCAAGACGGGCAGGAAGGAGCTGGACAAGATCACGGCCAAACACTCGGCCAAGGGGAAGTGAGTGTCAGCTCGGGGCCCCCTTTCTTTTGGCCTGCTGTGGGGGGGCAGCTCTGGGCCCTTCCTGGATCTGAAACCCCAGCCAGCGGCCAGGTTCTTGCAGCCTCCTCTTCTGTGCCCTTGTCCTTTGTTCCTGAGACGGCTGAGTCCCTGTGGGTGCAGGCAGGTGGTCCTGAGCTCCCACAGCCGTCGGCACAGGAGGCCGTTTAGATTTGCTGACCATAAACTCATCCTGCTGAAATGTTGAATCTGATTCCAAACCTCAGTCACACCATTGGTGTCATCAGCCTGGTGTGTAAAGCTGAAAGCAGCCCCTGGAACCCTTGACCTTAAGAGTAAAATCTCAGCTTCTCAGTCACGCCAGCCACCTCTCAAATGCCCCATCCCCTCGCGTGGCCAGTGAGCACCGAGTTGGACAGCAAAGGCACAGAGTGTCCCCTCATTGCAGGGATTTGTGGGACAGTGCTGACCAAACCCGCCGGCACTGAGCCCTGGCTGAGCTGTGAGGTGCGTCCTGGGCAGTGGCCCTGCCTGGGAGGAGGGGGCAGGTAGAGCCTTGCGATCTGGGCCTGTCCCCTGGGAGCTGGGGAACCTGTTCAGCAGAGGAGGGTCTTCCTCCAGAAGGAAACATGGAACTGACCCTGCCGGTGTCTGTATGAACCTGTGTTCAGCTCTCGTGGGTGCAGACAGCCGTAGGAGTGGACCTACTGGGTCGGTGGTGGTTCTGTGTTTGCACTTTCTGAGGAACCACCAGGGGTTTTCTGTGGCGGCTGCACTATTTTCCATGGCACAAGCAGCGCGTGAGGGTTCCAGTTTCTCCATGTCCTCTTCAGCGCTTGTCAGTTCATGTTTCAGTGAGACCCATTCTGGGGGCTGTGAATTGGCATCTTGAGGCCTTGGTTTTAATTCTCCTAACGACATCGAGCATCTTTCTGTCTGCTGCTTGCTCATTTGTGTGTCTTGGGAGAAATGTCTGTTCTAGTTTCTTACCCGTTTTTGAATTGGGTTGCTGGGTTTGTTGATTTTTTTAGGAGCTCTTTATATATTCAGAATGTAAGACTCTAATCAGATATTTGATTTCCAAATATTTCTTCCCTTTTGTTAGCTGTCTTTTTGATGGGATTCCTTGATACGTAAAAGTTTTCAGTTCTGATGAAATCCAGTTTGTCCATTTTTTCTTTTGTTACTTGTTCTTTGGGTGTCCTTTCTAGGAAACCGCTGCCCATCCCGAAGGCACTGTCCGTGTCTTTTGAGCAGCAGGCGGTAAGGGTCTGGTTTGTGCTTTCTGTGGGTCTAACTGGAGGCTTCTGGGAGGAGGCTGCATAGGGTTGGAGGCGAACTGGCCGTGTTTTATGCTCATGTCAACAGGGAACACTGAGCCAGTCGGTCCTCTTGTGAAAAAGATGTTGCCTCTCAGGAGCTGAAGCATCTCCGGGTGGGTGGTACTGTTTCAGAGCTGCACGGTGACTGCACCATTGGGATTTTTTGTTTTTTCTTTCTAACCACTATACAAATGAGGAACACCGTTGAGTTTTAAAAGTTTCCTGTGTGAGTTTAGGCAGTAAGCCTTGGAGAAAGGTGGTGAAAGGTAGTGTTTCTAGAAAGGTTGCCTTCTAGGATATTTGTGTAGGACTTCCCTATTTCCTAGAGTTGTTTTTCAAAGATCCCACACACTGACAGTCCCTTGGTGGCCACTCTAAGACCATGTGTCCTCTCCACCGCAGGGCCTTCACCACTCTGTGCTACTCTGCGGACGGCCAGAGCATCCTGGCGGGAGGCATGTCCAAGTTCGTGTGCATTTATCATGTCAGGGAGCAGATTCTCATGAAGAAGTTTGAAATCTCTTGCAACCTCTCTCTGGACGCCATGCAGGTGAGCCAGTGGTGCTGGGCCAGCCAGGTGTTGCTTCAAATGCAGGTTCAACACGTTAGGCTCCTAAGTGTGGCATTCCTGGCTTCACAGGGCCCTGGCAGGGTTGTGAGTTTGTCATGTGAGTGCACGAGGCTGTTGCTCTAGGTGAGCGGGAGGCCTGGGCTGCCCCGACTGCCCCAGCATAGCCCGGGCCGTGGAACCTGGACCTTCCTCACCAACCAGGTGGATGAGCCCGCCTGGGCAGGTTGCCCTGAGGCTGGGGATGTGGGTGTGGGTCTCCAGCACAAGCCAGGTAGGGGAGGACAAATGAAGAGGGTACAGGTGTGGGCCCTGCCAGGCATGGCATGCTATCTGCCCTGTGCCATCCGTCCCAGCTTCAGCGTGGAGGGCTCTGCCCTCCCCATTCCGCAGTCCCTGGCCTAGGCCCCTCCTAATGCTCTGGCTCCCATGGGACCTCAGGGTGATGGTGAAGGAGCCCGGAAAGGCTCTGAGCGGGTGTATGGCTGCCTAGGTCCACCTACTCGGTCCCCATCACAGGGCGAGGGGTCCTATGCATGCCCAGAAGCTCCCCCCGCCCCCGGGTGTTTCTGGGGGAAGTGTCCTTGGCATTTTCCTGAGGGGGCAACCACCCCGGGTCCCCAGTAGGCTTCTGCACTGTGAGTGAGCCTCCTGGCCCTGCAGTGGTGGCAGCAGTGCCCACGTGCAGGCCTGCACCTCTGCTCCCACGGCCTCCGCTCGGGCCCTGTCTGCAGCAGGCTCTGCAGAAAATTTCTGTGGATACCACAGGGTTTGTCCCTGGGTTCTGAGGTTCCGTGTGTCCTGTCGTCATTCAGTTAGGGCTGGGGGTTGGTCCATTGTTGGTGGCATACCAGTGAGAGAGGGACAGGAGGGAGAGGTGGTGGGGCCACCTGTTGGAGGCAAGGTGTCCATGGCTTTTGCTATTCTAGGAATTTTTGAACCGAAGAAAAATGACAGAGTTTGGCAACCTGGCACTAATTGATCAAGATGCTGGGCAGGAGGATGGAATCACAATACCATTGCCAGGCGTCAAGAAAGGTGAGGCCCCCCCTTCCATATCTGCCCACTGGCCACTTTTCCTGTGTGACAGTGATCTTGCTCCCTCGGGGCTGTGGTATATGAAGTCAGTAAATGTCAACTGCATTGTGTTGTTTGCTGGGTGTGGGGGGTGTCTGGAGAACACCCACTGGGTCAGGTGCCAGTGCCACCAGACCCTTCGGCAGGAGAAGCAACCCGTGAGTTGCTGCAGGCAGCTTTTTTGTCCTGGCCAGGCCCTTTCTGTGCCACATGGGACACAAGGAGCATTGTGGGGCGAGACCTGCTGTTGAGGTGTCACAGCCCAGAAGTTGAGGGGATGCACGCACCTTGGGGAGATAGGGTAGAAAGCCAGGTGTTGTGGGAGACTCAGGGACCACCTGGGTACTGGGTAGACCCTCTGATTCGATATCCACCAGCCAGAAGTCCTGAGCGCCTCTCTGTGTGCAGGCCCAGGGCACCGTGTTGAGTGGCTGACTGGGGCCTTTTCCTGGAACAGCTCAGCTGTTTACAGCAGCAGTGCCCGTAAAGGAGCATCTGAGGCCCTGGCGCAGGGCGTACCACTGTGGCTGCTAGGGGGACGGGATGGGCCTGACCAGCAGAGGCTACTGCTCTTGATGGGCCTTGTATCCACCCCCCCACCCCCCAAGGGAGGACCTGCAGGGTGGCCTTCCTCTGCCAGGTGGGCAGCCTGGGTGCACTGCCTGGTAACTGATGCTAACTGTGATTGGTTCTTTTTTTCCCAGGTGACATGAGTTCTCGGCACTTTAAACCTGAAATCAGGGTGACTTCCCTCCGCTTTTCTCCCACTGGTGAGCAATGAGTTAGGGGTTGTTGGTCCTAATGGACGTTGGGCCTCTGCTCCCAGGGAAGAGGTTGATCATGGAGCTGCCAGCAGGCTCTGGGCATGCTGTCCCCCGAGGACAAGAAGGTGACACTGTGAACCCTGCTGACCATGTGGTTGCCCTTGTCCCTGAGGACGATGGCTATGACGGTGCTGACCTTAGACGTGAGATTTGATATAGGGCTGGCCCAACGCTGCCGTTGGTGCAGCAGCTGCCTGAGCACCCTTCACACACTGCCAAGCCCCGGCTACAGGGGAAAGTCTGTGCCCTGGCTGCGGGGCCTGTCGGGTACACATGGTCCCACACAGGAGCAGGCAGGGTTACCAGCAGATGCTCTTGAGCAGTGTAGACTTGAGTGAAAGGTGTAGGTGCAGAGCAGCCCGTGTGCTGCTGTCATGTAAACCGGGGGTCTGCACACCATGGCCTGAGGGCCAGATTCTGCAGCCACCTTTTCTTGTCCCTGAAGCTTTCCTGGGACACAGCGGCACTTGCTCACTGGCATAGCTTGTCTGTGGCTGCTTCCCAGATACCACGGCAGCGCTGAGTGGTCGCAACAGAGACTATAGAGCTTGCAAAACTGAAAATATCTGCTCTTTATAGAAAAGTTGGCTGGCTCCTGGTGTAAGGAGCAGAGAAAACATGCATATACTTATTTGCTCATGTGCATAAAATAGTTCTGGGAGAATATCTACGAGGATGACCCAGTCACTTCCTTCCAAAGGGTGTTGGTCAGGGGTAAAAGGACGGTGTCCTAGCTTCCCTCTTGTACTTCTGCATTTTGGACCACGGGAATGGATTCAATACCTTTTTTAAAAAAAATAAATGGGGGATGGAGGATGAACTTAAATTTTTAGGAAACTACTGCTTAATTTCCCAGGGCGCTGCTGGGCGGCCACCACCACGGAGGGACTCCTCATCTACTCCCTGGACGCCCAGATGCTCTTTGACCCCTTTGAGCTGGACACCAGCATCACTCCTGGGCGGGTACACGAGGCACTGCGCCAGCAGGAGTTCACAAGGGCCATCCTAATGGCCTTGCGGCTCAACGAGAGCAAGCTGGTACAGGAGGCCCTGGAGTCAGTGCCCAGGGAAGAGAGTGAGCACTGGGGCACTGTGGGGTCCAGGGCCACTGGTTGGGCTTCTGGGGTTCTTTGCAAATGCAGAAGGGCACAAGATGTCATCCCCTCTTCTCCTAATTTGCATTCTTTGCAGAATAAGCATGGGGTTTTTTTTTTTTACCTTTTTTACAGTTGAAGTTGTCAGCTCCTCCCTTCCTGAATTATATGTAGAGAAGGTGCTTGAATTTTTAGCTTCCTCCTTGGAAGTGTCTCGCCACCTAGAATTCTACCTTATATGGACTCAGAAATTGCTCATGTTGCACGGACAGAAGCTGAAGTCCAGGTAAATGTGTTTCACTACTATTCATCTATGATTCTTGTCATTTGACCAGCTGGTCTTGGTAGATAAAAAGGGAAACTTCACGTGCAGATACAGGGTGAAGTGAGGCCATGTGTAACATTTTGGTAACTATGCACACTAAGGGAAGTCTCCCTTTCAGAGCGGGGAAGATGCTGCCTGTGATTCAGTTCCTTCAGAAAAGCATCCAGCGGCACTTGGACGACGTCTCCAAACTGTACGTGTTGATGGCCTGGTTGTGGGCAGGGTGGGCCTTGCACTGTCTTCTGCTAGTCCCACACGGGGGATGCTCCCTGTGCCATCTGATTTGGGGACAGAAGGTTGTAGTGTTGGAGGTGCTTGTTCTCTCACCTGCCATATCGAACTGGATCCACCTGGCCACCCTTAGGTTGACCAGCTTTGGATGTGGCCTGGTGCTAAGGGGTGAGCGAGGAGGACTGGCAGCAATTAGATGACCTGGAGGTGGGATGTGTCCCAGATGTGGCTAGAATCCGCTGACCCCTCAGGTGGCATTCGTCATGCTCTTAGGACCAGGCAGTCTTTCCTGGATATGCATGTCACCGCACGGGCAGTGGGGGCTGGTAAGGGAGTCTTGGGGCCAGGTAGCCTGGATTGGTGGAGGTGTGGCTGCTCTGAGCCTCAGTTTTCCCCAGCAGGAAGATGGGGGTGATAATGAAAACACTGTATCTAAGGGCCTAGGACAGTGTCTGCCCATCCCAGGTGCTCTGTGAGGTCCCCCGTCCCTCCCCTGTCCTTTCTTTGTGGTTCCTGCACTTCCTGTTCTCGGCAAATCTCCCTCCCTTGAGGTCCAGCAAAGCCTGGACTATAAAGGCCTTATGGTGGCCTTTCAAGGGGTGTCTTCCCTCTCTCTGTCACCGATCACTTGCCAGGTGTCCCAGCTTCACTGCTGACAGGTCTGTTCTCTGCTTGGTGTGTTGCTCAATCCAGAGTGCATGGGCTGAGACCTGAGGCTGGTCCCTGTGGGGTCTCCGTGGGTCTTCCCGTCTGTCCTTGCACTGTCCCTTGGTCTTTATAACGAGTCTGAGTCTAAAGTGAGCCCTTCCTCCTTGCGCCTTTTCTTCCTGAGTGTTCTGGCTGCAGGAAGGCTGGGGCTGCAGAGGCGGTTGTATTGATCTGTGATCTGCTGCCGAGCCTCCCCCCGGCTGAAATGTCCTGGACTGTCCACAGAGCTCTGTAGAAGAGAAGGGCTGTCCAGCTCTCGTTAGATTTATTCTTTGCTGCTTGATGTTTTTTGGAGTTAACATAAATGCATCGCCCCTTGGACTTCCTTTAGAGTTGCTGATATGTAGGGAAGCAGCCGGCTTTTGTCTGTGGCTTTGGGGGTCTGTCCAGCACGGGCAGCCCTGTCACCTGCAGACACAGCGGTATGCTGCTCTCGTTCCTTTCTAATGCTCGCACCTTCCACAGCTCTCCTTCACTGGGTTGCTGTCCACGTAAAGTGATGGTGTGACTTTTCTCCTTTATTCTGTTAATGTGGGGAATTAACTTATTCTGAGAGTGCTCCTCTGCTCTCTAAAACAACCCTGAAGCTCTGCAGGTCTCTCCCTGAAGTGTTTGGTGAAACTTGCTGGTGAAGCCATCTGGGTCGGGCCAGCAGAGGGGCTGGGGTGGGAGGATGGACCAGAAGGCATGGGCTTGTACATTTGGGTCCTTGAAGGCTGTTGCTGTTCCAGGGCCATGTGGGCCAGGAAGGGAGGAGGAAACAAACAGCTGGGCCGGTTGGGAGGCATGTGCAGTCCCTGCTGGACTTCTCGGGGTTACAGAGAAGGCGGTAGGGTGTGGAGTGGGCTGGGGTTCTCGGCCCAGAAAATGGTCATTGCTTGTACTGACCTGATCCCCGTGTGTTGTTAACAGCTGTGACTGGAACCGCTACAACATTCAGTACGCTCTGGCAGTTTCCAAGCAACGGGGCATGAAACGCTCCTTGGAACTGCTGGGAAGTGAGGAGGAAGCAGAAGCGTCTGAGGACGACAGTCTGTACCTGCTCAGAGCAGAAGGTGGAGACCGAGACCGAGACGAAGAAGGGGTGCTGGGGTAGAGCCGGCCGCCGTTGCAACGTCAGGTTATTTTGGTTAAGACCCGCCGAAGAGATGGAACCACTGTGCCACCTGAGCCAGGAAATGGGAGGGGATCCAGAGAACAGTTGAAATATCATCTCTGGTGACTTGCTCTTCTTGTAAGACCCAAACAGGCAGCCCATTGGGACAGCGAGCTTATGGTTGATGCCCGGGGCTGGCACACACTGGCATCAGGCCCAGGAGCCATGTGGTGTGAATAGTGACAAATATTGAAGCACCTGCTGTTGAAAATGGCTCTCAGAGAGGTAATAGGTTCACAAAAACTTTGTAATGAGAGTTATTTGTATTTTTAATAAAAAGTTTTGAAGAAGAACTTAAGAATAAAAAAGTCAGGGTTTTCTAAAATGTTAGGGTGAAACCTGAACTCTGAATTAAAAATGCTTATGTATCCTAGTGTCACACAGGGGATCGGGACCTGCCTGCCCTCCCTCCAGTGCTTCCACTTGGGGACAGGTGTGCAGGGCAGGGTGGTCCTGGGGGCCAGTGGGGACCCTGTCCTCATAACGTGTGTGTATTCTCAGGTGGGGTCGGGAACACCTCCACACTCTGACCTCCGGTGGGGATGCTGGGGCTGCCCTGTCCTGGTGCACTCACTCAGACCTGCTGCGCCAGCTTGGCCAGGGCCATGCAGAGGACTTGACAGCCCCTCCTCCCTGCAGTGCCCTCAGGAAGGGTGCCTGGTCCCCACAGCTCACTGACGGTGGCCTCCACAGTCAGGACACAGGACAGACCCAGGGCAGTGCTTCACTGATGCCATGTGCAAGTGTTGTCTGTCAGGCCCGCCTCGTGTGGACCACAAGTCCCTGCAGCACTGACTTTCCCTTGCTCATCTGGTCAGTGGAGCTGATACCTGCCCACCTGCCTCCCAGGCTGGTGTGAGACCAAATGGGCCAGGGTGGGGGTGGTGCATGTGACACCTGGGGTACTGTCAGCACTGTCACCAGACACATGGGTGCCCTGTAACCTGTGAGCACTCGGGTCACCCGTGATGCATGTGCTCAGAGGTCTGCAGACCAGGTATTTGTAGAAAGGAAGGGCTCAGGCCTCTGGTACCACCGGGTGTTTTGTTCCTACCTAGTGTCCCCTGTGTAACTGAGACTGGTAAGTGCCACACGTGCACGGTGACGGACAGCTGAGTGGGTGCCTGTGGGGTGACAGGAGGAGGTGGAACTCTACGGTGGGGTCTGGGAGCCTCTGCCTTGAGCTCTAGGCCTGTGGCGGCAGCAGTGGGGTGCTTGGTAGAGACAGGATGCTGGCCCCCAGACCAGTTGAGTCACACCTGCGTTTGAGCATTTCCTTTCTCAGAATGAAGCTCTTAGTGCCATCCCAGATCCCATCACTCCCACCAGCTGATGTCCCCAGACGCCGTGCTGAGGGGAGAAGGGGATGGAGCCGCTGGTCCCGGGAGCTGTGAGGAGCCTGGACGCCTTGGGAGATCTCCCAGCAGCAAGGAAGGCGTCAGAGCGGCTCTCTTGGGTCCATCTGTAGAAACGGAGGTCAGGGACGGGGGTCCAGGAATAAGGACAAACGTTCAGGCTCATCTCTGGTTGTAACTTTTGTAATATCCCACGTCTGTTGCTGCGGTTCCCACGGTCTCTGCAGAGAGTAGCAGTAAAAGCCTTAGGGACAGCGTCAACGCCCGTAAGGACAGCAACAGCCCTGGCTCAGAGTCCAGCCAGTCCCCATCGCGTGCTGCCACAGTGGCCAACTTAGTTTGGACGCTGGCGAGTCGGGGAGGAAGCGAGCGTCTGTCCAGCCGGTCCTCCCTGAGCCGACCAGGCGCCGGCGCAGCTTGGGCTTAGCGGAGGGACTGCGGCTGGCGCCTGGCGGGGACACGCCCCAGACCGCCCTCGGCCTCTCGGCGCCACCGCGGTGTCCGGCGGGGCGGACGCGGTCGGGGCGGGGCGCCGCAGGCTGCCGGGGCGTCTGGCCCGCGAGCTCCCGGGGCCCCGAGAAGGGAAAGGGCTGCTCGCTCGGGAGGAGTGGGAATACGGACGCCGGCGGGAGACGCCAGCCACGACAGCTGCGGCGTCGCGTCGAGGGCGGTGGCATTACGTCGAGGGGCGGTGTCGCGTCGAGGGCAGTGGCATTACGTCGAGGGGCGGTGTCGCGTCGAGGGCGGTGTCGCGTCGAGGGCGGTGGCATTACGTCGAGGGGCGGTGTCGCGTCGAGGGGCGGTGTCGCGTCGAGGGCAGTGGCATTACGTCGAGGGGCGGTGTCGCGTCGAGGGCGGTGGCATTACGTCGAGGGGCGGTGTCGCGTCGAGGGCGGTGGCATTACGTCGAGGGGCGGTGTCGCGTCGAGGCGGTGCATTACGTCGAGGGCGGTGTCGCGTCGAGGGCGGTGTCGCGTCGAGGGCGGTAGCATTACGTCGAGGAGCGGTGTCGCGTCGAGGGCGGTGGCATTACGTCGAGGGGCGGTGTCATGTCAGGGTGACCGTGCAGAGTCGTCTCCAGAGCAGCGGTTCCGCCCGGGGCACCCAGCCGGCCGCCGGCGCTCCAGGGCAGAATGCTTGGCCCACCGCGCGACAGCGCGAGTCGCCGTCCGCGGGCGCGCGGGGACTCCTTGGCTTCGGTCTAGGGACCTCCCGAGCAGTAACCCCACTGCAGCCGCCGCCCGCGCGCCTTGGACGGCGTGTCCCGGCGCCTTTGGCCACTGCGCAGGCGCGGGCCCGCCCGCCGGCGCGCCTGTGGGATGGGGCGTGTCCCGGCGCCCTTGATCACTGCGCAGGCGCAACCCCGCCCGCCGGCGCGCCTGTGGGATGGGGCGTGTCCCGGCGCCCTTGACCACTGCGCAGGCGGGCGGGTGCGCGGGCTGGGTGCCGGCGGCGGCGTGATCCTCCGACCCCGCTGTCCTCACCGCCATGGCGGCCGCCAGGGCCCTGGTGGTGTCGAGGCTGGCCGCGGCCTCCGCGTTTGCGCCGCTCCCAAGCCGCCTGCGGCCGCCGACCCCCGGCGGTCGAACGCCCACCCCGCGCGCTGCCCTGCACGGCTCCGCGCAGCGACCCGCAGCCAGGGTGGCGCTGGTGAGTGGACAGCGGTGGGTCCGCCCCCCGCCCCGCTCGGGGCCGGCCCCTCTCCCTTTCCCGGGGTCGGGCCCCGCCCCGCCCCGCCCCGCCCCGCTCCGCCCCGCCCCGCCCCGCTCCGCCCCGCTCGGGGCCGGCCCCTCTCCCTTTCCCGGGGTCGGGCCCCGCCCCGCCCCGCTCGGGGCCGGCCCCTCTCCCTTTCCCGGGGCCGGGCCCCGCCGCCGGGGCCGCCCCCGTGAGCTCCCTCCTGTCGCAGGTGCTGTCGGGATGCGGCGTGTACGACGGGACGGAAGTGCACGAGGCCTCGGCGTAAGTGCGGGACGGCGGGCCCTGCGGCGCGGCCTCGGCAAGGCCTGCTCCCGTGCGGTTTGCCTGTTCTTGAGCCGTTTAGAGAAAGCATCTATTTTAAATATCTTTCCGACGAAAAAGGCAAAAACGAGTGGCAAAGCACAGGGAGGCACTAGAAAAACTTTTACATGGCAGTTGCTGGTCTCCCCGAGACGAGCACTGGACGTTCACTGGGCGGTCGTCGGCGGGGGCGCGGTCGCCTGTGTGCGTGTTTCTTCTCCGGGGGGCTGTGTCCTTCCAGTCCGCCCTCAGCTGCGTGATGTCAGTGGTTCCATCGCTCCGTGTTCTGGGTTGTGGATGGGTTATCACTTATGAAACTAGTCAGTTAATGCTGCTCTGATATTTCCTTTATTAGAAGTTACCGTGAGCAGAACCAGTAGGGTATTAGGCCTACTGCACGTGCCAGGCCACCGTGCTTCCCGTGCGGTTGAGGGGAGAGGGGAGAGGGGAGGGGTGGGGAGTGGTTGAGGTGTGTCAGGCTGCTGAGGGGTCTGAAACTAGTGGCTCTGCAGGGCGACCGCACCTGCCGATCTGGCGTTGGCACCAGACAGAGAGTGAGCCGTCGAGTGACGGGGCTGGGCGGCAAACGGCCAGGATGTGGTTCGTGGCTTGAGCTGGGGGAGAAAGAGCCCGTGAGTCAGAATACAGCCAGGGAATAGCTTGACACCTCCCAGGTGGGCCGGCAAGGCGTGTGTCTGGGGTGCCTGGGTGGTTTACTTACAGATAGCAGAACCCAAGGACCAGGGCCAGATCCTAACTGGGACTCTGGGTGAGTCACTGTGCTTCAAGCCTCAGTTTCCTCCTCTGTGTAAGGAGCAGTAAGAGCCCCTGCATCTGGGTGGGATTAGTGAGCTGTCGTATGTTGGCATGTGGAATCCCAGCTGGCACAAAGTGAGTCCTCACATTGTTAGCTATTGTCCTCAGTAGGAGCCATGCATTACCCTTGGGGAGATGGAGCTCCTTCCTGCCTGCTCATGTTGTCCTAATGTGTCCACGTCTCTCTCCCACCACCTGTGACAGGAAAGTCGGGAGAGACTAGGAATTGAACTTACTAAGTCATGCGGAAAGCCCCCCCCACTCCCCACCCCCTTGTTCATTCTTGGAGGCCCGTAGCCAGCAGCCTTGGGAGGTCACACGGGCCTTGGGTGAAGGCTGAGCGCTCGGCAGCCGCCTGGGAACTCAAGGACATCCAGGCTGTGGTCTCAGCTGGGTCACCTGGCCCCCCCATACCCCGGTTTGCAAAGGGAACTGTTGGGACCAGATGATCTCCCCAGCCTACTTCTGTGAGTCTGTCATAACCCACCAGGTGACAGTGAATTGGAATTGGAGGCATTTGGGTTAGCAAGCCAGCCATTCCTTTTTGAAAAGCGAGTAGGATGTTAAGTAGGTTAGGAATTTGCTCCTGGCACTAAGCTAAAATCCTGTTTTTAAATTGGCGTTAACACAAATCTGGAGGGAGCGCATTTCAAAGAGTTGTCTCTGGTTTTCTCCCATGCAGGATACTGGTGCACCTGAGCCGAGGAGGGGCTGAGGTCCAGATCTTTGCTCCTGATGTCCCTCAGATGCATGTGATTGACCACACCAAGGGGCAGCCTTCTGAAAGTGAGACCAGGTGTGGAGACCAGATTGAAACTTAGAACTTCTACCCACCTTCCACAGCGCAGCCTTTGTCACTGGCTTGATTTGAGCAGGTCCCCGAATCTGTGTGTTCAAATGAACATCATCCTCAGGCTGTTCTGGAAGTAGTGCTGCTGTGGCTTAGAATATTTTTAACCTTCCAGTAAGAGTGAAAATATCAACTGTGCTGCTTCCTGCAGAGTAAAGCTGCTCATACCTTCATTTTGAGCAAAGATGGTATTTCTGTGTGGTCATCCACCTCATTCACCTGTCTGGGCTCCAGGTCTTTTTTAGCTAGTTCCGAGCAGCATTTCTGTTACTGAGGTGTGTGTTGTCCTGGCTGTGCCCTGAGATCCTGCCGGTCCTGCACTGAGTGCAGGGTGACAGCCCTTTGTGGGTGTTTCCTGGTACCTTCCGGCTGGCTTCAGACAGCAAGAGGTAGGGGCTTGAGACTGGAGAAAGAATGCCGCAGTCCAGCTGCAGCAGAGTCCAGGAGTCCCTCAAGGTGGGTCAGGGCGTGGGCGAGTGGGAGACAGTAACGACACAACTCAGAGGTTGGAAGTAACTGTTCCAATTTTATTTTGCAGAGTCTGATTTTTATATTCATTATTTTGGCAAGTATAATCATATTTGTTTATTACAATCAGGCACTAACCATAGTTTCAGGCTATAGTTAATACACCTGGAAACTGAAATTATTCTGATCACAGAAGTGATAGATATGGTTTCTAAAGCAAGGTCAAATGAAACCTATTGTTTTCCTTATTTCTATGCACTATAAATCTGTATAGGTACAAGAGGAACTTTATCTAATACAATAAACCTGCGCACACTGTCCTAAAACACACACAATAATGAAGCATATCATGAGATAAAATCTTTCTTACGCAAAAGCTATTCTAAAGTTTCTACTATTGTTCCTTCCTAAGCTGTACCCTAAGTTCTTTTCTTTGATGTTTCATTTTTTCTATACTGTTTTTCAGTTTGGACCAACAACACCTTTCCTCAATTATAATTAATTGGCCAAGAATGTCAACCTTAGATTTTATTGACTTAATATGCCATGGGGTCCTGCCCGAGCAAGTCCCTTCATGAACTGTAGACTTTGATAGGGAATTTATAAGCCGTCTTTGTTCACCATTCTAATTCCATCCTCGCAGAGGGGGGACTTGACTCTAATTTCCTGGAAACGATTGCTAAACAGTATTGTAGGTCGCAATGAGGGAGAAGTAAGCATATTAATTAGAAGCCACACTACAGCTGCAGTTATGAGTAATATATCCAAAGGGGTCCCTGACGGGATTTCCACGGTGGAGCCTTCTCTGAAGGTCCCTCCTCCATGCGCCGACTTTGTCAAGACCCATGGCTGGAAATGGTCCCGGCAAAAGAAACTGCAGCTCCGTCTACAGGGGACTGTGGTTTCTTTTCCTGCCTGGGCCCCTGACCCCTGCTCCTTCTGTCCACTAAGCCTAGGCTGCTAGTAGCTTCTTGCTGGGGCCAACCCTTGGGTCGCTTCTCTCATTGCAAGCAGTGGCTTCTTCACTACCGCTCTGTCCCACCATCCTGAGGGGGTGCACTGAATTGTGTCTGCTTTAGACACTTGAAGGGATTTCCTCTTCTCGGTGGACCGTGACTGGTGCAGAAGGTTCAGAGTCATTTGGCATAGGTTCTGAAGTGCTGCTCTAGAGGGCCCCAGCGTAGATTAGGAATTGCTAGAACCGTATGGCCTTTCCCAGGTGGTGACCTGGAAGCGTGACATCCCTGCCTGTGTAGGTGCCCTCCCTTCTGGCTGAGAGCTGTGTGGAGAACGTGTCCTCTGCCTGCACACTGAACCTTTTTGTTGGACTCTGTGCTCTTCCCCAGGAATGTTTTGACTGAGTCGGCGAGGATCGCCCGTGGCAAGATTGCAGACCTGGCCACACTCAGTGCAGCCAACCACGATGCTGCCATCTTTCCCGGAGGCTTTGGAGCTGCCAAAAACCTGTGCGTATTCAAGTTTCAGGGTCTTGTGCTACTTTCCACGTGGAGCGATAGCTGGGAAGGGGGCGGTGACAGGAGCAGCCGTTGAGGTTGTAGGGTCTGCATGCTGTACGTGCCGGCTTCTGGGTGGGAGCCGCTGTCGGGTGGCGCTTGGGTAGCGCTTCAGCAAGGCAGGTGCCTTTCTCTGCTTTCCCTCTTACCTTGCCACGACGCCGTGGGTCTCGTCACGGCGCAGTCAGTCTCTGGGTATTTATTCTTTGCAGATACCAATTCTCTCATAGAACCTCGAAGCACAGAAGATTGCTTTCCCTGGTAGAGAGTTTGAGCAGCGGTCTTGACAGGAGGGAGGGAACCCTTTCTTGCTTTGCTGTTTGGGTTGTTTCCATGGTAACTGGCCTGGAACTGTGGGGGCCTGGTGAGTCCCCACACGGTGATGGTCTTCAAGGTTTCAGATCCTCTTTATGTTCTCTGTATTTCCTTTCTTTCTTGTGTGTTCATGGGAATCCTCTTGGTGCTGGCCTCAGTGTTTCCCTGCCTGCAAGGTGGGCACAGGGCGGACCCTCCAGTGACAGCCTGTCATACAGCCCCGCAAAGTCTGCCGGAGCATTACCCATAACACTGTCACACGACGCCTGGCCACTGCAGGCGGCTATGTGCTGTGCTACGGGAAACAGCCCCAGTGGGTCAGGCCCTGATCGGCACCTCCTCCTTCGTGGACAAGCCAGAGCCTCTGGTGGCAGAATGTAATCGCCCTGCCTGTAGGAGCAGAAGACCAGCGGGGTTTTCCTTCTCTGCCAGGCCACCTCCTGGGGCGCTGCAGCCTCCCTTCTCCCACCTTTGGCTGATGGCGCCCACCCAGCTTCCTCATGGGCCTGGCTCTAGGAACTGCCCCCTCCCCCCCGTCAGGCCTTGAGCCTGTGGTCAGTGCCCCCTGCTTTCCTCCCTCCATGGCTCTGTTCTCCTGATTTTCTCCGAAGGTGACCACACAGGCCTCGTCCTGCACTCAGTCTGGGGTCCCAGCCTTCCCCTCAGCCTCCTGGTTTCTCTGTGTCCGGGCATCATCGCTGCTGCTCACGTCTGCCCAGCTGCCATCCCCATCCGACCCTCTGCTCCTCGGACTCCCCTTTCTGTCCTTCCCTCCGTATGTGGCGTCAGTCCTCACAGCGATGCAGGTGGCATCCACACCTAGATCACAAACCGGAAGGTCTTCTGGCCTGTGTTTCCTACTGCCTGCTGAGAGTCATTTTGAAGCCGGCGTACCCTAGGCTGGTCTCACCTTCCCACCATGGCAGCTTCTCCAGCCCCGAGCTGGGGAGGGGCAGGTCCCCTGGCTGCTTCTGGTCCCCTGCTTTGAATCCTGTGCTGACTTCATCCCTCCTGTCCCATGTGGTCAGCTGATAAGTTGACCTTTATTCCACCCTCAACAGCACAGCAGCCTCCTGGCCGGCCGCTCACATTGCTCTGGGCATCCTGCACCAGGCAGGGAGGGACAGAGGCCTTTCCTTCTCTGACTCTGCCCTTCCTTACTCTGAAACCTCGGGGCTCTGCTTTGCCTGTGGATGTCAGAACTCCTCCCCCCGCTAAGTTCTGGCCCTGTTTTCCCAGCCCCTTTAGCAGTGCCCACGCCCCTTGCTCCCACCTCACGTCCACGCCCTCTCCTGAAAGTCAGTGGGCTGTGATGCTGCCTGAGCCCCAGACCTAGCATGGCCCCTTGTCCTTTTTTCCAGGGGATTCACCAGCCTCCCTGCAGGATGTGGGCAAGCAGTGGTCTTTATCAGCCAGAGTTTCATTCCAGGCAGAGTTTCTTTGTTGAAGGGCTGAGCCGAACTCACAAGCTGTGCTGTCTTCCCTCTGGCCGTAAACACTTTGCCTGAGGGGGAAGGGGCTGTTGGAGGGTTTGCTGGGGCTCCGTCTCCCGGCCTGGCAGATGATCTGCATCTGCTGACTGAGGAGCACAGACGTGGGGTGTGGTGGGGTTCTTGGTGTTGGTGAGGCTCTCTTGCAGCACTTGAGGAATCAGCGGGCCTTGGGGTCCATGTGGTGTCCATCTGACCTCATGTTCCCCTGGGTGAAGTGGCCACCTTCCTGGGCGCTACTTGCATTCCTGCCGACCTTTGCAGAAGAGAGACTGGCCACGGCAGGCCTGGCTCCCGCTGAGGAGTGCCACGGGCGGCTGCTGTTCCTGTGGGTTAGCATGGCCATAGGTGGTGCAGTGGCGCTGTCAGTTATGGTGGGATCAGTTCCTTCCCACACTGACCCAAAACTGTCCCTGGCCGCTCTTATCAGCTTTGTATGTATTTCCAGAAGATTCTGTGCATACGGATACCTTAAAAATTTAACCAGGTAGTAGCATCTTACACACATCGTTCTGTGCTTTGTGTTTTTTACTCACCAGTGCAGCTTGGGGAGGGCTCTGAGGTATTTAGTGGTGGCATAGAGTCCTCTGCAGAGACCAACCGTGACCTGGTTGATAGCTGCTCAGGTCATTTCCAGTCGTTTTTTTGTTTTTATTAGCATTTTGGAGGTGTAACTGACGAACACATGTTTAAAGTACACAATTTGATCAGTTTGGGCACTTGTGCACCCTCTGAAGCAGTCTCCGCATGAGGACAGTGAACATCCATAACCCCAAGAGATTCCCAGTCCTTTGCAAGCAAACACGCAGTGCAAATGCTGGAGTAAGGGAGTAGGATGGAGCAGAGCCCGAGAAGTAGAGTTCTCGGCAGGGGCACGTCCACAGTTAGATCTGGTGGGGTGCCAAGTTGCGCCCCTGCCCCGCAGCTCCGGCCCCAGCGTGGTGAGGTGGGGCATCCGCGTGACTGGCATCTCTTTCCTCATCGGTGGAGGGCGTGTGTTCTGTGGTTTTTAGGTCAGTCGTGTTTCCTTTTCTGAAGCTCTCCTTTTCCTGCTTCCCGGGCTTTCTTGCTGCCCCTTGACTTAGCAGACTCCGGAGGGTCCTCGCTAGGGCCTGCCTGGGCCTGGCACCCTCCTTCTGCCACGCCATGCGGTGCTCCATCCCACTTTCCATGCTGTTCCTACTTAAAAACAGGGAAAAAATCAGATACGTAATTACACGGAAAATCACACGTGCAGACGGGCATCCACCCACACACATGTTATTCGTCTCAGTTGTTCAGCACTCGGTGGAGCCAGACCTCAGGGCCCCGCGGGGTGGGAGCGTGGGGAGCTCCCCAGGAGAACGGACGCCGAGTACGGCGCTGTTTGAAGAGGCCTCTCTCTCCTGCAGGAGCACGTTTGCTGTGGATGGGGGGGAGTGCCACGTTAACAAAGACGTTGAGCGTGTCCTGAAGGAGTTCCACAAAGCCGGGAAGCCCATCGGGTATGCGCGGCCGGGCCAGGCCCTGGGGGAGAGGGGATCGCTCCCAGGCAGTGGGCTGCGGCCAGCAGCCTCTGGAGCTCAGCTGGGAGCTCAGCTGGGAGCCGTGTGATCTTGAAAACAGGCTGGTTTTTCGTTTTTACTGAGGGGTTTCACATGACATCATGGCTGCCTTCCAGCCCCTGAAATCCCATGTTGTGTGTGTGCTTGCGTTCTTTCTGGTAATTCCACTCCACTGGTGGAGACTTGTAATCCTTCCAGCTTCCAAAAGTGCTCCAGCCAGCCCTTCTCAACGCCCAGCCTTTCCCACGCCTTCCCACCCTCGGTCAGAGCAGCCCTTTGGCCACGGCCCTCCTGGCTTCCACTGCCCAGGTCGTTGCAGGGTGTGCACCGCCTGACGCGCATTCACTCTCGGCCCCCCCCCCCCCGGAGCTGTACCCAGCCACACCCCGTTGCCCCCGTCGTCCCCACATGTCTCTGCGTGTGCTCTTTGCACCTTTCAGCTTGTGCTGCATCGCACCTGTCCTTGCGGCCAAAGTGCTCAGAGGCGTCGAGGTCACCGTGGGCCATGAAGAGGAGGAGGGCGGCAAGTGGCCCTACGCTGGGACTGCGGATGCCATCAAGGCCCTGGGCGCCAAGCACTGCGTCAAGGGAGTGGCCATATCCTTTCTGGAGGCCGTGGTATGCCCGTTTGTCCCTGAAATGTGTGTTGGGGGCCCCCTCCTTCAGGGCAGGCTTGGCAGGTGGCTCTTTCACCAGAAGCTGTGCTTGCTGGTCTCACCATGGGGGCACCACAGCCATGTGCCTGAGGGAGCAGCACAGGGAAGGGAAGGCTGCATGGGGGTGTGGCAGGTGAGGGGCACAGGCTGGGCCTGCAGGAAGTACCAGCAAGGGTGTCCTGGCTTGGTTTTGGTGGAAGCTGCTTGGGCCAGTTGGGATGGTCCGATCCCAGCAGCCCAGCGTCCTCTGCTCCATCCTGCCGAGGGGGGTCCTCTGCATTCCAAGTTGGTGGGCCGGGAAGGCTGGTGTGGCTGTGGCTGCAGTGCTGAGCGCCTCGGGTGCAATGCAGCACAGAGACAGCTCTCCACGGAGACCTGTGGAATGCCCTGCTGCCTGGTGTGCCTGGGCCTGATTCAGAGAACAGAGCAGTCTGGGACACAGGAAGGCGCTAGAATGAATAGAGTAGCAACCACTGTCAACCTTGGGGTGTCTGCTGTGAGGGATACATCTGTGTGGATGGTAGCTTTGTCTTGGCAGAACATCTTTTCACTCACAGACGGCATCAAGTGTGGACATCCTGTCTCCCTCTCTGTGGCTTTCCTGCTGGGCAGGCATGCACAGGTGGCAGCGACCTGCAGTCAGGTGGGGCTTGCCCCAGGGCCTCTGGCTGCTTGTGGGGTCTGTGGCTGTGTCTGCAGGACACGGGGGAGAGTGCAGGTCTGTGGCTGGTTGGACCTTGGCTGAAATTGCCCCTCTGCTGTCCTGGCTCGGGGACCCAGCTCCCTGAGGGTTAGTCCTTAATCTGAAAAGAAATGCTGCCACTGCCTTCCAAGGTGGTCACGAGGGTCTCTGGATGAGGACACTCGATGGTGCCTTTGTCCCAGGGTAGGGCATGTGTGCTGGGCCCTGTGGGGTGCTGGCATAGAGTATGTCTGGAGGCAGTGCCCGCTCCCTGAGATTTGAGGCTCTTGCTTCCTCTCCAACACACGTGAATTGGAAACTAAGTCTGTCTTGTTTAATTGAGCAGCACAAACAGTACAGAGAGTGGGGTCCTGCTAGCACAGATGGCACCGGCAAGGAATTCTCCCTGTTCCCAGTTCCATTGAGAAGGAAGTTAGAACATGCTGCCAAGGGGCACTGTGGGAGCATGGGAGGGGCTGGTGCTCACACCTGAGATTCCCTCTGGTCCTTGGCGGGTGATGTTTTTCCATAACTTCTGTGCACGAAGCTCACGTGGACCAGAAAAACAAGGTGGTCACGACCCCAGCCTTCATGTGCGAGACCGCACTGCACCACATCCATGATGGCATCGGAGCCATGGTGAAGAAGGTGCTGGAACTCACTGGAAAGTGACGCACACAGGAGAGCCCAGCTCAGGGCTGCAGCCTCGACCTCACCCCCCTGGCCTCAGAGCTGGTGGCCCGATTGCCATCCAGCCGGAAATATAGCAGGGATTTGCTTTTCTCTTTTTTTTTCCCCTCAGACTTGAGCCAGTTTATAAGGAATTTGCTTTTCTACCCAAGGAGGGGGTCTGTGATATGTGGGGGGTTGGTGTGAGACGTCCGTCCTCAGCTTGGCTTCACTTCCCTCCACGTAGAGACGAGGCAGAGGCGGCTGATGATTTAGTGCCTCTTGAGCACTAGGGACTTGCCTCGCTGTGTGTCTCCCGAAAATTCACATCGGAGCTGCTTTTTCAGGAAGGGAATCAGGTAGAGAAATACTGTTCTACAGTCTTAGGCTTGATGGTTGAGGTTATTTAGTTTTTGGAAGAAAAGAAAATTTTAAGTTTATAAGTCTACTAATCAGGAAACCAGAAATACCCCCAGAGATTGATTCTCTATGTGAAGTAAACTTGTGCTAATTAAAATAAGGGGATTTCTATAGCAGGCAGTCCCTCTAGCCACGGAGAATATACTTCTTTCCAAAATGGACCCTTCTCACAGCTACATTTTAGGCCTTCTGAAACTGGTAAATGAGGAATATACACGAGATTTCTTAAATTAGTCTCACTTCTCTGAATTTTCAGGAAGAAAGGGAAATAACGGATACTTAGCATCTATAATTGACCTGCCGCATAGTGATTGCAAAGATCCCAAGCTGTGGGATCCTTAGGTAGCAGAAGCGTGGAGAAGATGTGTAAAAAGGGAAAAATAAAGTGTATTGACATTGTGCGGGCATTCATCTTTGTGCATGTGTGGGTTTTGTTTGGGGAGAGAACATCTTGGATGGAAGTGTGGGTTTCTGTGCACATGTCACCACTGTGGAATGTTCTTTCCCCTTCTGGTCTGTCTGAGCAGGCAGGGCTGGGCTAGCCCCTGGGAGGCTCCCTGCCCCAGGAGGCAGTGGCTGCTGCAGCGTTGGGAGTTGGTTTGTGAAGAAGGTGGCCTTGGGCCCATGCAGCCTGCTGTTGGGTTTGGTCCCGTTTGCACCTAACTGTGTCAGGTGCAGGCCTGGGGCAGGGTGCAGGCCCTGGTGAGAGCAAGACTCAAAGCCTGATTGCACGGGCACCTGCCACGTGAGATCAGCTGATCAAAGGTGCCTCCCCGCCCGTGTTCCTGGCCTCACGGTGGGCACGGGACGGGCATGGCTGCTGGCTAAAGCGGGGTGCCTGAGGCTGAGGGGAGGCTGCTGCGTGTGGGTCCCTGGCCTGCCCACCCAGCATCATGTCTTAGCCAGTCTTGACGCCTCTGGTTCTTCCTTCATGGGAACTCGATTCTCTGGTGGCCTGTCCCTCTCCCCTAGAGCTGGGCCTCAGGAAGGCCTCACAGGGTAAGGGTCCTCCACACACCTGCAGCCCCCGCCGCATGGGCCGGGATCGCCCTGGTCAGAGGCAGCTACTGAGGAGCCTTTGCGGCCGTCAGGTTCCCTGAGCCCTGTCGTCTCACCTTCACGGTCAGACCAGCAGCTGCCATGAGTCCGCCTGTCATGCCATTGCACGCGCTGCCTCTGGAAGTGCCACGGGAGGTGCCTGCTGAGCAGAGGACAGGGCACAGTGGCCGGTGAGCTTCACTGTGCCCTCGGGAGCCAGAGCCTGCACGGACAGGCAGGGGCACCACGTGGACCCGCACACCTGCACCCACACCCACACCCAGCATTCTTAGACGCTGTGGAAGCATAAAGTGCCCAAAAAGTAGAAGCCACGCTCAGGAAGCGACAGGCTGCTGGACTCACCCCTCACTTCTCTGCCTTCGGAGCTGACCACAGGGCAGGTAGCTAGAGGGGAGAATACAGCAGCAGTTCCCCAGAGAAGTGTGTGCAGTCACTGAGTGTTTGCACAGTCCCTGCGGGTAAACCATTTGTTTTTTCCCTGTGAAATACCCGATTGTCCAGTTTAGAATGGCCCACTGTGTGTCCTTTCCTTCTGCCTAAAATCCCATGGAAACGGTCAAACATGACCCCCAGCACTCAGCGTTTCCTGTGTGCCAGACCCGTCCTCACCGGGCATCTGCTGATGTGGCCCAGGCAGCCCTGGGATGTGGGTCCTCAATGTCCCCACTTCGCAGCCGAGGCTCCGCGGCTCCCGGGTCCTGAGGCTGGGAGGGCTGGGCCGCATAGTACTAGAACCTGTGCTCTAGAGATGAACCTGGAGCGCGGGGGAGCTCAGACGGGGGCCACCACAGACCAGGACTGGAGACTTCAGCCCTTGATTGGTTTGACAGTGATTTAGTGCCCGCTGCAGGCCGGGCGCCACTCCACGGGCTAGGCAAGTGCTGCGGTGACGTGGCCCCAGCCCTCCTGGAGCTCGGCTCGCCGAGCCGTGGGGCCCCCAGGCAGGGTGCACTTGTGGACAAGCTGGGAAAGAGGGTGGCCAGGGAAGGACGGGGCAAGCCGGGGGTTTAAAGACAGGACAGGGTGTGGGGCAGGAGGAGGCGCTGGAGCCAGGCTGCTGCTGTCCCTTGAGGGTCCCCCGCCTCAGAGGCCGCGCAGCCCTGCAGCACGGCTGTGGCTCTAGGCCCTGCCGCCAGGGGGCACTGCAGAGCTGTCCGGGGTCGGCCTCAGGCGGCTGGGCTGACCAAGGGTGGACGGCCCCTGAGCTCCTCCTGTCAGCACCCGCAGGGGCCCTCCCTGGACCCCACTGCCCTGTCCCTCCGCCCTGTCTCTCGTCCCCTTTGAGGGCACGGCCTCGCCTCCTGTGCAGGTCACCAGGGCCCGGCTGTGCACGTGCCGGTTCCCAGCTGCTCCACCCCCTGCTGCCCTCCCTGCACCTGGTCCCACTTGGCCACCTGACCTGGACGCTGTCTTGGGCGCTGCCCCTTCTGCTCACCCTTCCAGACGCCTGCCCAGTGAGGCCACCAACTCCAGCCTTCTTCACTGCCCACTGGACACTATACTTGGAGTGGGGCACCCCCAGGTCAGCCGCCCAAACGGCCCCCCACGTGTGCTCCTTGTGTCGGGCATTCTGTGGGTTTGGACAAACGTGTGATGATGTGTCTACCGTCATGGTATCATGCAACATAGTTTTATTGCTCTAAAAATCCTCTGTGCTCTGCCTATTCGTCCCTCCCTCCCCCCAAAAGCCCCGGCAACCACTGATCCTTTTACTGTCTCCGTAGTTTTGCCTTTTCTAGAATGTCATGGAGTTGGAATCCTGTAGTACGCAGCCTTTTCAGATTGGCTTCTTCCACTTAGTAGTATGCATTTAAGGTTCCTCTATGTCTTTCCATGGCTTGATAGCTCATCTCTTTTTAGCACTGAAAAATATTTCGTCTGGATATTCCACAGCTTATTCATCCATTCACCAACTGGAGGACATCTTGGTTGCTTCCAAGTTTTGGCAATTATGAGTAAAGTTGCTATAAACATCTCTGTAGGTTTTTGTGTGGATGTAAGTTTTCACTCCTTTGGGTAAATATTAGGGAGCAAGATTGCTGGATCCTATGTAAGCGCATGTTTAGTTTTGTAAGAAACTGCTAAACTGTCTTCCAAAGTAGCTGTACCATTTTGTATTCCCACCAACACTGAGAGTTCCTGTTGCTCCACATCCTCGTCAGCGTTTGCTATTGTCAGTGTTCTGGGTTTCGGCCGTCTAATGAGTGTGTAGTGCTATATCGTTTCATGCAGTTCCCTGACGTGTGCTGTGAGCATCTTCTCACGTGCATATTTGCCATCTGTTTATCTTCTTTGGTGGGGTTCTGTTTAGATTTTTTGTCCACTTTTAAATCTGTTGTTCATTTTCTTTTTGTTGAGTTTCAAGAGTTCTTTGTATGTGTTGGATAACACTCCTTTAACAGATACCTCTTTTCCAGTTCTTTTCTCTGAGTCTGTGGCTTGTCTTCTCATCCCCTTGACAGTGTCTTCACAGAGCAGTTTTTAATTTCAGCGAAGTCTGGCTTATCAATGATTTCTCTCATGGATCAGCCTTTGGTGTTGTATTTTAAAAAGTCATCACCAAACCCTAGGTCACTTAGGTTTTCTCCTGTGTTATCTTCTAGGAGTTGTATAGTTTTGCATTTTACATTTAGATGTATGATCAATTTTGATATAACTTTTTTTTTTTGAGACAGGGTCTCACTCTGTCGCCCAGGCTGTAGTACAGTGGCCCGGTCATAGCTCACTGAAGTCCTGAACTCCTGGGCTCAAGTGATCCTCCTGCCTCAGCCTCCCAAGTAGCTGGGACTACAGGCGCGCCACCATGCCTGGCTAATTTTTTTTTTTTTTAATTTTGTAGAGACAGGATCTCACTATGTTGGCCAGGCTGGTCTTAAACTTCTGGCCTCATGCAATCCTCCCACCTCTGCATCCCAAAGCACTGGGATTACAGGTGTGAGCCACTGCACCCAGCATTTTGACTTAATTTTTTGAAGGGTGTAAGGTGTGTGTTTAGATTCATTTTTTTGCATGCGGATGTTCAGTTCCAACACCCATTTGTTGAAAACTGTCTTTGCTCCATTGTGTTGCTTTTGCCTCTCTGTCTAAGATCAGTGGACTGTATTTATGTGGGTCAATTTCTGGGCTCTCTGTTCTCTTCCATTGATCTATTGTCTGTCCTTTTGCTAAACCACTTTGTCTTAATTACCTTAGCTTTATAATAGGTCTTGAAGTTGGATAGCGTCAATCCTCCAACTTTATTCTTCTCCTTCAATATCATGTTGGCTATTTTGGGTCTTTTGCTTCTCCATATAAACTTTAAAACCAGTTTGTTGATGTCCATAAAGTAACTTGCCAGGATTTTGGTTGAGGTTGCACTGAATCTATAGATCAAGTTGGGAAGAACTGACATCTTGATGATGTTGAGTCTATTTATGAATGTGGAATATCTCTCCATTTATTTTGTTCTTTGATTACAAAACTTTCATTAAAGTTTTGTAATTTTCCTCATAGATTTTATACATATTTAGTTAGATTTATACCTAAGTATTTCATTTTGGGGGGGTCCTAATAAAGATATTATTGTTTTTAATTTCTGATTCCAATTGTTTATTGCTGGTATATAGGAAAGTAATGGATTTTTACATATACCCTTGTATTCTGCAACTTTGCTATAATTGCTTGTTAGTGCTAGGGGGTTTTTCCTCGATTCCTTCAGATTTTCTGCATAAATGATCATGTCATCTGCAAACAGTTTTATTTTTTCCTTCCCAATCCATACACCTTTTATTGTATTTTCTTGTCTTATTTCATTAGCTAGTACTTTTAGTGTGATGTTGAAAAGGAGTGGTCCCTTGCCTTGTTCCTGATCTTAGGAGAGTAAAATCCGAGCTGCCTGCCAGGGGTGGAGTCTTAAATTCCTTTTGGCGAATGAGGCAGAGTTCTCTTTCTTCGTCATCATGTGTTTACGTGTGATACGGGTTAAGCATGCACAGCACTTCCCATTGGGCAGGGACTTCAGAGGTACAGTTAACTAGAGGATACTTACTATAAGGCAGCTAAGGCAGCTTAGAACAGTTTAAAATGATCTTAAGCCTTATGACCATTTATCCAAAGCAGCTACTTCAGAATGCACGTTGTGCTTGGTATTTCTTTCCACTTCTGGCTTTGATCAGTATCTCTTAAGTCCAAAAGAACCTCCACGAGTCCTGTTAAACATTAGAAGCCAGTGGTGGAAAACGTGTACTTTTCCCCCTTATGTGGTGTTTCTTCTTTAGTCTGTTGGTTGCACTAATTGATTTCTGAGTGTTGAACAAGCCTTTCATATCTGGAACAAATCCCCCTTGGTTGTGGTATATAATTCTTTTTAAATTTTTAAATTTAATTTTATTTTTTTGAGACCCAGAAAATTCAAGGCTATAATTTTTTAAATTTTTTAAACTCTTTGTAGACATGGGGTCTCACTGTGTTGCCCAGGCTGGTCTCAAACTCCTGGCCTCAAGTGATCCTCCTGCCTTGGCCTCCCAAAGTGCTGGGATTAATTCTTTTTATACATTACTGGATTTGATTTGCTAATATTTTATTGAGGATTTTTACATTTACGTTCATGAGAGATACAGGTCTGTAGTTTTCTTGTCTTGTAATGTCTGTCTGGTTTTGTTATTAGCATAATGCTGGCTTCGTAGAATGAGTTAGGAAGTATTCCCTCTTCTTCTGTCTTCTGGAAGAGATTGTAGAGAATTGGTTGGTATAATTTCTTCCTTAAATATTGGGTAGAATTTGCCAGTGAACCCATCTCAGCCTGGTGCTGTGTGTTTTGGAAGGTTATTAATTATTGATTCAATTTCTTTAATAGATATAAGCCTTTGCAGACTGTCTGTTTGTTCTTGTGTGAGTTTTGGCAGATTGTGTCTTTTAAGAAATTGGTCCATTTTATCTAGCTTATTTAATTTGTAGGCATAGAGTTGTTCATAGTTGTCCTTTTTTATCCTTTTATGTCCATGGGATCTGTAGTGATGTCCCCTCTTTCACTTTTGATATTAGTAATTTGTGTTTTCTTTTTCTTTTTTATTAGTTATCTGAGCAAGAGACTTATCAATTTTATTGATCTTTTCAAAGAATCAGCTTTTGATTTTGTTGATTTTTCTCTATTAACTTCTTGTATTCAATTTTATTTATTTCTGCTCTAATTTTTATTATTAATTTTCTTCTCGCTTTGGATGTAATTCACTCTTCTTTTTCCAGTTTCCTAAGATGGAAGCTTAGATGATTAATCTTAGATCTTTCATCTTTTCTAATATATGCATTCAGTGTCATAAGTTTCCCTCTACTCCTGTTTTCACAATTCCACAAATTGTGATCAGGTATTTTCGTTTAGTCCGGAATATTTTAAAATTTCTCTTCAGATTTCTTCTTTGACCCATGTGTTATTTAGAAGTGTGCTGTTTATAAGTATTTTGGGATTTTCCAGCTATTTTTCTTTTATTTCTAGTTAAATTCCATTGTAGTCTGAGAGCAAACATTGTGTAATCTCTCTCCTTTTAAATTTGTCAAGGAGTGTTTTATGGTGCAGAATGTGGTCTATCTTGGTGGATGTTCTGTGTGAGCTTGAGAAGAATGTGTATTTTGCTGTTGTTGGTTGAAGTTCTCTCTAGATGTCAGTTGCATCTAAATGAATGGTGGTCTGTTTGGTTCAGCTATGTCCTGACTGACTTTCTGCCTGGTGGAACTGTCCATTTCTGATAGAGGGACGTTGAAGTCTCCAGCCTTGATAGTGGATTTGTCTACTTCTTGCAGTTCTGTCAGTGTTGGCCTCACGTATCGTGATGCTCTGTCGTTAGGCACATGCACATTCCAAGTTGTTACGTCTTCCTGCGGGATTGACCTCTTTGTCGCTGTGTCACGTGGCAATTATCCCTGACAGCTTTCCCTGCTCTGACGTCTGCTCTGTCTGAAATGAAGGTAGTTCCTCCGGCTGTCTTTTGATTAGTGTTAATGTGGTATGTCTTTCTCCATCCATCTACTTTTAATCTGCCTATGTCTTTATATTTAATGTGGGTTTCTTGTAGATGGCATATAGGTGGGTCTTGTCTTTTGATCCACTCTGACAATCTGTGTCTGTTAATTGGTGCATTTAGACCATTGTTGTTCAGTGATTATTGATATAGTTGGATTCATATCTACCGTATTTGTTCCTGTTTTATATTTGTTGTCTTGTTCTTTGTTCCTGTTTTTGTCTTCCACTTTTTCTGGCTTTTGTGGTTTTAACTGAACATTTTATATGATTTTATTTTCTCTCCTTTCTTGGCATATCAATTATACTACTTTCTTTTTTTTACTTTTTCCATAGTTGCCCTAGCGTTTGGAATATATAATACATTTACAACTAATTCAAGCACCCTTTCAAATAACACTGTATTGCTAACAGGTAGCACGGGTCTCTTAATAACAGCACGTCCCCAATTCCTGGCTCCCGTCCCCTGTGTGGCTGCTGTCGTTCATTTCACTTACCTGTCGTCGTGTATAATCAATTATATTGTTGCTGTTATAGTTTTGAACAGACTCCTGTCTGTTGGATCGATTAGGAACAAGGAAAACAAATGCTTTCATTTGACCTCCACTTACTCCTTCCCCGGGCTCTTCCCTTTCTTTGGGCAGATCCGAGTTTCTGACCAGACCGTTTTTCTTCCTCTCTGAAGAACTACTTTTAACATCTTTTGCAAGACGGGTCTACTGGTAACATATTCTCTCAATTTTTGTTTGTGAGAAAGTATTTCTCCTTCACTTTCGCAGGGTACTGAACTCTAGGCTAGTATGTGAGTGTCTCTCGCCACCGTCCCCAGCTCGCCTGGTTTCTGAGGATGTAATTCTCATCCTGCTCCTCTGTAGTGAAGTGTTTTTTCCCTCTGGCTCTTTCAAGATTGTTTCTTTATCTTTGACTTTCTGCAGTGTGGATACTGTATGCCTAGGTGTACACTTTTTGGCATGGTATCGCTTTTAACCTGCTCTAAAACGCAGACAGGATCTGGCCCCTGGGCAAGCACCCCAGCAGGGCAGAGGTTCCCAGACAGGAGCCAGGGTCTCAGCCAGCAAGGCTGCAGCACAGCTTCCCTGCAGGAAGGGTGTGGCTGGGAAGCTCTCCCGGCTCTTGCTGGGTCTGGGAGCCTCCCTGGGTGCAGCCTCCGGGGCTGTCTGTGCCGTGTTCCTCAGCTTCGCCCTGATTTAGAGACGTGGAGCTGGACTCCGAGAGGTCCTGCTTTCAGTGGTGGGCTGGGCGTGCACCACACAGGTCTGATCGTGGAGTCCGAGGGCCAGCACCAACGACCACATGACTGTGGGGCGTGAGCAGCCTCTGGGGAGACCAGCCCAAAGTGCTGACTCACAGGATCATGAGCAAATAAAACAATGGTTGTTTCAAGCCACTAAGTTTTGGGGTGGTTTGTTACGCAGCGGGAGGGAACCAGTACTGGGCTGCCCGCACCTCGCTGTCCTGACCCCAGGGCTCTGTGCATTGTGGGGTCTCAGCCCCAGCAGAATGTCTGGCATTGGCACACACTGAGTCGGTTTCTGTGGGGTGAGTGAGCACCTGAACACCCCAGCTGCACCTCTCCTGCCAGGCGGACCACGCAACCGTGGGCTAGGATCTAGAATGTTCTGCACCAGGCACCAGCAGGTCTCCTGCACATCCTGGTGACTGGTGGAAGGGGAGGAAATGATACGGGTTGTCCGGGACATGGCCTAATACCAGTTGGGGTGTAGGAGAGGCCCTGAGACTGGGCAGGGCACCTAGAACTTTCTGTGGATGTCATGCCCGCCCAGGTGCGGCTGGGCCTGTCCTGTGCTGGGTGGATGCCCCCGGCTGTGTGGCCTCCTCACCCCACTCAGGCTTGGGAAGGACAGGGCTGGGGCCGGGGAGCCAGTGGCCGTGGGTGCTGGGGGCGTTCAGTTTAGGGTGGATTTTCTGGGCAGTGGGGGGTGGAGGTGGAGGTTATACCAGGCTGAAGCTGCCAACTTGTCTCTGTCACGCTTTCTTTTTTTAATTGTGGTAAAATAAACATAAAATGTGTGATTTTAACAATTTTTAGGTGCACAGTTCAGTGCACATTGTTCTGCAGCCACCACCTCCATGCATCTCTACGACTTTCTTGTCTCCCCAGATGGAACCCCTGGCCCAGCCCCGGCACCCCCATCCTACCTTCTGTCTGTAAATCTGACGACTGTTGGGACCTCACTCAAGTGGACCCATACCATGTTTGTCCTTTCGAGACTGGCTCATTGCATTTGGCATAAGGTCCTCGAGGTCCCTGTGCCACAGTGTGTGAGAACTGCCTGCCTGCGTGAGGCCGAGCCGTATTCCGCTGCACGCATGTACACTTCATTCATTCCTCCCACGATGCACACTTGGGCTGATTCCGTGTCTTAGCTGTTGTGAATACTGCTGCTGTGAACGTGAGGTACAAACGTCTCTTTGAGACCCTACTTTCAATTCTTTGGGGTACACAACCGGATGTGGGATTGCTGCGTCATGGGATAGTTTTAACTTTCTGAGGAACTGCCATCCTGCTTCCCACAGCGGCTGTGCCACTTTACGTTCCCACCAGCAGTGCACCAGAGGTCCGGTTTCTCCGCCCCCTCATCAGCACTTGCTGCTTTCTGCTTTTTGATGGTGGATGGGAGGTGGTTGTGGGCCTTCCCGAGGAGCTGTTGGCCTCATGGTCATTTCTTGGTGGACAGCAAGTGACAGGAGTCCCCTAAATGCAGGCCCCGTGCATGTGCTCATTTATTTGTTGAGCAGCCGTCGTATGCTGGGCCTGCGCTGGACCTGGGGGTAGGGACAGTGGGAACAGGCAGATGGGCTGCCTGGGCAGGCACGGACACCTCCGGGAAGCCTGGCACCTGGGCTGCGGTTGTGAGGGCAGCCCCCACTGTGGGCACCTGTGCTGTGTGAGGCCGCGGTGGGAAGGGCGTGGGTGCAGGCTGTGGCCTGGGTGTTCGTGGGGTGTTTGTGATGGGCTTCCCAGGGTCATGGATGTTGTGAAGATCCAAACCATTGTCCATGCACAGGAAAGACGGGGGTGGGGGGGAAGGAAGCCCCTGGGGTTCCTTGTGCTGGGGGAAGGGGGAACGGCACTGGGCGCCTGGCCTTGCTAGGACAGGCTTCCCAAACAGCAGGCCCTGCTGGCGCTCTCGGGTCTGCAGGGACACCAGCCAGGCCTGGCCCCACACATGTCCTGGGGAACAGCTCTCAGGGCATGAGGATGTGGTTTTGGACACCTGAGAGGGTGGCAGTTTCCATCTCTGATGATAGAGCAGCCTGTTGGCAAAGCTCCAGAACTGGAGGAGCCCAGGTGCCCCGTGGCTGGTTGGTGCCTGGTTTGGAGGGAGGAGAAGACAGGGCTGCAGGTTTTCTCTGGAGCTATTGTCCCACTGGGGGTGCCTCACGGGTCAAGCGTGCAATGCCAGGCCAGCTGGGCCCATCCCAGTCCACAGTTGGTCCCCCAACTGTGGCCACAGAGAAGGTGGGTGGGGGTTTGCAAGGACTGGAACTCTACATGTGTGCATGTATAGGTGTGCACACGTGTGTGTGCATGTGGGCAGGTCTGTGTGTTGTGTACGTCTGTGCCTCCATGTGTGTCAGTCTCTAGGCGAGGGTCTGGGAGGCCCAGCCTGCAGCCATGACAGTAGCTATTTTTGTTCATTGCTTTGCAGTATGAGTTACCTTCTTAGAAAACTGCTATAGCCACAGGAAAAACAAAACCAGCCAGTCACTTAGAGACACTGGCCTCGGGGGCTGAGTGCAGCAGAGCCTCGGGTGGGGCGGGAGCAGAAAGGGTGTCATTTCTGAACCTGGAGGGTGCCTCCCTGTCACTCTGCCTGGAGGGCAGGGGGAGCCCAGGGATGGTGAGTCAGTGGCCTCCTGCCACGAGGGTCCTGGCTTGTGGAGGGCACTCCTGTTCCCGTGGTCCCTGGAGCCTGACGCTGTGGATGGGCCTGGCCATGCAGATGCCCCCTTGCCGCTGGTGCAGTGCCCGCTGGGGGGCCCTGCTTCCTGGGCAGCTCACGGGACACGTCCACTTCAGTTAGTTTTCTGAGCAACGTCTGCCCAGAAGGGAGTTGGACAAACACACTGAAGAGATAATAAAAATGGAATCCCCTTGCCGCTGATCTGTTTGGTTTAGCACAGGGGCATGTGTGGTGGGAGAAGAGGGGTCCAGGTGTCAGCGCCCCTGGGAGCATCTGTGGCTGCCGGGCGCCTGCACTCAGGCAGTGGCGGGAATGGTCCCTCCAGAGTTATCTGAGGACCAGGTGGAGTCACACATGGAACAGTGCTTTGGACTGCGTGGCTCCAAAAGAGTGAGCGGGGCTGTTCGTCCTTAGGGGTCAGAGCCCAGTGGTGGCTGGGGGCATCCGGAGCCCCGGGAAAGACCACGGAGGCCCTTGTCTGGCCACCTCAGCCCCTGTTCTTCCCCCATCCTTTAGGCTTTCTGGAACCTTCCAGGGCCCCTGTTGCTCCCACCACTTTCCTCCAGGGTGAGCCCTCCACAGGCAGGCACTGTGGGTATTTTATCTCGTCTGGCTGTCACTGCAGAGTAGGTGTACCTGCGTCCTAGGGCTGCTGTAACAAATTTCCACGCACTGAAAACAGCAGCGATTCTTTGTCTCAGGGTTCTGGAGGCCAGAAGTTCAAGGCTGAGGTGTCGGCAGGGCTGGAGGGAGAGTCTGTCCCAGCTTCTGGTGGTTGTTGGCAGTCTTTGCTGTCCCTTGGCTTGTAGAAACATCACCCTGACCTCTGCCTCCGTGGTCACCTGGCATTCTCCCTGTGTGGGTATCTGTGTGCAAATCTCCCCTTTTATAAGGACACCAGTTGTGTGGGATCAGGGTCCACCTGTATGGCCTCATTTTAACTTAATCACCTCTGTGAAGACCCTCTTTCCAAATACGGTCATTTCCCGAGTCCTGGGGGTCAGGCCTTGACACATGGATTCTGGGGAGTCACAACTCAGCCTGCAACAGCAGGCCCTAGGATCCTGTTCACAGGAGGGAAACTGAGGCACAGAGTTGGGCACGTTTCGTGAGGCTCCATGGCTTAGGAGGAGGGGCCATGGATTCAGGGCCACCCAAGGATACCCCACCACAGGGGACGCTCCCTTGGAGTTGGACCATGCTTGTTTTTAGAGTCTCCTGAGTGGCGTGGCCCAGCCATCGAGGCGGCGGGGCTGTGGTGGTCTCACAGGCTGATGGTGCGGCACCCATGTGCCTGCCCTGGTTTGGAGCTATTGATTCTGTAATTACTGCTGACTCAGTTTCCCCACATGGAAACTGTCCCTCAAGCCAGCGATGGGCCCTCCACTTTTCTGTTCTGCACTGCGAGGTTCCTCGGGGACCTCGTGCACCCCCTGTGGGGCCTTAGTTCTTGGCTCTGAAGGAAAAGGGTGTTCCTGCTGGGGGACCCGTCTTCAGAGAACACGGGCTGGTAGCTCAGGTTTTTCACACTTTCTCTCTCGTTCTCATGAGCCCCTGCGCTTCCTGGTTTTGGCTAAGGACGAATAACAGAAGTACTGAAATATTCCTCATTGAGCATCTCATGGCGGTTCTGATCCGGCCTGAGACAGGAAGTTCTGTGAGACGCGTCGCCAGAAATCTCCTAGATAGAGCCCGCCTGCCCTGGCGGGGACGTGTCACGGCGACCCTTGCTGGGCTTGGGCACAACACCGTTTAACTCACTCAAATTGAAAAATGGCCTGGGGGAAACTGGGAACCCGTCTGTGCGAGTTCCCTGGGTTCCCTGCCATAGCAGGGAGCACAGACGGCACCGCGAGCGACAGACGCTGGTTCTCTCTGGGTCCTGCAGGCTGGACGCCCAGGTCAGGGTGCGGCAGGGCTGGGTCCTCTGAGGCCTGTCCTTGGCATGCAGATGGCGCCTCCGCCCTGTGTCCTCACGGGTCATCTCTGTGTGTGTCTGTGTCCTCAGCTCCTTACAAGGACACCGGTCAGCTTGGACTAGGGCCACCTTGATGGCCTCATTTAAACTGACTTTCCTCTTTAAAGACCCCGTCTCCAAATACGGTCACCTTCTGAGGTAACAGGCGGATTAGCACTACTTCAGCATATGAATCTTGGGGGACACAATTCGGCCCATAACGCTCTTGTTTTTGTGTTTTTTTGGTCAATACAAGGGCAGAGCCGTGGGCGGTCGGGTGTACACAGCAGGCTGTTAGTGGAACGGAGCTTGTTCTGGGCGGAATGGCCATGAGGCCACATGGCCTCCTCAACAGCTGGGGGGCAACGTCCCGGAGGCGCTGGCCCTGCACGGCCAGGACGCCCTGGTGGGACGGCTCTTGCTCTCCCCAGGTCTAGAGGTTTTCAGGGGTGCTTGTGGATTGTTGTGGTAAAATCCACACCACAGAAAGTTTACCATTTTAGCCATTTTAAAGTCTTCACTCGGTGGCACCAAGCACACTGCTGTGCAGCCACCACCAGCGTGTGGCTCCGGCCCCTCCCCTGCCCGGGCTCCATCGGGACGCGTCCGCTCTGCCTGCACATGGACCCAGAGTCCTGGGAGACCCCCGGGGCTGGTCCTCAGATGAAAAAGTATTAAAAAGGAGGCTGCCTGGGTCTTGGACCCCAGCTCTGTGCCACCAGCTGTGTGACCAGGCCTGTGCCTCAGTCTCCTCATCTATCAGTAAGCACAGCAGCAGGGCCCAGGGGCGCCAGCACATGTGGTGAGCCAGCACGTGGGGCGACTGTAGTCCTGGGCACAGGCTGGTCCAGGCACTCCCTGATGGCATCACTGTCCCCAGCACAGAGCAGTCCCCGGGGCCTTCCCCCGGGAGAGCGCCAGGAGCCCCGGGGACTCCTCCAGCCCCTCCTCCCCTGTCCGGTCTGTGTGTGCCCCGGGCATTCTGAGCCTGAGCTCCTCAGCAGGGTGACAGGGGCCACTCTGGCTGTCCTAGATGGTTCTGCAGGAGCCCACTGAGAGGAGGGCTCCTGTGCAAGGGACTTAGGGTGGAGGGATGTGTAGGTGAGGGGGCGGGTGAGGGGGTGAGGGGGTGGGTGAGGGCACGGGGCGGGGGGGCAGGTTGGAGTTGGGGGGCCTGGTGGGTGGGGCTCCCTCGGCCAGCCCCCGAGGTCCTGGGGCGGGGTCCCTGTGCCTGTGGATGGGCTGCAGCGTTGGCTGCTGGGAGCCAGGGTGCCCCAGGTGGGGTGCGTGCGGGGCACAGAGGAGAGCTCGGGGGTCTGGGTGGGGGCTGTGAGGACCCCGCCCGGCAGCCTGTGCACTGCAGTGCGGCCGTGGCCCCGGGGGCGGCAGGTGGGGAGTGGGGTGCCTGGGGAGGGGCCGGCACAGGGAGGTGCCACCTGCCCAGAAGAGCCGCCACAGCCCCCGTGCTCTCGGGAGAGGAAGTTGGCCTTTCAGGGGATTCCCAGCCAGGACCGTCTGGCTGAGGGCACAGAGGCCTCTGAAAGGTCGGTCCTTTATCAAATGAGTCACCGGAGAGTGGCGAGCGAGCGAGGGGACGACGCAGGCCCCCTCAGCTCAGAGCCTGGGAGCTCCCGGCCCCACAGCGCCACAGGCAGCGCCCTGTCCCCTCCTCTGACCACGGGGCCCTCCTGCCTCAGCACCGTGCCCTGACCTTGACCCGGGACCCACCAGAGCCAAGGCCAGAGTCCTCAGAAACCCCTGGACAGGTGGTTGTGGGCGTCTGGGGTGTGGACTTGCTGCGGCCCCTCCCAGGCCGAGCAAGGGCGTCAGGACCCCGGCTGCCTCTCGCTGGGGCGCAGCCCAACGCCCCGGTTCTAAGCCAGGCTCCCCCCCGCCCCAGGCCTTCCCAGGAGGCCAAGGCCAGGTCAGGGCCTGGGGGCCCGAGCCCCACCTCACCCCTCCCCATCCTCGCCCGCCCCGAGGGCTCCATCCCTCTCCCCACTGCACAGTCCTGGGGAAGGTCTTCCTTGCTGCTGGGACAAGCGTCGGAATAATTTTTTCTTTAACAGGCTCTCTCCAGGCTGGGCGGGGCAAGTCTGGGCCGTAATCTGTGAATTAGCTCGGGCCTTGCAGCCAAGGTTGCCTGCCTGAGTTCTTTCCAGAATGTTCTGTCCCAGGCCTGGCCCTTGGCGCTTGTTCTGAGGCCGTTAAGTGGCTTTGCTTGATGCCGCTGCCTCTGTGCCCCAGTCTCACGCCTCGGAGGGTCAGTCCAGAAAGGCTGGCTCCGGGGAGCGGCATCACGGGCCCCGCCTCCTGCCAGTGTTGGGGCGCAGACCTGGTGTCCAGCACATGCCCCACCAAGGTGGCCCTCCCTGGGCAGGAGTCTTCGCCGGGGCCGCTCTGCTCTGTCTCTGGGACCCAGTTTTACCCACGGGTCCTACAGGGCTAGCACAGTCTCGCTGGAGCCAGGGGCTTCTTGGGACAGGGCAGGGCTTCCCAGCACCTTCCCGGGAGGCAGGTATCAGCACCGGCATGGGAGCGCCCAGGGCAACGAAGCTGGACAGGTGTGTTCATTGAGAACCTCGCAGGCCTGACGTGCTGTGCCCAACATGAACCTTCCAGAGAGCGCCCGCCTCAGAGACCCAGCTGACCCCCAACCCCACTGACCCCCTGATCCCGCTGACCCCTGAACCCAGTGATACTGACCTTGCTGACCCTGCAACCCTGCTGACCTCTGACCCTGCTGACCCTCTCCTCCCACATCTTGCAGGAACAGTGTCCCTGGAAAGCCATCCTGGGAACAGAACCAGGAGCTGAACCCATGGCGTTAGCATCTTAAAGGCCTGACCTACCCTGGGCTGAGTGAGGTCATCTGGGAGCTGCCTGAGACCCCGTGTCCCCCAGGGTGGTGGGGTCTGCGGAGCACACCCCACGTGGGACCCGCTGGCATTTCTGCCCTGCAGTGTCCACGCCCAGACACAGCTGCTTTTTGTGGTAGGAACAAACTGATCTCAGACACTGTAGGGTTGAACCATGGCCACCCCAAATTCATGTCTACCTGGAACCTCAGAATGTGACCTTTTTTGGAAATAGGGTCTTTGCAGATGTGACCAAGTTAGGGATCTTGAGACGAGGTCGTCCTGGATTGCCTGGGAGGGCCCTGAATCCAAAGGCAGCGTGAGGACAGGCCACGGGCAGAGGATGCCAAGACTGCCTCACCACCAGGCGCTGGACAGAGGCCTGGATGGTGTCCCTCACAGCCTCCCAGAGGGGGAGGCTGTCCAGTCTCGGACTTCTGACCCCCAGAACTGTGAGAGAGTAAATTCTGCTGTTTGAGCCACCCAGTGTGTGGTCATTGGTGAGCCTGCAGCAGGAACTAGCACAGACCCTAAATGGAGCCCCACACCCAGGCCTTTGGGCTGCGTTCCTTCCAATTAGTCTGCGCCCGCTGCTTCCAAATCACTAAGTTCTTACTAAGCAGCACCTCTGGGACTTTGGTGAGCCCAGGAATCCCCTGGAGTCCTGCAGAGATGTGGGTTCTGGGCAGTGGGTCTGAGGGGGCCGAGGCTGCGTTACTTACCAGCTCCAGGGCCGGCACTGGGCCACGGACCACACCGTGAGTGGTGAGCTGCTCCCCTGGGCTGCACCTCAGGGTCGCCTGGGAACTTTCAGAAGTGCTGGCGCCGGCACCCCCTCCCCACCATCCGGAGTGGACTGGCCGGGTATGGCTGGGCCTCGACGGTAACAGCTCCCAGGGACCCCAGTGCTTGGCTGGGCTGGGGACCCCAGGAGCTGATGCCAAGGATGCAGTGCCTGCCTCCACCTCTGAGGGCCAGCCTTTGGGGCACAGTGTCCTGGAGCAGTGTTGGCTTCGCCCCGCTAGTCGAGCTGCAGAGGGGCTGTTTACAACCCCCCCAGCCCCCAGAACTGGCCCGAGGAATCTGACTGCATGAGGCAGGGGCAGCCAAGGTCACGGAGAGGTGATGGCTGGACGCTGAGGCTTCCAAGGTTCAGGACAAACCTGGAGAGACAAAAAGAGACGCCGGGCGACAGGGAAGCCAGCGGGGGTTTTGCGCTGTCTGTCTCCCTTGTTGGCATCTAGGGTCAAGGGGGCCGCAGAAGGCAGCGAATGGTGGAGACCTGTTTGCTCTCAGCAGAGCACTGACACTGCTGAGACACAGTGACTGGCAGACTCCCGCCCGGGCCTGGTCTCGTCCACACCTGCCTGAAGGTGAGGAGAGGCCCCCACGGTCACTGCACGTCCTCCCGAGCTGTTCCAGCTCATGGTCTGTGACAACGTGGAGGACCTTGTCTGTCCTCAGGATGTTGAACATGAACAACACGCTTTAATTTTCTGTTGTGAACCAGAGCCCGTTACTGTTGCCAGAACATGCATCAGGAACCAGCCACTGCAGGTCCAGACCCCGCTGCGGGAGGAGCTCGGAGCATCCAAGGCTGTCAGGAAGCCACTCCACTGCCTCCAGTGCCCCCTCCTTAACCCCTGACCCTTGACACAGTGTGGGGCTCTGGAACATCCACATTCCTGCCAAAGTCACGACCCCCAAGAGGGGCCATCTGTGTCCCTGTGTGCAGCCCCATGTGGTGGCCTCTGCACCCACCAGAGGCTACACCAGCCCTGTGTGTCCCTCCCAGTGGCCAGAGCCTGAGGCCACATGAGGCCCGGCCAACCAAGGGTGCTGCAGGGCAGGGGTCTGCGGGCACCTTGGCTTCTCCACTTCCCAGCCTCGATGTGGGGAGCAAAGGAAACACCCCGTCCTGATGTATGGCACACTGAGGGCCAAACCAGCACTGTCTGCGTGTGACCAGGGATGCCCATTCTCTGAGCCCTGTGGGGACTCCCTGGGAAGCAGGAGCAGGATGGCTGAGACTCCCAGGACCCCTTGTCAGGGTCGTCCTGCAGTGGGGCCTGGGGCAGGGTCCTGCCAGTGGCTGAGTCCCCAGCTCCGGGTGCAGTGGCTCAGGGCAGGCTCCCACAGGCTGGGGAGGGGAGGGACACTTTGCACCGCCAGTGCCCAGGCCCACGGCTGCCCCGGCCTCTTCCCGCCTCCTCAACCCAGCCCCTGCGCTCCCTGTGCCCTGTGCACCCACCCCGACAGCAGCACGGGGGCCCTGACTCCTCCCCAGCCCCGGATCCACCCCCAGGAGGGACAGGATGGGGCCAGGGCTGTGGGGGACGTGGGGGCTGGGTGGGCAGGGGTTAGTGCAACCCAAACCCTGCCGCTTCCCAACGAGCCGTTCCATGAAACCCCTTCTCCCGGGCCTCAGGGTCCAGGAGCAACCCCCGCTCTCACAGGAGGCTTCTGTGCCCCTCACTCTCAGGGACGCAGTGGATGGGAGATTGGGAGGGAGGAGCTGGGAGCACCGCCTGCTGGGCCCCTTGCGGGTGGGCCTGCACCAGGAGAGGGGCTACCCTGCCCACCACACTGCTGGAGGTGCCCATGGTGGCTGCAGTTGCCAGCCCGCTTTTCCTAGTCACATGGTCCCCTGTGCCCAGCCCCCAAAGCCCCCAAGTTTGGGACATGTGCCGCGGCGTTGGCAAGGCAGCTGCTATGGAGAGAAGTGGAAAGGAAGCCCCAGGGCACCCTGGGAGCAGGATTAGCGGGGTCTGTGCATCCCAGGCCACAGTGCAGCCCCTGAGAGCTGACAGTCTGCTCACTGGGTCCCGGAAACGCTCAGGAAGTGCCGGGGGTGGTGGGCGCAGGGTCTGATTTCAGGAGGAGTGGGCACGGCCTGGGAGAGCAGGGCGGAAGGCGCCCTGCCGTGGTGGCAGAAGCGAGGAAGGCCCCATCCCCCCGTCCCCCGTTCCCACGCAGGCGGGAGTGTGGTGTGAGTGGGACTTCTCTAAAAAGGACCCTGGAGTTTAAGAGAGAAACCGGCTCAAATGCCAGAAGCTGTGGCTCAGAACATTGGAAGTTTGCCCCAGAATTTTTAAACCTTTTTTTTTTAAGCTACCTTTTTTTTATTGTTATAGAATACATATACGTAAAATTTACCATCTCAACCATTTTTAAGTGCACAGTTCAGGGGCATTAAGCACATTCACACTGTTGTGCACCCATCACCACCATCCATCTCCAGAACTTTCTCGTCTTCCCAAATTGAAACTCCGTCCCCAAGAAACACTAACTCCCCGTCCCCTCCCCAGCTCCTGGCACCCTCCGTGCTGCTTTCTGTCCCATGGATTTGCCTATGCTGGGCCCTCACAGGAGTGGACTCGTGCTGTGTCTGTGTCGGGAAAGGCAGTCCCGTGTGTGTGGTTTTTGACCCCCGCCTGGCCACCTCAGAATGGGCCGTGGGCCTGGAACGCTTCGTACCAGGAGGCGGGGCATCCTCACAGCCTGTGCCGGGCTTGCCACCTGATGTGGGAATGACGTTCCCTGTCTCAGATTCTGAGTATCTTTTGTTCTTTGTCAATGTGTGTGTGTCACAGGGCTCCTGGCCAATCCCCTGCTATGTCTGTCCCCTGCAGGGAGGGGCCAGACCCTCCTGCCACAGCCTCAGTGGGGTGTATTAGGCCACTGGCCCTATATGGCTGCCTGGAGGGGCCCTGTGGCCCTGGGGGCCAGCTCTGAAGCTGACCTGGCCCTGTCCCTTCTCCATGTGAGTGGAGCCTTGTTCCAGCCAGTGTTGCCTGTGTGGGTTTTCCTTGGTGACTCCGATACCAAGACGCATTGGGTAGAAGCCTCAGACTTCTGCTCCTGATATGAGGCAACAGATGCCACTTACTCCACAGATTGTCCTGTGACTGGCTTATGTCACTCAGCATAATGTCCTTGAGGTTCGCTCGTGTTGTGCCACGTGTTAGAATTCCCTTACTTTTTAAGGCTGGATAGTATTCCACTGTGCGGCTAGCCCAACACTTGGGTGCCTCCACCTCTTGGCTATTGGGAACAGTGCTGCTGTGAACATGGCTGTACAAATGTCTCTTTCGATTCTTTTGGGTATAGGCCTAGAAGTGGAATTACTGGAGCTTATGGGAATTCTATGTTTCACTGTTTGAGAAATTGTCAAACTGTTTTCCACAGCGGCTACCATTTTACATTCCCGCCAACAGTGCACGAAGCTTCCAGTTTTTCCACGTGCTCACCAAGACCTGTTGTTTTCTGCGGTTTGATGGTGTGTTGTGAGAATAGCAGCGTAACACCCACACCCCGTGCCCCAAGGACGCAGTTAACAGTCACATAACCTCTTTCAATATGTGCATATGTATTATTTTTTCATGAACATTTTTGAAAGGAAGTTGCAGACATTTGGACACTTTGCCCTTAGATACACAGGAACAGGGACAATCCCCTGTGTAACCACAGTAACGTCATCACCTTCAGAAAGTTCCATGCACTCCAGGGTCTCCAGCGACATTCAGACGTGTCTGCTCACCCCATGGGCTCTACTTTGGTCACACACTGGCCTTTATAGAATTGTAGCCCCAACGGTTTTTAAATGGCACTGGCTTTGTTGTGGAGAATGTTCCGCATTCTGGAGTGGCCTCTTTTAACTGGGCCCTCCATCCCTTCCCTGGGTTTCAGCCCAAACGTCTGTGAGGCCACAGCTGAGAACTTGGCCTCTGGCCTCCACCTCGGGCCTCCTCCCTCCCCAGACTTCTCTGTCCATCACCCCCCACCCCGGTCTCTTCCCTTCCTTCCCTGCCCACCTGCCCACACCCCCCCCCCGCTTGGCTGAACCCTTCCTCCTGCCTCCCTCCTGCACCCACGGGGCAGGGGCAGTCCAGCCCAGTCTCCAAGCTCAGACCCTGCAGCTGCTGGGTCTCTCATGCTCTCCTCCCGCTCCCACCGCCATCTGGGGTCCCTGCTCTGCTCCCTGTCCCTGGCCTGTCCTCTCACCCTCAGAGTACGAGTGGCTTCCAGAAGAGTGACCGACTCTCAGGGTGCCCCTCACACCTTGCTTTTCTCTCCCAGCCCTCTTCCCTGCTCCCCAGCGCCCCCCAGTCTATCCTGCTGGGCCCCTCAGGTCCCTGGACCATGCCCCTGTCCCCAGCCCCTAGGCAGGTACTGGGCACTTGAAGCTGGCTCACCCCTGGGGGCTGGGAGCTCCGGGCAGTGGCTGCACCTGGCCCTGCTGTCCCTCCCGGGTGGGCAGCTTGACAGCTGTGGGCCCTCTGTGGTGTCTCCTGGACAGTGCCAGCCCCACACCTCCCATCCCGAGAGGAGCTGGAGCCCAGATACAGGGTCAGTGGCCCTGAGCCTCAGGAGCCCTGCAGGGCATGTGGCCTGGCCACAGCCTGGGGCTGACTTTTCCTAAGTGACTCGTGGTCTGGGACTTTCCAGGACAGGCTCCTTGCCACAGAGGAGGCTTCCGGGGAAACCCCAGGCATGTGAAAGTGCAGTGGCCCTGGTCAGCTGGGAGGCACCCTGAGGGGAGCTCTGTGGTCAGTCCCTGCACAAGCTGGAGGAATCAGATCACCCAGTGTGCCCCCAAGCCCCACCTTGACCCCTGACCTCAGCCACTCTGCTGTGTCTGAGCCACTCTGCCCCAGGGCCTTTGCACTGGCCATTCCCTCTGCCTAGAAAGCTCTTCGCAAGACCTGTCAGGTGGGCTCCCTCCCCATGAGCCCCTCCCCGTCTCTTCTCTCAGTTCCTGGGGGCAGGGCCTCTCCAAGTGGTCCCACTAGACCCCCAGGGCCTGGCAGAGCAGATGCTCATTTGGTGCTTGCTGAATAATAGTTGAGTGGGCAAAGCGTGGACTTCCTTGGAGGTGGAGAGAGCAAAGGTCTAAGGAAAAAGGCCATGGGGACGAGGGTGGGGCAGGTATGAGAGGTTGCAGTCACGGAGGATGGGGGCAAGGCTTGGTCTCCTAAGGCTCCAAGGGGAAGCTGAGGCCCCGGGGACACCGTGGCCCCCTCAGCGTCGCTGTAGTCCAGGCTCCTCCATTGCTCCATCTCCCAGCCAAGGATCCCTGGGGCCCCACTGGCCAGGAGGCCGGGACACCTGCACGTTCTGGGACTTGCCCTCCTCCCTCCCGTGGCCCATGGTGCCAGCCTCGCCTTTCTGCAGTGGCCCTGGGTGGTGGGAGGCTGCTCCAACCCCTGCTCTGGGGTGGCCCCGACGCTGCCCTGCTGCCCGGCTCAGGTATTTGCAGACTACTGGTGAGCAGGGACCTTTGTCCCAAGTAAGGCCTAGAAGGCCGCCGTGGGGCCGACGGCAAGCTGACCAGAGCAGCACCCTGCGCTGGGGCATGGGGGTGGGTGAGGCTACCCAGGGTGGTGGGGCTGGCCCGTGCCCCAGCCATGGGTTTCTGGGGTGGCCCTCAGCCTGCTCTGCACACAGCCTGTTCAGTGGGGCCGTCCCACCCCTGGAGGACCCGCAGCTCCATGCTGTTGGACAAGGTGATGCCCAGGAGGGTGTGAAGGGGACAGGCAGGCGGCAGGCAGGTCACTCAAGAGAGAGAAACCCCCTTCCCTGCTTGTGCTAAAATAAAACACCCTGCAAACGTCGGGAGGGAACGGGGACTTTGTCGGGGCTTTCCTGGGAAGCAATCTGGGGACTTGCCCTGACTTTTAGTTTCTCCAGGTTGGAGCCTGACCCTGCGCTGGCTGCACTGGGAGGAAGTGAGCTGTTCTCCCAGAGCCTTCCGGCGGCAAACCCGCCCAGGGGCAGTGGAGACATCCTGCCAAGGGAAACAACCGGGCACAGACAACAGCCCTAAACAGGGCCAGCGGGGGGTGGCCCAGGGGATTCGGGCCTCGGCCAGTCCAGTGGGCACCAGATGGGGCTGGGAGGGCACCCCTGAAGCTAGTGGACGTTGGCGGGTGGGTGGACACAAGGTGAAGTGCTCAGATTCCAGCTCAAGAGCCTGAGCTCAACCCCAACTTCCAAGAGTCCTGGCCCTGTGGGTCGGCTCCCCACCTGCTCTGCCTCAGTTTCTGCAGCTACTCACTGAGGACGCTGGTGGGAGCTGCAGCCCAGGATGGCTGTGAGAAGACCAGTGCAGGTGGATGGCGTGCCTGCAGTGCTCCAACCACACTGGCCACCACCACTCCTGCTTCCAGGACCCTATCCTGTCCTGCTGTGGCAGGGGGCCTGCCCACTGGGGACTGGGGAGCCGTCCTTGTAGACGAGACCCCATTCAAGGGTCCCGAAGGACCATCCCAGGGGCTCGGGAGCTGCTGGGAGCAGCGGCCTGGGTGAGGAGGTTCCTGGGAGGAAGGGCCAGGACTTTGGTTGGGGACCTCCCTATAGACTGGGCAACCAAACCACCGGCTACCACCCCCACCTATGGCCAGGGACACAGCCACAGACAGGGCCACCAAATTGCAGCCACCCTCCACACCTGTCTCCACCCACTGGGGACCTCAGCCTGCCCTGCACCTTGGTCAGGGTGAGAAGACGAGTGTGGATTCCCACTGTTGTATCTCAGAGGAGCCCTGTTTTCTTCCTTCCTGGTGAGTATCTGAGCATCTTTGTTAGGTCACTTATTGGAATCAGTCCTGTTTTAGGTGAAACATCTTTCTGAAGACTGGGAGGACCAGTGGCTTTTAAGTTCTTCTCTGTGTTCTTCTATACTTTCCAAATTTCCCAAAATATGCACAGACTAATGTTATAATGCTGTTCACATCAGCAGTAGTGGAAGAGTGTGTGTCAGAGCCCTGCACACCAGTATTTAGGATGTGATCTCACAGTAACAGACACGTCTGCTAATAAGGAGACTGGATCCTGCATCCCCCACCCAGCACCCCGCCCCTCCTCCAACTCCCACCCCAGCCGTGCTCCACTTTGTGGGTCCCCTTCCACAGGTGTGACAGTGACAGGTGAGGTTTCCCAAGTTCTTGCCAGCAGCTCCACCATCCCCTCATTGCATCCTCTTCAGAACCCTATGAAGCATGTGCCCCTCGCACTGTGGGTTTGGGCCACAGTCCTGAATGTTGGTGTCCTGCAAGGTCAAAATCCCAAAAATACAATTCTGGGAAAAATAATTTTTTAAATTCCATGAAAGACATTTATTTACATTTTAAAAAGGGGATTTATTTGAGAAACATAAAAACACAACAGAATACTTCATAGGCCACTTTACACAATAAAATAGGCAAAAACAACATGCATATTCTTGCAAATGTAAACACTCAGGCATACTGACGACAGTCGCATGGGTACATCAGTTGTGAACAGATAAAACATATTCATAAATAACGAGGTCAAAATGTATAAATGTATAAAGATTTTAATTTTGGGGGATTTCAACATTGGGGTTTATGGTATTCGGGATTGGGTCTCTCGGGACCATGGTTGGCACCACGTGTTACAAGCGCAGAGCTGGAGGGTCAGAGACAGGGACCCGGACTGGCCGCAGCTGGGACTGCAGCCAGGTCTGTCCGTCTGTGTCAGAGCCCAGGCCCCTGTGGGTGGCTCGGTCTTCATTTGGGTTTCCTGCAAACATGCAGAACTTTGCACCAAGCAAGTTGAAGCTGGCAGACTGAAGGGGGTGGGGAGAGGTGGGGGCTGGTTAATAGCATTTCCAATTTTGATGGGCAGAAGATTCTAGACAAGAGTCTTTCTTGACGAGGTCAAGAGGAACCAAAACTACCGCCCCTCTGCCCCCTCTGGTTCTGGGAAAGGGGAAATGCAGGTGGGTATGAGCGTGGGCCTGGCTCACTGCCCTGGGAGCTGTGGGGCCTGGCTCTGCACGGCCTCGGCGTCCCAGCGCTGTGCTTTGCGTACACGTACAGGTCAGTGCGGAGCACAATGTTTTGCAGACTGCTCCCAGGAGGGAGGCGTCCTCATCTGGACACTGCCTTGGGGTCCAGCAAATCACAGGTGACCAGGTGACAGGTGCTGGGAGGGGCTGGGGACCACAGCCTCCCTGTAGGTTTCTGCCTGGGCCCCCACCCCTCCATCAGCACCCTCCACCCAACCAAAGACAGGCCAAGTACAAAGCAAGGGCAGCTCTGCAGCCCCAGCCTCCCTTGGCCTGCCCGAAGCCCAGGCTGCTCCCCTGGAGATTTTGCAGGAGTTGGGACTTGAGGTCCAGGAATGTCCCAGGGCCGGTGACCTGCTGGCCCCACAGCTCCCAGGTCTGGAGCAGGACAGACCCACCTTCCTCCCTCCCCTGCCTGGTGGCATGAGCTCAGGGACCTTTGGGGCTGGAGAAGGTCATGCTCACTTCCTCCCTGTGCCCGAGGCTGATGGTGGGTAGAATGTTCTCCTGACAGCCAGTTCTGGAGCCCTGGGTATGGAGTTTCCCTGGACACAGAGAAAGTAAACACCAAGGGACTTGCCAGGAGGAAACAGACAAGCTGTGGTGTCCAGCAGGGAACTCACATGGCCCCTGTCACTCCTGGAAGACCAACGACGTCCTCCAGGGCTGTGGCCTCAAGGTGCTCCTCCGACCGTGGTCCCAGGCTTTGGCGGGGGGAGTGCAGTGTCCTGTCACACAGACTGCGGCTTAGAGCAACAGAAATTTAGTGTCTCACGGTTCTGGGGGCAGGAAGTCCAAGACCAAGCTGTCAGCAGGGCTGTGCTCTCTCTGGAGGCTCTAATGCCTCCTTGCCTCCCAGCTCCTGGTGTCAGCGGCATTCCCTGGGGTTCCCTGGCGTGTGCCAGTGCCGCTCCCATCCCGCCTCTCCTAATGCGGCATCTCCTGGGTGTCTGCAGCTCCTGCTCTTCTTATGAGAACAATGTCTGCTTGGGTTTAGGGCCCACCCTACTCCAGGAAGACCTCACTTTGACCCTTAACTAAGTACATCTGCAAAGACCCTATTTCCAAATGAGGTCACCTACGCATGTTCTAGGGGGCCTGAACTTGGGGGCATCACCCCCACAGCACAGGGGTGGGGCAGAGCCCAATGCCAGTGCACAGGCTCTGCACCCTCTCCTTCCTGTCCTCTGCCCCCAGGCCCTGGCCCTCCTAAACACCTGGATGTGGACGTCCTGGTGTCTTTCCTGCCCCAACTCACACCTTGCTGAGCCGGGTGGGAGGCTCAGACCTCCTCCCCACCCTTGAGTCCTCCTGAGCTCTGCCAATCAGACCCTGCAGCCCTGCATGGTTTGGGGCATTGCTGTGGGCCCATGGGGCCTTTCTGAACCCACCTGCAAGCTCTGCAAGCTGGAGATGAGGCTGGGGGCTGGGCAGAGGTGGGGGTTGGGCAGAGGAGGGAGCTGGGCAGAGACAGAGCTGGGCTGGAGCTCAGGGGAGCTGAACTGAGGGGCCAGAGAGGATGTCCTGGTGCCCAAGGCCCTGCCACCACCTTGCCTCCTGCTTCCCTGCCCTGCGGCTAGTCCTTGTGCTAGTATTCTACTTTCTCCTTATGACATACTTAGTGGCTTAAAACAGCACCCACTCCCTGGCACATTCCTGGTGGGAATGTAAAATGATGCAGCTGCTGGGGAAGACAGTCTGGCAGTTCCCCAAAAGCTAAGCAATCACCATATGACCCAGCAATTCTACTCCTAGGGATATACTTAACAGCAGTGAAAACAGGCGTTCAAACTAGGACTTGTACGTGAATACTCATGGCGGCGTCATTCAAGTAGGCAGAAGGTGGAAACAACTGAGTGTCCACGGACAGACGAGTGGACGAAGATGTGCACACGCGGTGCGATATTGCCCAGCTGTAAGAAGGGTGAGTTCTGATCCATGGGAGCCTCAGAAACATCACGCCGAGTGAAAGACACCAGACACAGATGGCAGACTGCATTCATGGGAGACATCAGAGCAGGCAGGAACGAGTCCAGTGGCTTCTGGGGCCTGACGGTGGGGAGGCCTGGTGCTGACTGCTGATGGGTTGCTGTTTTGGAAGATGAAAAAGTTCTGGGACTAGACCAAGGCCAGGGTTGCACAACGGTGGGAATGTGCCAAATGCCACTGAATTGAACACTTTAAAATAGTTAAAATGGCGAATTTTATATTTATGTGTATTTTACTGCCATATAAATAAATAAGTAAATGGACAAACCCCAAGCCCATGTATTAGCTCATGCCTGGAGGTCAGACACCCTGCTGGGGTCTCACCTGGACCTTGGTCCCCTCCCAGGCTCATTCGGGTGGTTGGCAGAATCTGTGTCCTTGTGGTTGTAGGAATGAGGTCCCTGTTTTCTTGCAGCTGTTGGATAGGGACTGCCCTCTGCTCCAAGGGGTTGCTCTCAGGTCCCTGCCTGGTGGCCCCTCCATCTTCAAGCAGTGATGGCCTGTGGGATCTCTCCCTTCTGCACCTGCCAGAGGAAAATGCTTTTAGAGGGTTGGTGTGATCAGGGCAGGCCTGTTGGGGTGACCTCCCTCTTCCAAGGTCAGCTGATTGGTGACCTTAACCACGTCTTCAGAATCCCTCTGCCACATGGCATAACATAATCTCGGGGGTAACACTGGGGCAGAGACCACAGGTGACCTTTGAGCTCTGCTTGTGACAGTCCCCTCAATGGAGTTGCATCCACTCCAGGGTTCCCAGAAGTGATGAGTCACCTGAGGTCTTGTCAGTATGCAGGTGCTGGCCCAGGGGTCTGGGTAGGGCCTGAGATTCTGTGTCTGTAATGCGCTCTGGTGATGCTGGGGTTGCCGCCCGGGTGCATGTGGTGAGCGGTGTGTGTAGAGCTCATGTCCTGTGCCAACCCCTGCTTTGAGCGAGGAATGCTGTCCGGCCCCACCCCTGCCTGGGCCCCCCGGGATGTGCTCAGCGCCATCCCGGTCAGAATAACTCTCCCCCGGATGCCGTGCTCCCGATGTCGCCAGGTGCATCATGGCTGTGCAGCCTCTCATGGGCTCCCCAGGCAGAAGCCCTCAGAATAGTGTGGGCAGCACATTGTTCCTGCTCTGAACAGGGGCTGCTCCGTGGAGCAGGTGGAGTCCGGGGCTCCCTGGCCTGTCCTCCCACCCTGCCTGTGGGAAGCAGGCCTGAGCAGCTAGGAGCTGGGCCTGCGGGCTGAGGCCCCTGGAGCCAGGGGAAGCCAAGGACGGCCGGCTGCCACCCCGAGGGGAGCCGGGCTCCTTGGGCAGCTCCTGGAGGGGGACGGGAGGATGCCGGCTTTCTCATGGTCAACTCAGCTGCAGAGTGAGGAGGTCCCTCCGAGGGCCCCTCTGCTGCCCACTGTGCCAGACCACTCAGTGGAGCTTTTCTGCAACATGGTCCTATTGCACAAGCATCTCTGTCTGCTTTTCTTTTTAAACCATAAAGGGCAGGCACTCAGGATCTTGGTTGCAAATAATGGAAACCAATCTGAACAGCTTTTGTGGAGGGCTTTCGGGGCTCAGGGACCAGCTGGAAGGCTGGAGAAGGAGGCTGGACATGGGCAGGTCCAGGGAGGCTAAGAGGGCGGCCGGGCTGGGGAGCAGCTGCTGGCCCCACCCACCTGCTCTGTCGGTGGCACTTGCTCCAGACTCAAAGTCCTGGATGGGGACGTCTGATGGCCAGACTCTGGCCACCTGGTTTCTGTTTCTCAGAGTTGAACCGATCTTAACTGATAAGGTTAAGAATCCTGGCAGATCCTGCGCTTGAACGCCCATCTCCCCAAAGCTGCGGTGAGCAGCCCGGCCCCAGGCCTTCTTGCAGTCTCTCAAGCTGGTGCCCTCAGAGGAGGGACACGCTGGTTCTGCTGAGCCCAAATGCAGATTCCTGAGATCAGTAGATGACTGTTACTGTTTTAAGCCATGAAGTTTGGGCTGGCTTGTTACCTGGCAATAGATAACCAGAACACAGCTAGAAATCAAATTCGTGAAGATGGGAGTTCGGGTTGCAGGGGGTTTTGTACATCTCTTTCGCTGTTTTCTCTGTTGCTAACCTCAGGGAATTCACAGGTGTCTGGTGCCCTGGCACTGAAGATGCAGGTCAGACCCAGCCCCACCTGCAGCCTGCAGTGGTCAGCTGGGCCCGGGGTATCTGGCTCTCGGGAGCTAACAGTGAACAACTCTCCCTGCCTCGTGTTCAGTGACGGCTGTCGGCAGTGGAAGTCAGCACTGGTGGGGTGTCTACACCGTGGGGATGGGCAGGTGTGCAGATCAGGGCTGTGCCCCAGGACAGCCAGTTTGGTTTCTGGGGGCACTGGGCTGCAGGGCCTCATGCCTCTCTTGGGCCCACCACCCAGGACCAGCCTGGGCTGTCTCTGTCGTGGCTAGGTGGACGGGATGAGCTCAGCTGGCCTCGGGGGCCTGGGCTGCCTCGTCTTGGGCCCAGTTTGGGTTCTGAACTCCAGCCAGCTGCTGGCTCCATGACCCAGGGTGGGGGTCGGGGCATACTGTGAAGAGAGCTGTTTGGGAAGAGGAAGGAGCAGGCATGGCCAACTGCAAGACTGTAAAGGCACAATAACGAGGTGTTGGGTCTTTTGGGACATTGCTTGGTCTCATTCATCCTGACAGAAAAAGGCCATCTTTTGCAAAATATAATTCAATTAAAGGAAGTTTTATTGAGCCCTAACTGGAAGGCTCTGGGTTCCAGCCCTGCGCCCATCTGCTCACCTGGAGGTGTGGATGTGGGCCTGTGAGGCGGTGCAAGGGCCCTGTCGGGGAGGTGCCTGGACTCGAAGAAGCCTGTGTGAATACTGCTGGCTTGTGCATCCTGCCTGCTTACCTGAGGGCTAGTTTGTCATCACCCCTGCCACAGGTGAGCACACTGCACAACGGCAGAGTCTGGATGGCAGTCTAGGTGGCTTCAGAACTGGGAGGGGAAATCACTTGAAATGCGTGTGTGTGACAGTGCTGGTGCCCATGCTGTCCATGGTGATGGGTGGGGCCCGAGGCCAGCTAGTGTAGGGTCCACCTTGCTGTCTTGCGGCACTGCTGTGACTTTTCTATACTGGCATTTGGATTTCTTTACCAATGGCTTTAGCAAGCTGCTTTTATGCCACCGGCAGGATGGCCCCAGGGCATTGCTGCCCTGCTCGGGAGCAGGCTGGGAGCAGGCTGGGAAGGCCTGGTGGGACAAACACAGGACTCAGAGGGTGCAGGTCTGGGAGCCCCAGGAGTCACACGGTGGTCAGCAGGTGTTGAGAGGGGAGGGCAGTGGTCGAGGAGGGAAGGCCAGGTGAATGACCTGCCCACTTGGTGACATTCGGGAGAGTGACTGGCGTCTCCCACTGACTTCCTTCAGGGTGAAACCCGCTGTTTTTGGTCAAAGGGTGAAAGTATGAAGTTTAGAGGGTTCTCAACACACTCGTCACAGCAGATTCAAACTGGTAGCTATTCGATTACACAAGAGTTTTCCTTTGGAAAGAAAGTGACCCAGTTTTCTTGTTGTTGTTGTTGTCTTTTTACTTGTCATCCTGACAAATTCTGGCACAGTAGTTTTAAATCATTGGTGGAACCTTGATTCTGAAGTTGATCTTGGCCTCACCATGAGACCCCAAAGAACCATGGTTCCTACTAAGGTGAAGAAGGTTTTTAGTTGTAGTGATTGTTCTCTTGTAATTTTCAGGCTTTGCTCACAGAGTCTACTTGGCCTTAAATCTGGCTTAAACCCGTCCTCACCCCCATCAGTCACTGCTTCTTGTCAGTGGGTCTTTGTTTTGAGTCAACTCTTGTTTGCCTGAAATAATTAATTCTGAGTTGTTTCTCTAGGAAGAGAATGTTCTTTGTGCAATTTCTGGCCCCATGTAGCTGAGAATATTTTTTCTACTGCCTGGACTAGTGCAGCAGTCAGTCCCCAGCGGCCTGGCTGGGACCGGAAGCTGGGTCTGCAGCTGCGAGGCTCCCGGCGCCTGCACACAGCTGTCTCGGACTCTGAGTTTCCTTCTGTTTCCTTCCTTTCCTCGGGCGCTTTGTACGTGAAGTGGAAGACTTTCACCAGATTGGCTTCCATTAATTTTGCTTGGTACCCAACGAGCCCTTTAGTTACATAGATTCAGATCTGTCTTCAGTTCAAGAAAGTTTCTTCTCTTCCATCTCTGATCGCTGCCTCTGTTCCACTTGCTTCTGTTTCTTTATCTGGAAAATCAACTGTGCACCTGGCGAGTCGCTGGTTTGTGTCCCGAGTCTGTCTGCTCCCTCGTCACCTTTGTCTTGCTCTTTCCCGATGCTTCCACGTGGCTGCTGTGGTCCGTCTCTGGCCCCTGGTGTGGGTTTGTGCTGTGTGGACGCTGCTTTCTGCAGCTCCCCTGTCCTCCAAAATCGACGCCGGGTCTTCAGGCCACACACCACGCCCTCGTCCCATCTGCTGCCTTCTTGCTGCGCCTGCCCGCCTGCCTCTCCAGCAGCTGTGTCTAATTCCAGTCTGTTCCAGTCGGTTCCGCCTGACCTCTCAGCTCTTGTTTCCTACATCTAATGATGTCTTGAATTTCCTCGAGGGACAGTAGCAGCCTGAGTGTATCATTTGTTCCTTCAGAAGTTGTGTGTGATAACGAGGTTCTGTTTCTTCAGTGCTGTGTTTTCTTGGCTTTATGAAAAAGAGTGTTTTGATAGCTCCAGGTTGGTTTTCTTTTTCTTGTTCTTCCTCCTTGAATGATGGAAGTTTTGCACAGGCTGGTATTTTCCAGCAACAGGGAGAGTGTTCTTCCCGAATCTTCTCCCTTTTCACTTTGCTGTGGTTGAACTCCTGCCCGTTCTTTCGGCAGATGGTGTTTGCTAATTTGGTTTTGAAGTTGCCTGGGGGTACTGGGGTGGAAGAGGGGGCCCCGGAGAATCCCTTTGGGGGAATTTCGTGGTTTGCTCCTACAGAGTGAAGCCTGTGTGGCCCCGGCCCTGCACCTGGGATCATCAGGCAGCCTGGGCCCGGCTTCCAGCCCCCGTCAGCGCCCCGGCGCTGCCACTGGCCGGGTCAGGTAAGGCCCTTGCTGCTCGGGGCAAGGCCACACTGGCCACAAGTCACCCCTTGGCCTCCACAGCCCCTGTGCCCTGTGCTGGCGCAGCTGAGGTACTGAGAGCCCCCAGGCCTGGGTTGCCCTTATTGCTCAGACCTGAGGCTGCCGGGCCCCAGCGCCTCTTGCCCTCCCTGGTCACTCTTGCCTTCCCTGAAGCACCCAGTGCACCCGCTGAGGATCTCCTGGGGTCAGGGGTGCTTTGCTCCACATGCCATGTCTGTACTTTGGGGGCTTTTGGAGGAAGCATTTTACCCAAAGAGGTGAGTCCTGGCCATGCTGGAGCTTGGCCCACTGCTGCCGGCCCCCCAAGGCCCTGGGCAGTGTCCCGGTGCCACAGTCTGCCTCTGTGAAGGCCACTTGGCCCAGCCTCTGGGCCCCCAAGACTCAGTGGAGGGCAGCCTGCAGACACAAAACCCTCGCCCACCAGCTGTAGGGTCCCACAGCAGACTGGGTGGCTGCTGGGACTGACACAGGCTCCCTGAATGGGCAGGGTCTTGTAGGAGGCTGGGGATGAGGGTGCCGTGGCTGCGGTCTTGCAGGAAGTGGGGGACAGCTGCCCCTTGCTTGCGATGGTGTGTTGTGGCTGCTTTGCCACGCGAGAGCCTCCATGTCTGTCCTGTGCACCCACACCTGCCCCGAGGTGCCAAGCCCAGGGTTCTCCAGAGTTGCCCTCACCACCTCTGATCCTGAGACACCCACCCTTGGGGCTTCGGACATTTGTAGGAGCCCAGGTCGGGCCGGTGAGGTCCTGAGTGGCAGGGACGTCTGTGGCCATCTGTGGGATCCTCGAATTGGCCTGTTGGGGCAGTTTGGAAGGAGCCTGCCCAGCCCCTGGCCTCACTCTGCACCTGCTCCTCAGGCCTGCAGGAGCCGTGTCCACACAGACACACGCGATGGGTCTGGTGTAATGAGCCAGACCCAGAGACAGGCACCTCTCCCCATACGCAAACACAGACTGGAGCCTGCTCGCTGGGCAGCGGGTTGTCAGGTAGGACGGAGGGTGTGGGGGAGGGGCATCCTCTGAGCCCCCTCCTGCCCATAGGACACCCGGCCCTGACCTCGCACCTCAGAGGGCACCAGGCCCAGGAAGGCAGTCCGACCCCTTCCTCAGGAGTGTGCACCTGCAGCTGAGGCCTCTTCCCCATGATGCCTGGACATCAGCTGGCCCAGGACCCCCCTCCTAGGGACTGGATCAGAGGGGGGTCAGAGGGGAAGGAGGGACGAGGGGTGAGGCCAGAGTCCGGGGGTGGCAGGCCTCCCTGGGGTCCCCTGCTCCTGGCCTGGGCCTGGGACACACATATCACCCTGCTAACAGATTCCCTGTCTGCACCTGCAAGGTGGAGTCTGGTGGCTGTGACCTGCAGCACACGCTTCCTCTCCTCTTGGTCTCTCTGACAACTCAATGCACAGTATTTTCTATTGCCCGGAACTCTCATGATCTATCTGGAGCTCGGGGAGGGGAAGGAGAGACTGCCCTTCCCCTCCTGGAGCCTTCGTGGAGGCCCTGCTGCGTGCCAGGCCCTGTGCTGGGCAGCGGGGCCAAAGGTGGCTGAGACGTGCCACCTTGGTGAGGCCCGCTTTGGGGCCCAAGCTCCTGGTCACTCCACGCTGGCTTGGCGCAGCACCCCTGTGGCAGCTGTGGGCCGCCGGGAGCAGGCCGAGCGAGGACCGCTTGGCCTGAGTTCTCTGCCTCTTTCTTCTTTTGCTAATTTCTCTTTTTACTGCTGTCAGATGTCCTGCTCTTGAACTGCCTTTGCATTCCCAAAGTCAGCCCTCCTTGGTGGTGGTGCACGATGATTTTGACACATTGGTAGAGTCTTTTTGCTAATGTTTCATCTAGAATGTTTGCATCTGTAGGCATAACTGAAGTAGCATCACTTTATATGTTTCTTTATGAAAGTTATCCTTTCATAGATTAATAGGAGGCTTTCCATTTATTTCTGTGGCCTAGAAAAGTTAAAATTATCTGTTTAAAAGTTAAAATTCAGTTGGGCTGCATTTTCTTTAAAGATACATCTTCAATCACCTTTCTAATTTCGTCTGTGGAAGTTGGACTAGTCAAGTGTTCCAGTTCTTCTAGGATTGATTTTGGTAATTTCTATTCTGCTAGAAAAGCCACCTTCTCCTCCATGTTTTCATGGGGATGGGCGGGGCTGACCTCATCACAGTCCCAGCAGCGCTGGGCAGGTCCTGCTGCCTCAGCCAAGTCTCTAGGCAGGGGCTGGGGCAGGGGCTGGGGCAGGCGCCAGGGGTCCATCTTGGGGCCTTCTTGCTGAAAGGGCAGCTCTCACAGTGGTTGGGAGGTGATTTTCATGGCAGTGACCATGACAGACGCTTTAGGGAGAGGTGAGGAGGGGTGCATGTCTTGGGGGCTGTAGGCTCCACACAAGTGTTTATTCCTGATATTGCAGTCCTGATTAGCAATTGTTATTCCTCCCCCACCACACAGGAATGTTCTTTACTAGATATTACCTTATTTGAAAACAAGTGCAGCTGGTTAGTCAAGTTCAGGAGCCGCAAGTTGAGGTAATTTCCCAGTCTTCCTAACTTTGAAGTTTTGCCTTTGTGTACACTTATCATTGCTGATAGATTTTTTTATTAAAATTAAATTCTGGCCAGGTGTGGTGGCTCATGCCTGTAATCCCAACACTGTAATCCCAACACTTTAGGAGGCCAGGAGTTCAAGACCAGCCTGAGCAACAGAGTAAGACTCCATATCTACAAAAAAAAGAAAACTTAGCCAGGTGTGGTGGCAAAGGCTGCAGTCCCAGCTACTCAGAGGCTGAGGCAGGAGGATGCCTGAGCCCAGGAGTTCCAGGCTGCAGGGAGCTGACGACACCACTGCACTCCAGCCTGGGCGACAGAGCAAGATTCTGTCTCTAAAAAAAACCAGAGATAGTAATAATAATTAAACTCCCTTTAATATTTTAAATTCCATTGAAATTTAAGGTATTCATTTTTTTAAGCATTTCAAATACCTGACAAGAAACATTTACAAAATAGATAACCAAACTTCTCAAACACTTATATTACTCTTTTTACTCTAATAAATTAAGCTTATAACAAATCAAGTTCATTAAACATTCTAATGCTATTCACAGACTTAAATTACCTAACATCTCTCAGCTCAAAGTCACAACTCTAATAGAAATAATAGATTATTCTGAAACTTAACTTTAAAAATAACTAATACAAAGTGTTGACACAGTGCATTATTTCTATTAAATTTTTTGTTTCAATACAGTATAGTTTAATGCTAACTTTGATATGTCTATATATAATTTAACATTTTTATTATAAATATGTATATGTAGTATCAAAGGAAAAGAAGCCAAACTCTGTAAAATAATTTAAATAGGTTTATTCTGAGCCAAATTTGAGGACAGTGACCTAGACCCACACCCAAGAAGCCTTGAGCAAGTGGACTCACTGTGGTTGGGTTACAGTTTGGTTTTATACATTTCAGGGAGACAGGGGTTACAGGTAAAGTCATAAATCAATACATGGAAGGCGTACATTGGTTTGGCCCGAAAAAGCGGCCATCTCTAAGTGGGGGCTTACAGGTTATAGGTGGGTTTAAAGACTCTTTGATTTGTAATTGGTAAAGAAATGAAGCTTTGTCTACAGGCTTGGAATGTTTTAGATGAGGAAGTCTGTTAGTCAGAGACAAGTCACCACATATACCCAGACTCAGGCGATATGTATATTGAGGACCTGCAGGTTGCCTTGCAGAGCCTCGGGCCTGTTACCCAGTTACAAAGGACATCGCCAAGAAGGGGCATGATAAAATGTGTCTGGCCCCCTTCTCATGGCCAGCAGCTCAGTTTTAGGGTATCCCCTTGGCCAAGAGGGGGTCCATTCAGTCAGCCAGTAGGGGGGAGCCTTAAGATTTTATTTTAGTTCACGGTAGTTATGTTGAGAGTTTATCTTGGAAAATAGAAACTTTGTCCCCATTAAACACTAACTCCCCACCCCCTCCCCAGCCCCGGGCACCCACCGTCCTACTGTCTGTGTCTATGAGTCTGGTACTCTAGGGACCTCCTACAAGTGGAATCACACAGTATTTGTCCTTTTGTGACTGGCTTATTTCACTGAGCGCAATGTCCTAAAGGGCCATCGTGCGTCAGAATCCCCCCTGAAGCTGAGTAGTGTTCTGTCGCACGTCTGTGCCACATTTTGTTCATTTGTCCAGCGTCAGTGGAGAATTGGTGGCTTTTGTGGCGATTGTGAATAATACTGCTGTGAACATGCAAATAACCGTTTGAGTCTCTGCTTTCAATTCTTTTGGGTATAGACCCAGAAGTGGAAGTGCTGGATCATATGGTAATTCTATTTTTAATTTTTTGAGGAACTGCCATACAGTTTTCCACAGCAGCTGCACCGTTTTACATTTCCTCCAGCCGTGCAGGAAGGCTCTAGTTTCTTCACATCCTCTCTAACACATGTTTTTCCTTTAATAACTACCGTACTAATGGGTGTGAAGTGGTTTCTCATTGTGGTTTTGATTTGCATTTCCCTAATGATTAGTGAGGTTGGGCATCTTTTTTGTGTGCTTATTGGTCATTTTTATTTCTTCTCTGGAGAAATTTCCACTCAAGTCCTTTGGCCATTTTCAAAATCATATTCTGCATGTTAACCCCTGACCAGATACGTGACTTGCAAATGCTTTCTCCCTTCCATGGCTGCCTTTTCACTTGTTAAGAGTGTCCTTGATGCACACAAGTTTTTAATTTTAATGTTGTCCAATTTATCTGGGTTTTTGTTGTTGCTTGGGCTTTTGGCATCATATCCAAGAAATCACTGCCAAATCCAATGTCACGAAGCTTTCCCCTGTCTTTGTCTAAGAGTTTTATAGTTTCAGCTCTTCCATTCAAATCTTTGGTCCATTTTAAGTTAACTTTTGTATATGGTGTGTGGTAGGGGGATCCGACTTCATTCTTTCACATGATGAACTTTTTCAGGAGGAAGAGTTGACCGTGATTTTTCCCTGGACATTTTTCTGTGCTCTGGTTTCGCTTGGCCTCTGGCAATAAGCTTCTGGCAGGTTGTGGAAATGGGATCAAATGAAATGTTTAATTAAGGCCATTTGTTTAGCCTTGACTTGGATTTGCAAGTAAACACAGCTTAGAGACAGACCCAGATAATCCAAAACCGCTTGCTGAGTCTAGGCTACAAACAATAAAAACCCACACAGATGGAAATCTGCCCATTTAAAAGTTCTCTCATCTGCTGCTGTATCCTCAGCTCCTCGTACGCTCAACGCTCAACGCAGATTAGAGAAATGCATTAGTGAAGTGCACGCGTGCTGGGGCGTCCTCCCGCGCAGCTGCCACGATCCCTGCAGTCTCCAAGCTGCCCAGCGGCTCCTTCCGCCCGCCCCTCCCGCCCTGCCCCCGCCTCCCGCCCTGCCCCCGCCTCCCCATCGGGCCAGCGGCACTGCTCGCCCCTCCTGTCCTCTCACTGCGTGGCCCTGGCTCTGCAGCATCACACGGCTGTGCACCTCCCTGATCACCGTTCAGGTGATACACTCGGTGTTTGCTGGCCTTGGGACCTGCCTTGCCACGTGCCCCGGGTGCTCTGGGCCCATGATCCTCCCTCTGTCTGTCGACTCAGGCCACATTTATCCCCACTGCTCATGTGTGAGGGTGTCTGTGCCCGTGTGTGCCTGCACGTGTGGACTTGGTGTGCACAGCGCTCTCAGTTGTGTTCCTGTCCTCTCTCCCTCCTCGCCCTGGCAACTCCTTGGCTGTTGGGGTGCAGGGCCATCATCCCCACTGCTGTTCCCATCAGCGGCTGGTGGCGTACTGGTCCTCCAGGTGCACACTGGCCACTGGGGGCCCTGGGGCAGGGTGGGGCCGAGTGCGGGCCACGTTGGCCTTGCACGCCAGGTGGAGCTGAGCCCTGCCCACCCTGGGCACCTGCATGTCGACTGGCAAATCAGGTGAGACCCACTTACCCGGGTACTTGTGGGTCTCAAAGAAAGGTCTGTGATTCAGGATGTCGGGAAGATGACAAAGATGAGGAAGATGGCGTTTTAAAAGGCCGAGAGCCTCACACGGCTCATTCTTATGCCTCTCTCAGGATGAGCTATGATGAGGCGGAAAGTCTGACTCCTCCTCTGTAAGGCCCTGGTGGTCCTGGTGGTGACCCTCAGTAGGAGACCCCCACTGAGCCAGGCTCCTTGGACCCCCTCGGATGACCCTCCTCATACGGTCACGTGCCTGGACTTGGGCCCTACTGGGCCATCTGGTCTGGTCTCCATCCTCGTCCCGTTGGCAGACCATTCTTGGCCCTGCTTGTGACCCAGAGTGGCGTCAGCATACATGGCTCGCATCCCCGGGCCTGTGGTCTGGGGGCCAGGGAGGGGCCTCGGGCCTTGTAATGGGAGGTTCCCCTTTGTCCCTGGACACAGGGCTGAAGATGGGTGCCCCCTGACATTAGCTGTGATGTCTGGGCTCATGGGGGTCCCCAGCCAGTGATGTCATGTGACAGGATGAGAGCAGGGGCCCAAAGCTTGGGCAGCTGTGTGGGGTGAGTGGGGAGAAGACCCCAGAAGTTGTCCTGGGGGCCTGGAGGGCCCACAGAGTGACCTTCGAGTCCAGTGTGGGGCTGGGGGCCCTTGTTAATGCCCAAGAAGCACCAACTCCATCTGGCCTTTGTATGTGGCAGCACGGTGACACCACTATGACCCTCGCGGCTGCCCCCGCAGGTGTCATATGCTCACTTTTCAGAGGAAGAACGTGGCTGCAGGGTGGCTCCTGGCCGTCTGGCCCTGGTCAGTGGAGGCAAGTGGCCAGGCCAGGTGTGGCTTCTGCTCCTCACCCAGGCCTACCTCTCACACCAGCTCAATGGCCAAGGGGCCGTGGCTGGAGACTGTGACAGTCTCCCTGGGCCTCCACCTCCCTCCTCTGGGGACTTCCCAGCTCTGATTTCTACAATTCCAGGATTCCAGCCATGGTCAGGGGCCCTCTTGGGGGCCAGGCCTGGGGACTCCCCACCCCACTATGGACCTCATGTCCCAGGGGCTTGGCCACACCCTGAACGGGGCAGCGTCAGGGTCTTATTGACCACTAGCCCACCCCCGCTGTGTCTTAGATGAGACACCCAGGCCCCGAGGGCCCAGAGAGAGCCAAGTCTCATGGCTGTAGGGCAGGCCCAGCTCTGGCCACCTCGCTGTAGCATCCCCCTGCAGTGGAGGCCCACAGGTGGAGTCCCTCACCCCCCACCTGGCTCAGTGCAATCCCACAGCACACGGGTGGTGGCCACACATTGTGGGGTCACACCTGGGGAAGGGGATAGGTGCTTCTCTTGGCTTCAGGGAACCTGTGTTGCTGCCAGGCTCTGCTCCAGCTGCCTGGGGGGCTTGTCTCGCCCCTCACCCACCACCCTGCCCACCGGGCTTCCTTCTGGGGAACCTTCCAGTAGCAGCAGGGCATGGCCATGGCTTCCCACAGGGTTCTTCCCAGATGCACCAACACTGACGTCACAAGCCTCAAGGACCCCAGGGGTCGCACAGTTTGGTCCCAGATGGGGCCCTTCAGCTGAGCCCCCTAAGCAGATGGTGTTCTTTCTCTCCTGTCCCCTCAGAGTCGCAGAAAAAACTTGGAGAAAAAGGAAGTTCTTTCAGGATCCATCTGTGCAAGGCTCTTTTCCGACCCCTGGTCTCCCTCCAGCCACGGACGTCGGAAGGGGGGATCTCCCCGGCCTCTGCTCCGCCGGGCACACCTGGTCTGAGGAGCTCAGGCAGACGCGGTGGCATCAGGGAATCTCGCTGCTTTCTGCCCTTCCTGGGAGTCACTCCAGGAGAGAGTGACCGAGTCAGCGACAGGCCGTGGCCCGGCCCCTCGGTGCAGCAAGGGGCGGCCGGCTGGTCCTCGGGGCTGTTTCTCCTGCCTCTCTCCAGTCTCCGTCAACTCTTCCTGCTCTCACGCACTGGTGGCGGGTGGGTGGGAAGGTGGGAAGGCGTGACCACCACAGTGAAGCCACGTCTGGTTGTGCGGGACGGGGACGTGGCTGGAAGGAAGACAGGGGAGGAAGATGGCAACTGCCACTGCACCGGACCACCCGGCCCAACTCTTACCGACAGCCACGAGCTGACTTTCAGGGGCCACGGACACTAGGTCGAAGGTCACGTAACCTGGGTACGCCCAGATGAGCCCGGCCTGCAACCGCGGGCCGAACCTCAGTGCTCCCACCGAGGCGCAGGACTGAACTAGGAAGCAGACGCCACGTGGCAGGATCCAGGATCCAGTCAGATTGGGTCCAGGCGTCACCCCATGGCAGGATCTGATCAGATCACGCCTCCTGGCATCACCTCATTGCCAGATCCAATCAGATTGCACCTCGTTACCCTATGCGAATAAAACCCAGCCCAGCCCCACCGAGGAGGCAGATTTGAGCGTTGCCTCCTGTCTCCTTGCCAGTGGGCTTGCATTAAAGCTTTTCTTTTCTCAAGGCTGGTGCCAGGCGTTGGCTTCTGTGCCTGAGGCAGCGAGCCCGTTGTGGCTCGTAACACGTCGTCTGCTCACAGCCACCCGCCTCCTCCCTGCCTCTCCTGCTTCCCCAACCCAGGGATGTGGGGCTCGACCATGTGACCCTCTGTGGCCGATGCCACGTGGCCATGTCCAAGCCACAGTGTTAAACGTGTTGCAGGGTTTGACTCTTCCTCTCTTGCTCGAGTGCAGCGGCCCCCAACCTTTTTGGCAGCAGGGACCAGTTTCATGGAAGACAGTATTTCCACGGATGGGGGTGGGGGAGGCGGAGCTCAGGCGCTGATGCACGGCCTGGTTCCTAACAGGCTGTGGACAGGTACTGGCCGTGGCCCAGTGGTTGGGGGCCACAGCTCTAGTGGACACCAACATGTCACACAACTGAGGTTGTCACATAAAGGCTGCCCTGCACCCCCTCTCACCAGCACTTAAGGAGATTTTGTCGGAAGTGCTCTCTTGGCCGGCGGGGCCTTGCAGCTCACGAGGGGGTGGAGCATGACAGTGGAGGGAGTGCTCAGGGATGCTCCGTGGGGGGTGAGCAGGAAGGAACTCAGTTCAAACTGTCCCTGTAACAACACACCAGAGGCTGTTCTCGGAGGGCACCTCCCAAGGCAAGATACGGAGAAACGTCCCTAGGCCTGCTGTAACAGTGACTGCCTCTATGTGGATCAAGCTGTCATCCTTTTCCTTCTGGAAACACAGCTAATCCACGTTTCCCAGTACAGATTGATGGCAAACAGGTGGCAGTGATGTGTGCCCCCCAGGCCTGGAAACTCCCTCCTCAACCCCTGTCTGGAGGGGAGGACTCGGAATCTGGAGGAAGGAGCCACAGGTGGCAGTAGGCTGGATCCCTGAGGGACTGTGTGGAGCAGGCAGCATGGACTAGACTCTGACTGGCTGACAAAGAAGCTTGCATGGGGGTAAGCCACTGAGATTTTGTTGCCGCGACGGCTTCCCTGGGGATGGGACGTTAGCCCAGGCCCCATCGGATAAGCCTGGAGGCCGGCAGAGTGAGGCTGAGCCTCATACCCTCACTCAGCAGACTCCTGTCCAGCTCCACTCGGGTCCCCATGCTGCTGCCAGAGTGATCTTCAGGGACCTGATTGTGTCACCTCTCTCTTTGAGCCCCTTGGTGGCCCCTGACTGCCCACAGATGAAGTCTGGGTGCTGAGGCTGCCCTGTCTCTCGTGCCCCCTCCCCACACCAGCCATCAGCACTTCTCAGGCCTCCAAGCTCTCCCTTGGCTGACACTGCCCGCCTTCTCCCTACATAGACCAGGGCTCCCAAACGCTTGGCTTTGCATGTCCTTAACAAATGTTGAGAAACTCTGTGCCTCTTAACACATTTATAAGTCAACAACTGTGGAAATAAATGAAGACCACCCAAATCAAAGGCTGTGTGTTCAGAGCCGGCTGTAGTGAGGGGTCGGCCACCCTCACTTGTGCTTGGCAGAGACTCAGGGGCAGGCAGGGGAGGGGCAGGCTTCAGAGTGGGCAGGGGGAGGCTCAGGTGCGCCCCGACAGAGGCGTCGAGTGGGGAAGTCCGCTAGAGGCCGGGCATCCTGTGGGAGTGATGAGGGGTGTAATCAGCTTTTCTGGTTGGTTCTAAGTTGGCAATGGGAGCAAAAATTAGGGAAGTAAATTAAATAGTTAATTATATTTATTATTTTATCTGTTAATCAAGTCCAGACTGTTTGGGGCCAATTGTAAGAGGAGCTGTTGTTTAGCTGCCCGGGTGGTCACTAGAGACAGCAGTGTGACTGCCTGCAAGTCTGACCCAGCAGGCGGCTTCCTGGGCTGGTTACTGAGGACAAGGGGTGGCCTCCTGGGCAGGCTGCTGCCATGCAAATCATAGTACTATTGTCACAGATGTTCTGGCCACTGTCCATTTGTGCATTCAGTCTTTCACAGCTAGAATTTCTCATCATAAGTTTAAGTAGTTGCAAAGATTATAATCTATGATATAGTATAAATTCAACATTTAAAAAATAACCATGAAGTTGGCCAGGCGTGGTGGTTCACGCCATAATCCCAACACTTTGGAAGGTTGAGGCGGGAGGATTGTTTGAGCCCAGGAGTTCAGGACCAGTGAAACCTCAGCTCTACAAAAATGATAAATAAAATTAGCCAGGCGTGGTGGCATGTGGCTGTGGTCCCAGCTACTTGAGAGGGTGAGAAGGGAGGATCACTTGAGCCCAGGAGTTTGAGGCTGCACTGAGCTGTGATCTAGCCTGGGTGACAAAGCAAGACCCTGTCTCTTAAAAAGTAAATAAATAATAACTGTGAAGTCACTCTTTTAAATGTATTCAAATACCTTAGCGATTTGATACCCACCATTATCCATTTAAAAAATACCTGATCAATCTCTTCTATAACATGGAAATGTCGTATCTTCTTTTTTTTTCTCTTTTGAGCTCCCTTTTTCATTCTTCTCCTCCTGAAGAACTTTCTCCTGGTATGTTTTTATGTTTGAAGGTCTTTTGTTGCTCACCTTCTTTTCTGCAGCAAAGTGTGCGTGTAAGCAGAGAATCAAAGTTTTATTCACAGTAACCATGAGGCTCTAAGTGCTACATTTTTTTCTGAATTGTGAGCATTGTGTTGATTAATATGCATTTGATGAAAACCACCAACATGTATTATCCTGTAGCTAAATACTTACTAAGCGTAAGAAGCAGGTTTCATTGGGACAGCATCTCTTCATGAGTGGGTCACTGCCCCGGTGTGTTTCCAAGGATGAACTTTGTTGTTGCTGGAACGACCCAGAGGGCAGCATCAGTGCTGTGCCTCTCCTTCGTTTTCGACATGGGAATGGAAGGAGTTTCCCAGATAACTTCCAAAAATCGCGTGACCGGTGATGTGTGTGGCTTACCCGTTGTCAGCTTAGTGAGGTCCCCCTTCAGAGTCACTGCAGTGAAGCGAAGCTCCGGCCTTACAGAAGGATCCCTCAGCGGCCATTTACCCACGTACACAATCTTCTTCTTAGTTTCTGGGATGCAAACCAGAAGGCTTTGCAGAGACTTGTGAAGTGACTATTGGCTTTTGGGGTTTCTCACCTTTAGAGGCAACTAGTTTAACCTACTACTCAAAAGGGAAAATTCTAAAATGTGTCATTTGTTTCTTTACACCTTTCTCTGTTTAGTACTTTTGATACATTATCTTGCCATGTGCTTCAAATATATTTTTGTCATAAAATGTGGAGCTGCAGGTTTTGTTCCTTTGATGAGGAGAACACCTATTCAGTGGCCTTGTCTTCCCTCCTTGATTGTGATGCCAGTCAAGTCAAACTCCCCTCTGATGGACTGTCCAGATTCATCTGTCCATTCTGGTGCACATGCTGATGTGAACTTCCAAGAGCATCAGCAAAGCCGCTGGCGGGGAGTAAAGCGTGGAGTGTGGCTTGCAAGCAGCCAAGGTCAGAATGAGGAATATCTCATGCGATTGATGTGTGCATTCGCAATAAACTATTAACACAGGCTAGGGCAACATGCTTTGTCTCCATACTTCATTTTTAGCAATGCAACATAATATGCAGCTAAAATTATAAACTCTTTGTAAAAGGGGAGTATGCAGCAAGGCCTGGGATTCTTTTGTGTGTGTGAAAGTGTGCATGTGAGTAAGTGTGTGTGTTGTGTGTGCATTGTGTGAGTGTGTGGGGGGTGTGAGCACAGGTGTGTGTGAGTGAAATGAACTCTGGTGTCAGCTGTGGGGAGTTATCAAAGATGACTCAGCACAAACTCAGGCTGCACACGATGGTTTCCATTCCGCATGTAGGTGTGACTTTCCTGTGCATTTAGGAGAATAGGAAGGATTGTGCAGCTGAAGACCCACTGGTCTGGCCTTCAGGGGTGGGGGAAGTAGGGCAGGTTGATTTTTGTCAATAGGACATGTAAGACATGACTTTTGTCCAGGGCAGCTTGACAGTGTGGCTGTGCAGAAACCATCCCCCACACCTGCCGGCGTCAGAGCTGCCGACCTAAGCCATTGCCCATCCTGGTGCTTTTCCTCCCAGCCCAGGTCGCACCCTCGGTGTTGAGAAGAGCTGCAATTTGCTCACCTCTGCGGGTCTAGGGTCATGCCCTGCTGTGCTTGCTGTGGTTTGGAGCTTCGCCGTCCCTCCAGACACCCCTCTCTGCCCTCTGGGACTCCTGGGCATCTGGCACGGGCCAGGCTCACCCTCACTGGGGACACTTGCACTGGGGCCAGAGCACCAGGTCGCCCTGGCTCTTGGCAAGTCACTTTCAAAAGGGAATGTGTGGAAGTTGAAGCCCGGCACCTGGTGCCTGCTCATGCTCCTGGGGGCGTTTGGACTTCGGTGCTCCCCAGGTTAAAGGCCACCAGCCTAAGTGTCCCCTCTGTCTTGGACTCAGCCCCTTCATCTCCTGGGCTTGCCGGGCCTGGGCACAGCCCCCTCCACAACACAGTCCCCTGCGTCATGGTGCATTAACACCGAGGTGCCTCTCCACCAGCACCCTGGGTCCAGGATGTATAAATGTTTTTGTTTTTGTTTTGTTGGTAATTTAAAAAATCTTATTAAATAATAACTGCACTTAGTTAAAAAAATAAAAACCAAAGAAATCTGAGGAGCTTACAAAGAAAACACACTCTCTGTTGCCCGTCTCAGGCCAGCCCCTGAGAGGACCACCCCTAATCTCTCTGCTGTTGTTTCTGAGGGTCACCTCTGCCATTATTTATATTTCTTTGTTATATTTCTTTCATTCTCAAATGCTTTCATGTATAACTAGAAAACTTTGCTGCAAGTTCACATAAAATCTATTTGTAGTGATAGATGGTCCATGGCCCCCCAAAACACCTGAGTCTAGATTAAGGATCTTGGGATGGAGACGTTGGCTGGGTTATCTGGGTGGGCCCGATGTCTTCACGGGGTCCTTGTAACAGGAGGCAGGAGGGTGAGTGGCAGAGCAGCAGTGAGGATGACAGCGGAGGTCGGGAGGGGAGAAGACGCGGCGCTGAGGGCTTGGAAAGTGGAGACGGGTCCTGCAGCGGGAGGCGGACACGCACGGACACCCCCTGCAGCCTGCTGGGAACGCAGCCCTGCCTGCACCTTGCATGTGGCCCTCTGAGACTGATTTTAGACTTCTCACCTCCAGAGCAGTAAGAGAATACATTTGTGTCGTTTAGGCCACTGAATTGTGGTAATTTGCTACAGAAGCAATTGGAAACTAAAACTCTTGTTAGAATTTCCCTAAAACAAGCTTAAGCAGCATTAGAACAAAGACTTTTGCGTGGTGGTTACGAAAACTCACCTAACACGACCACATTTAAGAAGAGACAAAGGCAGGGTAGGGCTTGCACTGGCTGCCCTGGGGGAGAAGGCAGAGCTGGGGTTTGGGAGCCCCAGAAAGGGAAACCGGAACCCTGCAGGTGCCTCGGCCGTGTGGGCCCCACTGTCGCTGTTGGGGAGCCCTCCACACGTGGTGGGCGCACATCGCCCTCTCTGAACTCCAGAGGACAAGGGGGCCACCTCCCCAGGTCCACGTGGCGCTCCCCTGCGTGGCAGCACCCGCTCACAGCTGGGAGGGGCTTAATCAGCACCCAGAGCAGATGTGGGTGGGATGCAGCTAAGTAAACCAAAGTTCCACATTTTTTCCTCAGAATGCGAAATTCCCTTGGAATGCGTCCTTTGTGGTGAGATTGGGTTAAATTGTTACCATTCCTGCTGCTTCCCAAAGAAAACAAAATGAACCCACATTGGCCTGTAAAACAAATATTAAAACCTCGCATATGCTGTCAGAGTGATGTCCTTGCAGCCCTGACAAAACGCTTGAGCACCTTCCCGGGCGGCCGTGAGAGCTGAGAACCCCTTCCGAGGAGCGAGGTCTGCCGGCCAGGAAGGCACTGGTCTGCCAGGAACCTGGGTGTGCTCAGCGGATTCCCTTTTTATATTTATTTTTAATTGAGTCTAACAGTGATCCCTGAACCATCTTTTATTTTTGCTATAAAAGATCTCTGCTGAGACAGCAAGAATGCGGTGACTGATGGCTTTGCCATACCAGGGGTTCAGCAGAATAGATCGACACCTTGTGGTCCTTCCTACACCCCTGGAAGGCGAGCCACCTCCTGGGCGGCCAGGGGCCCGTGGAGGACAGCAGTGCCTGGGCAACGCCCTCGGCCCGCAGGCGCAGGCAGAGGTGGCTGTGACAAGGACCAGTGGAGAATTCTGGAATTGCAAGGCCCTTGGGGAGAACCATCTTGATCTCTCTTAGAAGCTTTCGCACCACATGTCAAGCAGCAGCAAGACCCTTTTTGTAGTGTGACGAGATATCCACATGGAATATATGCCAACTTTATTCGTCATCCCCTACTCTTTATATCTGCTTATTCCAAATAACGTTTCAGCCTCATCCCCTTATTTGTACTGCTAGTATTTCTATTCCTCCCACCTCCTGGCATGGCATGCAATGCTTGTACAAATTACATCCTCTTGATGTCTTGGTTTCTTTCTTGTAACAACAAGCATTTCACAAGATAAGCTTTGAAGTCCCTTTATGGCCCCATAACACTATATAATAGCACCTTGCTGGATACAATAGCTGTCTTCCTTAAAAATGTTTGGTTTTGTACTTTAGAACAAATTTACCACGTAGGAAGTGTTTGCTACCTAAAATAGCCTCACAGTGAATGCTTTGGTAAATGGAACAATCACTTAATTTTTTTTATCTCAATAAAGAATTTTCTGAAGTTATAAAAATTAAATAAAATAAATAAAATAAAATGACTCTGCCAATTAGAATCCATGAATTGACTTTCATGAGACTGGTGGTCTTGCCAGCCAAATAGAAATAAAACTTTGCCTTACACTCCTGATCAATTCATCACAGAAGTGGCATGAACACCTTATTTATGATCTGGGATCTTCAATGTCGTTTTATAAAAGATTTGTACAATACAAATTTTCTCCCAAAAAAGAATCAAAAGAGTAAATTTTCTAAAAATAGTGCAAGAAACATCCAACTTCTGTGATAAAATTTTAGAACACACATTTCCATTAACAAGAGAGGTCTTGTCTGTATACTCACCACACTAAAATCTCAAGGAAAATCCAAGCTCTGGTGGTATAAAGTGTGATCAACAATGAGAAAATTTTTTAGGCTTCCCCATGGGATCTGAACTCTTTACTAGGTGGGCTTCCCTCCACTGGTAATGAAGATATAATTAGGAATTTCAACTATTTAAGATTTTGCCAACTTACATCATTTATTCCAAATTTCAGTCCCCTTGTTTATGCATACACCTTTTCAGCGTTTTAGACTTACTTGATGGCAACAGGTTAGTAAATGTCAATTCTACAGCAGTGGTTTTCAGCCAGGGGTGATTTTGCCCTGCAGGGGACCCTTGCCAGTGTCTGGAGACATATTTGGTTGTTGTAACTGGGGGAGAGGTGATACTGGCCCTTGGCACCTAATGGATTCAGGCCAGGGGTGCTGCTCAACATCCTAAATGCACAGGACACTCCCCAGGACAAAGAGTGTCGACAGTGTTGAGGGTAAAAACCCTGCTCTAAGGGACTGGATAGTTGGGGGCCTTGTTGGAGGTCATTCAGTGGCCCCCTGGGCTGGCCCATCGAGGTGCCCCTTCCCCGGGTTAGGGAGATTTCGTGGGGCCTGCAGGATGTATGTGCGTGCCTTCTCCGCTGTTAATACTGCGTCAGTGTTAACACCCACGGCCGTGACATGGGGGCACGCCACCTCGATGACGCCAGAGTAGAGGGCGCGAGGGGCCGGGAGCTGGGTTTCCTCTTCTCGATCCCAGAGCAGTTCCTCTTTGGTCGTGGGAGGCCCAGCTTTAGCCTTGTCTGTGGCTTCCTGGGGGGCGGGGAGGAGGCTTTGAGGGACATTTGTCTGAGATGGTCCCTGCCCTACTCATGGGTTTACAGAGCACCAGCTCCTCTGGCCCCACCAGGAACAGGACACGTGCACTGCCGAGGCCTCGGAAGCCTATGCGGGCTTGTCACTCACAGCCAAGCCTGTTTGTCAGTCAGGAAGTAGTGGGGTTGTCCTGCCCTGGACCACAGATGAGCTGACCCTTGACGTCCAGGGTGGGAAGCACCTCTTGGCCAGGCCTGGTAACGTATCACAGTGTGGCCCACCCTAGGATTCAGGGCCTCCTGCAGGTGCAGCAGCTCTCTCCATCCTGGGACCAAAATCTCCTTAACCTGGCGGCAAGCTCGGGTGAGCCGCCTCTGTTGGCACCACCTGGCAATTGATCACGCTCAGATCATTCAGCTTAGCGCACCTGCCGCACAGTATAGGCTCAGGATTGGTTCGAAGCTATATATTCAGCTCCCAGAGTTACAGAACTATCAGAGAAAGAAAGTAAGGATCCATTTATATGTTTCTTAATTCATTCGGTAGTTTAATCAAGAGAACTTGGTGTTTCTTCTCAAATTTCCCAGAACTTGGTTTTCTCATAATCTACCACCTGAAGGCAGAGATTCCTACAGTGCAGCTGTCCCTGCCACACTGGGAGGACTGCCAAGGACATGCTTGTCTTAGCATCTCTGTACCAGCCTCAAGGCTGTTGGCTCTGACAGCGTCGTCTCACCTGGGAGCCCCCTTGCCCGTGGTCCCAGCGGCACACCTGCTGCGTGACATGGCTTGGAGGCTCTTCGTCCACTCTGGACCCCGCGGCATCTCGTTCCTGAGACCTGCCGAGCTGCTCTTGGGGAAGGCACCTGGCTCATGATAGTTCTCGTGTGTGGCCGTGTCACGAGCGAGTCACATTTGATAGTTCCTTGCCATGACCATCAGGTCATCGTCTGTAACCACGCTGGGAAGGCTGATCGCTGTGGGAAAGGACTCGCCTTGGGATTGTGATTCAAAGAAGAGATCTCTGGATTATGGTCTGAGCCATAAAGTTACTGCAAACAATATTCCTTGTTGGGGTCATGGCTCTGCCACGGAGATGGGCCAAGAAGGGAAGAGAATGGGCTGAGGTCGGGGATCTCTGGGCATCCCACCGTGGACCTAAAACTCAAAGAAAACTCGCCAGTCTCTTGTCACCCTTGATCCCCTGGTGCTTGGATTTGCCACAGGGAATCCGGAGAGTCAGCCACGGCATAACCCACTCCGCCAGCCGATGCCAGGGCGGGGCAGGGGCAGTGGGGAAGGGGATATTGCAGCGGAAAGGAAAACATCCATACTTCAACTTCTTGGTTTATCATTTTTAGACCTTATGTATTGGCTTCTTGCTATGAGTGGTTAGATTTTAGCTCTTTTATGTGGAAATTTCTCCTCCCCATCCTCTCAATGTTGTGATTTTTAATCAACAGTGTTTATGCTATTTGGATTGAATAAATATTGCTTATAGCAAAGGCCAGTTTTGTACTATGATTACATTTGTCAACCTAAGTAACAGAGAGAGATTTTCTAAAAGAAAATGGAATTCATAAGGGGATAGGGTGTTGTGGTGGGAATACGGGTGTCATGGCATACTATGTGTGTATTCAGGGAGGTGAAGGAAGACAAAGGTTTTTAAAGGAAAAATGAGGAGGTTTATATAATTGTTTTGAGACAATTATCCTTGGCTACAAGGATTAATAACAAGGGTGGTGCCAGTTTGGGGATGGACAGTCAATTACTGGACAGATGTCCTCGTGGAAGTATTTTTGTGTAAGGTTGTGATGGCCTTTGTACAAGGGTGTGGTTTTTGCAGTCTCTTGTGATTGTTATCAGCCATTTGTGCATGAGAACCCTCCCTTCATAGCCTTCCATGGCTCTATTTGTCAGGTTTTTTTTCTTTAACATAAGTGACTCCATTTTGATTCTGACAACTTTCACATTTCCCCGTTTTGATCAAGATCTTTCTCCGAAAGCATCGCTGGTCAATCTCCCTGTAGTTAGGTCTCGATTGTCCCTTGATGCTGGGATGGACTGATGCTGGCTTGCTGGTCTGGTCCCACATTGGAGGGGAATAATTAGCAGCTGGGAGTCAGTGTCAAAACCCTGTTAGCTACATTTGAGCAACAAGGGGGGTTTGTAGGGAGTGGCTCTCAGGCTAAATCTACCTGGATGCCATTGTTAAGTTCAATTTTGTCTGTTTTATAGTCTTTTGCTATCATCTCAAAGTGCTGGGCCAGCATTCTTCTGTTAGGAGTTGTACTTCTGCAAAAATTTAACAAGTAGCAGGTACAAAGTTTAAAAAGGGAATATACAAAGTAAAATCAATAGTAATATGACAATCCCAGTTTGCATAACGGTTTTGAGCCACGAACCTAGGCTTGAAGGCAACCAGTTGAGTAAATCAAGAGACCACTGACCTGCCAAGCGAAGAAGGGCAGGAGTCTCGTTATGGTGTTGAGCGTTGTTCCCGCATCTTGGCAAAAACCGTCTGCAGCATGAAAGTGTCAGTCTCTCGTCCTGGCTTACAATTTGAATGTCCCTTGTTATGGCATTGGGTGGATTGGTGAACTTTTTGTGTGGCCCATACACCAGGCATGAGACCTGTTCCTTAAAATTTATCTAGTTTCAGCATATAAGGCTTCAGGAACAGAGAAGTAACCACTTTTAGTAATTCTGTGGAAGAAAGTTGGATTGGAGGAATCTAGAAGAATTTAACATCTAGTCTTCTCTGTAACAAAAACCTGAAAACAATGCACAGAGCTGTAATCTGCTAACAGGTGTATTATAGCTTTTCTTTAGAAAGATAACTTTTTCTCTCTACATTAATCACATAGGAATCTCAGATTTAAAGGCCTCTCAAGGCTGGAAGCCAAACCAAGGCAGGCTTTAGATTTCACTTACAGTCTCAAAGTTCCTGGGCCTGCCAAGAAGTGACAATTTTCATTTACTCACTGTGAGGCTGGGAACCCTCGAAGCCAGGCATTCTATGCACATTCTCAAATACAGTATTTCAGCCAAAGCCTTGGTAACGTGACTACCGTCTTCAGCTGTATCCTGCTGTAGAGAGAGGTTGAAGCCAGGCATGGAGGCGCGCCTGTGGTCCCGGGGACTCGGGAAGCCAAGGCGGGAGGATCACTCGAGCCCAGGAGTTCGAGACCAGCCTGGGCCACCTAGTAAGACGCCATCTTAAAAAAAAGAAAAAAGAAAAAAAGACGGGTTTACACATTTCTTTTTTTATTTTGCCTTGTGTTTCTTCTGGCCTTATTACATGTCTCTGTTTTTTCTCTTACTCCGTTTTAATCATATCTTCATTTTTTGTCCAACTCTCCACCATGTCAGGTATACTAGTTTCTGTGGCTGCCATAGCAGGTACTCGCTGTGCGCTGGGCGCGGGGGTGAAGCCGCAGAGATGTCTCTCAGTTCCACAGGCCAGAAGTCTGAAATCAAGGTGTCAACTGAGCCACGCTCCTTCTCAAAGGCTCTGGGGAAGAACCCTTCCCTGCCTCTGCCCAGCTTCCGAAGTTCCTGGCAGTCCTCCCATCCCTGCCTCCATTGTCACGTGGTCTTCTGCCTGTGTCTGTGTGTCCCCTCCGCTTCTTATAAGGACACCAGTCACATGGGATCGTGCCCTACCCTGATCCCGTGTGACCTCCCCTTGATTACTTCTGCAAAGGACCCGTTTCCAGCCACAGGTACCAGGGGTTAAGGCTTCAACGTATGCTTTGGGGACACGATTCAGCCCATGATGTCCTATGCTATCTTCCCTCGGGGATTTCCAGAGCACCCCATCCTCCTCCACTTCGATGGTTGCTCCTTAGGTCTGCTGAAAGGGGGTTGTCTGGATTTCCTGTTCCTCCTGCCAGGAGTTGGAGAGCCTGTCTCAGGGGCGCACACGTTCTGCTTTCTTGGTTTGCCTCTTCATCTGGCTGGGGCGTGTCCTCAAGGATCAGCCTGCGAAGGGGTGTGTGGGTGGGACCCTTCCCAAGTCTCAGCGCCTGGAAACATCCTTATCCACTCTCACACGCCTCCTTATTTTCTGTGTCTCCTTTTTCTACTTTCAGAGACACTTTCCCATCTTTATCTTCAAATTTACCTATTGAATTTTTTTTTTTGAGACACCATCTCACTCTGTCACCTGAGTAGAGTGCAGTGGCGTCATCACAGCTCACTGCAGCTTCCAACTCCTGGGCTCCAGCATCCTCCTGCCTCAGCCTCCCGAGTAGCTGGGACCACAGGGTCTATTTTTAGTAGAGACGGGGTCTCACTATGTTGCCCAGGCTGGTCTCGAACTCCTGGCCTCAAGTAATCCTCCCGCCTTGGCCTCCCAGAGTGCTGGGACCCCAGGCTGAGCCCCCACCTGGCCCCAACTGAATTTTTAGTAGTGATTGAGTTTAAATTTTCCAGAAGCTTTTTCTGGTATTTGGTCCTGTTCCATGGAGGCAGCATGTCCTCTGATGACATTCGAAGTGGGGTGCTCTGTTTGGTATGTTCTCTTTCGTTCCTCGATGTCTGTTTCCTCCGGTGTCATTATTTTCCTCTTCATCTTGGCATCTCTGTCCTTCATCGCACAGAGTGACCACTGGTTGTCTGCTCTGTAATAGCTACACAATAAGGTCCAGCTGGGACTTACTGAAATTATGCCAGCGGCCCCCAAATTCCAGAATGAAGAGAGACTTTGCAACATGTGTTCTTTTTGCTCCTGAAACAGTCACCTGCTGCTGTGAATGTTTGTGTTCCTTACCCCTGGATTCATACATTGAAATCCTAACCCCAAAGCGAAGGTGTCAGGCCTGTGGGAGGTGGTTAGGTGGTTAGTCCTGCTGAACGGGATTCGTGCCCTATGAGGAGACGCCAGAGCTTGGTCTCCATCTCTGCTCTCCAGCGTTGAGAACACATGAGAAGGTGCCATCTGCAAACCAGGAGGTGAACCCTCAGCAGACACTGGATCTGCCGGTGCCTTGCCCTTGGACTTCCAGCCTCCAGAACCATGAGAAGTAAATTTCCATTGTGTAAGCCACCAGTCTGTGGTATTTTGTCATAGCAGCCTGAGCTGAGACACCTGCCCCCAGGCCAGGGTTGTCACTCCACGGCCCAGCTTTGGAGCCTGGCAGGGCAGGGTCTGGGTGTGAAGACACCTGGCAGGGCTGGGGGCTGTGCCAGAATCCACCCACAGTGTTCTGTCCCCCGGGCTGCCCACGGACCCTCTTTGCGCTCTGGCCAAGTTGGGCACAGCTTCCTATGGGGCCACAGCACAGGAGGCCAAAACAAGTTGGGATCTTCAAAACTTTAGGAAATGCCAAGGAAGAAGAGGAAGCGCATAGTTTCAGAATACATCAGCCTGTGTGAGAAGCCCCAGGCAGGTCCCGCTCCCTCTGTGGATGAGGCATGCTGTTGCTAAGTAAGTGTCCACGTCCACACACATGAGGAGGGTCACAGTCCCCACAGGCATCTGTGCTCCTGCAGGGCAGCCCCCCAGCTCCTTGCTGACTGGCTTCCTCATGCCCCCGAGGTATGGCGGGAGCCCTCTCCTCCTGCATCCATCTTGGTGGCCTCCCCACCACTGCACAGGCTCCCACAGGCTGAGAACACCAGCTACGCTCCAGGGGCTGACAGTCAAAGCTGGGCCTCCCCACCTGGTCTCTCCCTAGCTCCTAATTTGGCTGCCCCCCTCCCTCCTGCTCTCCTCTGACCTCTCCACAGGGTGACCAATGGCTGCTCCTGTCTCTCCCCCAGGGGCGCAGAAACATGTATCCTTCTCCCAGGCCCCACGTGCCCCTGCATGTCAATGCATGCAGATAGATGCACCAGGGCCCCGCGGGGTGACCCCACGCAGCATGGGGGCTCCTTCCTGTCTATGGAGTGCACCCTGCTTTCTTCCTGGAACCCTGCAATGGAGAGGGAGTTATGAGTGACCCAAGGACAGAGACTTGTCTCATGTGTCTCTGGATCCCTGGCACCGAGCACACAGTCGGCCCTCAATGGCTGCATGTGGAAGGAAGGCCAAAGCAGTCAGGACCTCAGCAAGGCGAGTGTCGCTGGGCTGGGTGAGGGCTGTGCGGGGGGCGCTGCTGTCTCTGTTTGCTTTGCTGGGAGCCATGGACACGGCAAGGACGTGACCCCATCAACTGCAGCCAGAGTGCACACTCGGAATGTGCTTCTCTGGAAAACAAATCCCAGTGGCCCCAATATTTGGGGTTTTCTGAGTTCCCTGTGTATATTTAGAGAAAAGAAAATGTGCTTTGGTCTCCTGAGAATCGCTAGGACTTCCTCAGAGGCTCCAGCCCACTTCTGCCCAGGGTCTCTGGGGGTGGAGTAAAGAGCCCCTCCCCCGGGAGCCACGGGGCGACTCTCACCAGGCTTCGGATGGGCCCCAAGGCCCCATGCCCACCACCGGCATCGGCAGCAGAAGACGCTCCGTCAGCTTCCACAGACAGGCCTTTGGAGAGGGGAGGGCTGGGCCTCCAGGGATGGGGCCAGGACCGAGGGCACAGCCCCTGTGGCATCAGGGCTGCACCTGCACACCCCCCATGTTAACCCAGTGGAAAGGCCTGGCAACCCTGCCGCCAGGGGCTGGCATCCACCTATACCCACTGCAGAGCAACTGTGAAGGTGGGTGTTGACCTCCCAGACCCCGAAGGACAGAGGGCGCCTGGGGCCAGGTGAGCCAACCCCGAGCCCTGCCTGCACCTGACTGGTCACTGCCTGAGGGCAGCTGCCACCGTGCCCTCGGATGCCCCCACGCCACCTGTCCCCAGCCTGCTCTGCCGGCACTGGCCGGCCCCCACCCAGTCTTGTTCCCTGGCAAGCAACTCGCCTCCCTCCCCAGACCATGCCCAGCCTGCCCTGTACCTCTGGCCTGGGTCCCCCCGTGGACCCCACATCCCCCCGGGGCCTCTGGGGAGTGAGTGAGCTGCTCCTCCCCTCCTCCTCCTCCTCCTCCTTGTTCATTCACCACTGGTGAAACGTGGGAGGGAGGCCGGCCCTGTGCTGGGCTCTGTGCCCCAGACACCCCCCGACCCGGGGGGCCCCTGTGGACTGGGGTGTGAGGCCGGGATGAGATGGACGGGGGGCGGGACCTTAGCCATCGGCAGCTTCGTTTGCTGAGCAGCTGTGGGGTCAACAGGGATGGCTACGGGACAGGCCCTGTCCTGGGCACTGGGGCTGCAGGCTGGACAGAGCCCTGGGCAGTGCAGCGTCGTGGTCGTGAGTGTGGGCGTCAGGAGGCCTCTCTAAGCAGAGCCTGGAAGAGCTGCGGGGGCCTGTGTGCGTGTGGGGGCGATGTTAGGAGAGTGCTTTGGGCTCTCAGGGTGGGATTGAGGGCTGCTGGCTCAGGTGTTAAAGGGAAGATTCTGGAAGAAGGAGGGCGGAAGGCCTGGGGGGTGAAAAGGAAGAGCTAGGTGACCGCTGGCTCTCGGCACTGCTGTTGCCCAGGGCTCCATCCCCACGCGCCACCCCTGAGGCCCAGACCTGGCTCCTGAGGCCTCCCGGGCCCTGCTCCAGGCCTGCAGCTCCGGGGAGCTCCAGGCACGTCCCCCTGTGTCCCACAGGCCCTGGACCCCCCAGTGCCTGCAGCTTATAGTGACCAGTGGGCAAAATATACACGCTGGTCGTTCTAGGAGCCTCCAAACGATTTCTGAGAACTGAGTGTAAGGAAATTTGGAATAAGCAACAAAGATTAAGAGATAATGGGGCATCTCTAGTGGGAGCAATGACCCCTCCCGGGCTTTCTGACTCTAGCCTTTTATTGCCTTTGAGCTATTTTACAATCTGTGATTAACGATAACAGCAATGCAAGTAATTCCTCTTTCTGGACACGTGTCGTGGGTTGAATAGCAGCCCCCAAAAAGATATATCCAAGCCCTAACCCCTGGGCCCTGTGAACCTGACCTTACTTGGAAATAGGGTCTTTGCAGATGTAATTAAATTAAGGATCTTGAGATCTGGTCATCCTGGATTATCCAGGTGTCCTTGTAGGGGAAAGTAGAGGAGATTTGAGACATGGGTGGGGGGGCCACACGAAGATGGAGTGATGCAGCCACACAACCAGGCACACCAGGGCTGCCTGCCGGCGGCCACCAAAAAAGCAGAGGCCAGGGACCCATCCTCTCCCATCCAGGTCCCCAGAAAGAACCAGCCCTGCCAACACCTTGATCTTGGACTCCGGCCTCCAGAACTGTGAGAGAATCAATTTCTGTTGTTTTAAACCCCCAGTCTGGTCCTTTGCTTGGCAGCCCAAGCAGCCCAAGGCGACAGCACGACATGCAAATAACCTCCTTGGTGGAAGTTCTATCGATTTCCCTCTGCTCTGTCTTTGGGAAGGCCAGTCCTGCCTATTTGTAAATTAATTTCTACATCCCTCTCCTCCATGTAAATTTGTGCTTTTGTTCGCTTCTCCTTTGAACTGGCTGGAGCATCCTATTGGTTTCCTCACTAAAAATGAGTTAAATAAAATCTTTAACAGGAATTCACTTTGTATCTCTATGGGAGTCATGATTTTATCTCTTTTTTGAGATTATTTTTTAGCACGAGTCATTTAGGGATTGTGAAATAGAAACTTCTGGATATATAATCAGTCTCTTAGCTGTTGGCCCAAGTACCTGCTCTGTTCTAGTTACTCGTGATTTAAGAAAATAAATAAGTCGAAGTGTTCCTGGGGGAAAGGGCTTTAATCCCACGAGCCACAGGAGTTTTAAAACCAAAAGGGAAACGGTGCCCGTGTACAAGTTTGTTCAGGTTTGATGAGGCCCAAGTGTGTGGCCCCATGGAGGAGACACGCACCGGTGAGCTCAGGAAACAGCAGTGACAGGCACATCCCAGGTGCTGGCTCAGCGGGACGGGGGTCACTTTTCTAATGTGGGCAGGTCTGCGTCCCCTGCAGGAATGTGGCTGGTGGGTTCATCCTTGCGCCACCCCGGCCTCCCCACAGGCAGGGCGGTGGAACTCGTAGCTGGTGGCTCTGGGCTGCGAGCACAGAGACCCCACCCACAGCAGCTGGTCAGCCCCAGCCCCTCTCCAGGCTGTGGGAGGCCGATCAGGGCCCAGCCAGCTGCAGCTGTTTCCAAAACCAGTTCCCAGCCCCTCCCTGCCCTACTTTCTCTCATGCCAGCTCCTTCTGCCTCCCCACACCCAACTGCCGGCCCCCAGCCCCGCTGCTGCAGTCAGTAACGGCAGCAGCAATAGCAGCAGTGATGGGGACTCTAGAGGTCCTACGTGGTGGGCTGGGCTCGGAGCCGCCTGCGGGTGGCCGGTGTCGGGGACCTTGCCCTCCCCACAGCCGCAGGCCCTGCTGAGCCTCACTCACTGGGCACACTGAGGCCAGGGAGTAGTCGCTCACCCTGACCCATGCCTCCCAGAGCCCTGAGACACCGAAGCCCGGCCCAGCGTCCTGGTCAGAGGGGGCTGGCTGCCAAAACATCCGGCCGTTTCTGCCCTGGGCCCTGCACCCCCGGATCTGTGGCGAAGTCACATCCGACCACAGTTCCAGGTGACTGCCTGAGCACAGAGGCATCACGGTTGCTCGCTGTTTTCTCCCCAGATGGACGGCACACCTGCTCTGCGTGAGGCTCTTCTGGAGGGGTTTTCCAAAGCAAGACGGCTGGGTCATCTCCGGGGCTGAAGGGCGGGGGGACGCTGCGGAGGAGAGCAAGGAGCCCACAGGCCTTGGAGAACCTTCCACTCTTTCGTGCATTTGTTCACTCATTCATTTGTTCATTCATTCACTGGCTCATCCCAGCCCGTCTCGGGCATCAGGGAAGACAAGCGTTCCTCGTCCATGCCCAGAATAGCCACCACCCGTGGCACGATTGGGTGACTCAGACCCTCTGGGGGTAGATGATTTGGACACAGTCAATGCCCATGGACACAACTTGGTCTAGACAGAGGTTCTCACCCTGGCTGTTTTGAACTCCAGGGGACACTTGGCAAAGTCCAGAGACATTTTAGGTTGTCACTTTCCAGCCCTGGCCACAGTGGGGACCGTCCATGTCTGTGTCCATCTACGACTCTCCATGTCCCTTCTCCTCCCTGGAGCAGCTGTTCTTGGTCCTCCCTGCCTCCAGGCCAACTTCCTGCCCTTCCTTCCTGGGACACACATTTGCTCCTGGAGCATGAGAATGAACCACAGAGGGTAACAATATTAGTGCTCACGTTCACCGGCTGCAGACCCCGGTGCAGCTACACCTCCGTCACTGTCTTGCCTGTGTGCCCTGAAAAGGATGCCAGGCCAGGTGACTCATGGGGCCTCGGAGCGGGAAGGGCCTGACCCTTGCAGAGGCAGTGGGATCCCATCACACTGGCCCCCAGCCTCAGAAAGCAGAAGGGCTAGAGCCGGGGGAAGGTTTCCCTGGGGACCCAGGGCTTGGAAGGGGCCTGAGGCTCGTGGGAGCTGGGGGGGGTACCAGAGGGGAGGAAGGCCCAGGACAGATGAATGGACACCTTGGTGTGTGAGAACAGGGCAGCTCGGAGGGCCAGGGAGCCTGGGGAGGGTCAGGGAGGGAGCAGTGAGCACTGATAGGCCACACGACCTTGACAGGCTGGCCTTGTCCTGGGATGGTGTCGGATACTGTGGGTTTGGGATGGGGCTCATAACAGAGCCCTACTGCCAGAAGGCCAGTGAGGCAGGGTGGAGGCCCAACCTCGGGAGGCTGACCTGGACACCAGGCAAGGGCAGGTGGTGAGGACTACATCCTGGTGAGGTGGCAGTGGGGACAGAAGATGAGGAAGGAGGTCCTGGGTCCTCAGGAGGGGGATGTCAGGTGTGAGGGCAATAGCTGATGGATGTCCACCTTCAGGGATGTCCATGTGCAGAGAGTCTACCTGCACAGTGCCCACCTGAACGGTCCTCCCATGCTCTCTTCCTGCTCACACATGCTCAAATTCTCCCAGACCCACAGACAGAATTGTCTTAATGGGGCCATCCTGGGCCTGTTATTCTAAAACTTGCTTTGCCACATCTCCAGGTCAAAAGAGAAAGATCTAGCGTGTTCCATTGCTGTAGAGCAGAGCTCCATGGGGGGGGGGGTGTCAGAGCCACCGAGCAGTGTCCCATGGAGGGGTCCAGAAGAGGGCCCCCCAAGCTCCTGTTCAGCCTGAGTGAGGGGCTCAGGCCAGCCACCCACCCTCCACCCCCACAAGAAAACGGACCCCTTGACTCAGAGCTGGTCAAGCCACTGCCCACACTAACAGCAGTTTGATCACAGACCTCTGGCCGGCAGGCACTCAGAATTCTAAGAACCTGCGATTTTGTACTTTCCAATAGCTGGGTGTGGTGACATAAGGAGAGGGTGGGCACCCCCATTCTGCTCATGAAAGGCACAGGGGCGACCCAGGACCCACTGCCCTGGTGGTTGGCGCCCCAGCCAACGCCTTTCCGGGACACACCCACCAACGCCAGCGAGCCCCGAGAACCCGGAGCCCGCGCAGAGGAGCCCAGGGAATCACCGGTCGGTGGCTGGGCAGATGAGCCAGCAGCACCCACGCAGGACGGCGGTGCTCTCGCACTGTGGCAGGAAGAGCCCTCCTTGGGAGTGGGCTGAGGAGTCAGGCAAGATGATGTGGACGGATCTAGGGACAGACGGAGAAAAGTGACAAACATTCTCCATTGGTGAGTGAATGTCCTCATCAATTTAGAGCGCAGTTGTCCCTCCGAATCCATGCTTCCACATCTGTGGATTCAACCAACCTCAGGTAGAAAAAATTGGGGGGAAAAAAACAATAAAAAAGAATACAAATAAAAATACAGTAAAACAACTATTTGTAACTGAGTCCACTTGCCACCCAACAGCCAACAAAATAAGCCGAGAGACATTTAAAGTGTTGGCGCGAGGGAAGTGACTGCTTGCAGAGCCGGGAGGCTGAGAGGGTGGCTGGTGTCCTGGAGACCCGCCTGCGGTTAGGATGAACTTCAGCCTCCTCTTTGTGTCAAGGGAAGGAGAAGAGGACGGGTTGAGGTCGAGAGGTGACCGACAACCGCAGACATCTGGGCAGCAGTGAGGGTCCGAAGAGATTGTGAAACTTTGCTTTTGGTCAGTTGATTTTGGATGACATAAGTCAGATCACAGAAATCTTTAATGTAACATTGTTACGTGTGTACGCTTTCCTTGTCTCTTCGGGAGTTAGTTTTAGAAAAGGGACTGTTATTTTTTCCTAAAGTTGAACGATAAGCTAAATTCTTCCTATAATTAGCCGGTCGAGGTGCAGAGCTAAACAGAAGATTTTAATCTAGAGGATATTACCACAGGGGGTCGAAAGCAAAATGGAGTTAGTCATGCTAAGCTCCCTCCACTGTTACATATTTACATGGCATTTACATTTTGTTAGTGTTATAAGTAATCTGAGATGATTTAAACCTGTGGTCCCTGATCCCCAGGCCTTGGACCGGTACCAGTCCATGACCTGTTAGCAACTGGGCTGCACAGCAGGAGGTGAGTGGCGGGCAAGCAAGCAAAGCTTCAGCTGTATTTACAGCCGCTCCGCATCGCTCACATCACCACCTGAGCTCCACCTCCTGTCAGATCAGTGGCGGCAGTAGTTCTGCATTATGGTGAGTTGTATAATTATTTCATTATATATTACAGTGTAATAATAATAGAAATAAAGTGCACAATAAATGTAATGTGCTTGAATCATCCCAAAACCATCCCCCCCTCCCCCACTGCCCCGGGTCTGTGGACAAACTGTCTTCCATGAAACTCATCCCTGGTGCCAAAAAGTTTGGGGACTGCTGATTTAAAGGATGTGCATAGGTTCTATGCAAATACTGTGCCATTCTATATCAGGGACTTGAGCATCTGCTGAGGGAGGTATCCACAAGGGTCCTGAAACCGATCCCCCTTGGGTACCAAGGGCTTTATTTTTATTTTATTTTATTTTGTTTTATATTTTATTTTATTTTTAGAGATGAGGTCTTGCTGTGTCGCCCAGGCTGGCCTCAAACTCCTGGGCTCAAGTTACCCTCCTGCCTCGGCCTCCGAGTAACTGAGACGGCAGGTGCCCACCACTGTGCCCAGTTAAGTTATAATTTTTAAAAGTGTGATCCATCAACCTGAAAACCCTTTGTCTTCAGAAATGGGTGGATGGGACCCCAAGTTCCTACTTACCTGGGGTGGAATTTCAGCCCAGACAGGTCCTGCTCCCTCCCCCTCAGCGGGCCTCCCCCGACACCGTGGAAGAACATTCTGGTTTCTCCCTCAGCCCAGGCGCACTCCTTGGGGAGACGACCGGTGACCGTGTCTGTGTCCCCAGCTGGGTGCTGCGGCACGGCGGGGACTGTCAGTGCCCAGGGCACGTGCTCTCAGCATCCAGGATGGAGCGAGCGGGCGAGTGAATGAATGAGACAGTAATAGGTCTGGACAAATGTCACCTCCTTGGAAACCGCCACAAAACCGAAAGGGCCGTCCCCGCCACCCGCCAGCGCGCCAGTCTACCGGCCTTCTGCACGCGCCGCCCCCCACCCCTCCGAGGTCCTGCTGGGGGGAGCTTGCGGCCGGGACAAGAATTCCCAACACGAAGATTAGAATAGTTCTAAAGAAGGAAGTTTATTTTACTTCCCAAAGGTGGGAAGGGTTCGGCACAGGAGAAGGAAAAGAGAAGCGTGAGCCCCGCGTGCAAGCGGCTCAGGACTTTTACGGGGTAAAGAGAAAAAGCAAGTTCACTGTGGCGGACTGACAGGGGGCAACCGCTGCGAAGCCCCTGCATCTGTCCCCGCGTTTCCCTCTCTTCGCGAGGCCGGCTTATCAGGCTCCTCGGACTGTGGTTCTGGCAGGACCTGTGCCGGGGAGCTCGCACCCCTGCCGCCTGCTCGGGCTCTTCGAGGCCATGAAGCGAACTTCGCCGGTGGTTGATCGAACAAGGGACGGTTGTGCGTGGTCTTTGCCTTCAAGGTGCAGTTCTGCGCTGTGACTTCATTCCTGTTTTCCTTCCTGTTAGATCCTTTACCAGCCAGGCCGGCCTGTCACCTGCCGCCCCCTCGGCCCCCCGCAGGGGCAGATGAATGTGGCTGCACGGATGGGTGTGACAACTGGATCAGTGGGTGAACGGTGAACGTCGGCTGAGTGGATGCTGGTGAAGAAGTGAATGGATGTGGAATGAATGAATGAAAGCCACCCAGAGCGGCGCCCAGTGCTTCAGCAGGACAGTTTCAGGAGAGGGAGACTCTCCTGGATCTCAGACCTCACAAAGACAAGCTTAGGGGCTTCAGCTGAGAGTGTTAAAAATAGAGACCGTTAAAAAAATGTTTTTAAAGTAACGGTTGGAAATTCCCTTTATCAAAAGGAGCCGCCCTAATTGAAATCACAAAAGCTACCGTGTGGGAGCTGCGGGCTGTTTCTTGAGAAAATAATGCACCCTCTGGGGGGTTCCCTGAGGACAACCCATGTGGGGCGGACAGGGGTGTCGGTGTCCAGGGTGGGGCCTTTGGAAAATTTTCACCCAACAGTCATTTAAAAAAAAGACAGTGAAAATTCATTCATGGATTTTGCAAATTGACATGGGGCCCCTCTAAAGGATTGTTATTTAAGGAAAATGCCGTTGACCAACTTGTACTGAGGACTTGTTTGACAGAATAGCATTTCACAGGGTAGGACTTTTTTACAGGAAATGCAAAGATCTAGATAAATAATTTGTAGATTCCTGGGCTCCAAGGTGGCATCAGAGGCCAGGGAGCAACAGTGCTGGTACCAGCCCTTGGTTCTCCTCCCTCCCCCTACTGCAGCCACGTGCAGGCTCCCAGCCATTTCGAATATTTACTAAGCGTTTCTCAGCCTGGGGTCTTGGGCGGGGCCTGCACCCAGGAGAGGCAGGAGGAGCAGCTCAGGTTGTTCCTGTGCCTGGCTTGGGCCTTGGGTACACACCCTGGCCAGGCCATGATCTCCCAGGCCAATCAGGGCAGGATTGTGTCATGCGATGACTGTTCCTCTGGGCCAGGCCCATGTTGGTTCCTGGTGAGTCTAACCTGGCTGCTGGCAGGCTCACGGCGGGCTTTGAAAACATTGCTGCCTGCGCCCACCCCCAGCCCTTCCTGGTCAGCCTGGAATGGCACTTTGCTTACCGCTCCCAGGCCGGGCCTTTCTAACGTGAGCCGGGGGCGTCCCTGCAATCCCTGCTCAGTGTTCCGAGGCAGCAGGAGTGCGGAGCCAGAAGATCCCGCCCCTGGCGGAGTGTGTGGGCAGGAGTCACCTCGGGCTCGGCAGCTGCCCGGGTCCTGCTGCATCCTGGAGTCCCTGAGTTACCAAGTGTCGTTAGGGTCTGTGAGCTGGGACTTCAGCTGCGTCTCCCATGCTCAAACTGCTGTCAGGAAGGTCCAGGAGGTGGAACGGAGGGGGCTCATTTGCAAGGCCATGGGTGTTGGCACCCACAAGCTGCAGAGCAGAACAGACTCAGGCAAGTGGGTGAGGAAGACCTGGGACACCCGTCCCCTCCTCCTTCCCTCCCTCCCCCACCCCATCCCCCTCCCAACCAGAGTGGGGAGGACCCAAGGACCAAGCAGAAGCTCCTTGGGTTCAGGTACAATCTCTGAAATGTTCTTTTTGTCTGAGCAACTGTCGGGGTCAGCAGTTTTCTGTTCTCGGTTCTCGGTGTGCTCTTGACCAAAGAATGACCAGACATACCCAAAGCAAGGAACGCATGAAAACGAGGTTTATAGAGCAAGAGCAAGATACGTTGGCCACAGACGAGGAGCAGGCCCCCTGTCGTAACAAGAGGCTCTGGTTATGTTCTGGGGTCCTGTTTTATACTGTCTGGATTGGCCCCCCTCATGGTTCAAACGTCACCATGGAACCACTTTGATGGACAGTTAATGACATGATAATTAGCCTTCGGTTACACTAGGTCACTTTCCAGACCCTATTGTGCCTGGGGCCCTACATTCCTTTGCAGATTAGCAGGGCAGTCCTCCTTCCCCAGGTGTGGCAGTTGCTCGGGCAGGATCAAGGTGGGGGTACAGGCTTTTGTCCCTGGGAGGTCCCCGCTATCTACCTAACATAACCAGCCCAGTCTCTTTTCTATACAGTGAGACCAGAGACTCAGGGGAAGATTCTCAAAGCACAGAATCCTGCCCCCAGAAGCAAATCGCAGGCAGGCAAGGGGACAGGCCGGCTCTCCAGAGAAGGACAAGGCAAAGTCCCTTCCAGGCCTGGACACCAGCTGGCAGTGCCCTCGGATAAAGTCCCGAGTGAAACGCCTTACTGAGGCCAAACTCACTCATTCTGAGTTTTTCAGCCATGATCCTTCACAGTGAAGAAAACCCCAACTACTGCCTTCCGCGGGGCCTGGGGGCTGCCCTCAGACCCGCAGCCAGCAGCTTTGGCCAGACCAGGGCTCTCTGGTCACGCATCGTCCAGCGCGTTCTTTACTGTCGTGCATGCAGCTGGCTTGGGCTTGATACTTTATCGTGGCACCTCCCTATCGTGGAGGCTAAAGGATTCCTGGGTCTATCTCTATGCCATCACTGAGTTCCGTTCTATAAACAGTCCCTCCTGGGTCTGTGCGATTTCACTGCCTGCGGTTTCCAGATTCTCCACCCTGACCCCGGCCAGCCCGTCCTCCCTCCCTCCCGCCCTGGCTCTGAGTCCTCCCCACCTGCTCCTGGTCCCTGCAGAGGACAAATGAAAGTTAAGGTGACGTGAACTCTCTTCCTTCCTAAACAGGTCATGCTGAGAATCACAGGAAGTAATTTCTTTTTCTTTTAAATTAGGAGGTTTTATTGAAAGGTGCACAGAGAACCTAATCAGTTACTAGAGCAAAAGTAGAGGGTTCCAGAATGATGATGAAATAATGGGTATAAACTGAAAACTTCTCTGAAATCCTGAGACGCCAAAGCCTTTGTGCACACGGACCCTGGTGATCTTGGTTGTCCAGGGGCTGAGGGCAGACTAGGAAAGTCCCTCCTAATCTCAGATGCCAGGTCCTGGGATAGCAGCTTGGGAGCATCAAGAGAACCTTCCTCTTCTGTGCTGTACCTTCCAGAGCCACAGAGCCACCAAAGCTGCAGGCCAGGCCTCGTGGTGTTGGGGTGGGGAGTTGGTGTGCTGTTCACGGCAGGAGCTGGGTTAGAGTCCACGTCTGTCCAAGGAAGTTCACCGGCCTGTTTGGAGCATGTGATAAAACACGTGCCCCCTATTTTTCCAGCACCCTGTGTATAACAGCCCTGCCATGTGAAGAAGCCCTTGTGAACTAAAATAAAACTTAAGCCCCCCAGCTGACTGAATAGACCCCTCTTGGCCAAGGGGACCCCAGAAATACCCTAAAGTTGAGTTTCTGGCCATGAGAAGGGAGGTCAGACATGCCTTGTCATGCCCCCTTCCCTTCTTGATGCCCTTTGTGACTCATCATCAGGCTAAGGCCATGCAAGACACAGCTTAAACCACACCTGCAGGTCTTCAATTTCTTTACAGATCACTTGAGTCTGGGTATATGTCCGGTGGCTTGTCTATGATTAACAGACTTCCTCATCGTAACTTAAAACATTCCAAGCCTTTAGACAAAGCTTCATTTCTTTAACCAACTACAAATCAAAGAATCTTTAAACCCACCTATAACCTGTAATGCACTGCTTTGAGATGTCCTGCCTTTTCGGGGCAAACCAATGTACATCTTCCATGTATTGATTTATGACTTTACACGTAATTCCTGTCTCCCTGAAATGTATAAAACCAAACTGTAACCCACCCACGAGGAGACAGTTGCTCAAGGCTTCTTGGGCATGGCTCTCTGGACCATGGTCGCACATACTTGGCTCAGAATAAACCCTCTAAATTATTGTACAGAGTTTGGGTTCTTTTCTGTTGATACCCTCAATTCATAACCATGTTTGAGCTTGCATGTAGCTTAGTTATGGTGTCCCTTCAACACACGGCATCACTTTTATGGGAAGGAATTGCTGTGCCATCAAATTCTGGACATACCAGACCCTAAATGGAATTCTTCATAGCTGGGATGTTACATGAGACACCTGATGGTGTTGTGACTTTCCTTGGATTGTTACGCTTCACTTACAACAAATGAAAGAAATTGGTTAAATTCAAGGCTCTACAATGTATCAAATCCTTTTTGGGGGGGAGGTTTTTTTTAATAAACTTTTTTCACCCTAAAAACTAACATGTGGCTCTAAAACCTCTTGTTTTGGAGTCTAAAACGGAGTCTTCATCAGTGACTTTTCCACCTGGGCTCTGTCTAGCCTGGGTTGAGGCTGGCCTCCACGGATTGTGGCTTTTTGCTAGCCCTGCAGGGCTGTGCAGGGTGAGGCGTTAGCAGCAATGCCCAGGGCCAGGCCGACAGGAAAGACAGTGGAATCACATTATGTCTGGGGTGAAACAGGGTTTGTGGGATCAGAGCTCCCTGGAGACTGGTTCCTCCTGTGCCTGAACCTGTCACTCTCGTGACCCCCTTGGCACACGTTGGCAGCTTCCTATCACACCCTTGTGTTTGCAGCTGGCCTCCAGGGTTGGCTACTTCTCAATTGACTGAATGTCCTGTCCAGCCTTCTCCTCCATCCCATGGCTTCCCCCAGAACCTCAGCCCAGCCCACATCCATCCTCTCTGAGAACAAACACTTCATTTCTTACCTGCCTTGCCGCTGCAGCGGCTGCTACCAGAGTGCAAATCCTTGGTGGAGCTGCTGGACACGCCCTGAAGGGCTCTGACCCAGCGGGGAGTGGGGCAGGGGCCTCAAGGGAGGCCCAGAGAAGTGGGGTCCGGAGTGGCCTGGAGCTGCCGCTGCCTGGGCTGACGTGCTGGCTTCCAGGAGAAAGCCCTGCTGTTGTTCAGCCACCCTCGCTAGGAGCAGAGCCTGAGTCCTAACCCCTAGAGACTGGTTCAGAGAGTGGATGGTGGTGAGGAGGAGGCATGGTAACTGTGTGTGGGTGTGTTGTGCGGTGGGCACCTGAGGTCCCATGCTGCTTGTGACATGGAGAGGCTCCCACGTGGAAGGACTCCGGGCAGCACAACAGGCGGGCTGGGACTCTCCCACTGGGTGGACGCGCAGCCCGGGAAAGGACTCAGAGCAAAGCCTCGGCCAGGCTCTAACAGTCCTCGGTACAAGGAGGAGTGCAAGGTCAGGGCCACAGACCTGTGTGGGGCTGCGGGGGAGGGGGCAGTGGGGATGGGGGTTGGGGGCGGGGGGCATTCCAGCTACACGTCTGCACTAGGAGTTAGGGCAGGCAGGCACCACCTTTGCGGAGAACACAATAAAAAGAAAGCGACTCTGAAATGCAGGTCTGGGAAGAGGAGGGACTGGAGGGAGGGAGGCAGGACGCAGCTGTGTTCTGGACTTGGCCCCTCCAGACCCACTCCCCAAGGCCAAGGGCGGGGCTGCCCGTGCCAGGCCTCTGGAGCAGCTCCTCAGGAGCCTTTGACTCTGGCAGCGGCCCCTGGACCTGGTCAGGAGCCCGCACAGCCTGGGTGACAGAGCCTCTGCCGTTGCTCCTGCAGGCTGAGCCCACACTCCTGCGGGGGCCAGGCAGGAAGAGCGTGCTGCACCCTCCCAGTGGGGTTTGTGGCAGGGCAAGACCCCTCCCTGGCACTCAGGCCATGTCTCTGGCCACAGAAGACAAGTTGACGCAGAAAGGAGGCCCCTAGATTCTTGCTATCAAAGCCCTGTGTCCCCTGGGGTGTCGGGTCCTTCCCCACCACATCTGGGAGCCACCCTGGCCCCACCTCTCCTCACAAAAGCCCCCTAACTTTTGCTTCTACCCCCAGATTAAAGCGGGATCAACACATTTTCAAGGAGTGTTGACAATCTACTAGTCACTAAGCCTGTCTTCCCACAGCAGTTGCAAGACTGGCACTTTGAAGATGAAAGCAGCTGTCCGAGGCCCTGGGGAGTGTTCAGGAACGCAGCGGCAGGAGCGGGATGGGGGCAGTGGGGACACCCAGGTGGGCCGTGAGGTCACCATGAGACTGCACCCCCTTGGGCTCCTAAAGCTCTCTGGGCCATGGGAGGCAGGGGGATGCCAAGGACAAAACCTTCCCAGATCAAATGAGAACGGCTTTCTCGCTGGAGATGTCCTCTTGAGCCATTGGGCTGGGGGAGACAAAGACAGAGGTGCCGCCGTTGGGCCACAGAGTGGGACCCACTTAGCCTCCGGCCAGTGCTCCCTGGGGAGAAGCCGACTACCTCACACCCAGAGCCACCCAGGGCCCCGGCAGGCAATAGCAGGCTTGGTAGCCTTCTTTGAGGTATCCAAGCCTGGACAACTGTTCCAAAGCCACAGCTGGGGGCTGTGGTCCTAGGAGCATCCAAGCTGCAAGCGTCAGTAGACAGAGCCTGACTCTAGCCGCCTCACTTTACAGAAGGGAAACTGAGGCACAGAGTGAACTGCTGACATGCCCAGGGTCTCACAGCCAGCTGTTTCCTTTCTGTCCCCCTGCTCTAGTGATGGACCATCCCCTTTGCCAGCCTGGCTTGACCTTCCTGACAGATGTTCACTGCACACCTACCATGTACAAGACCAGGTCATCCTCCCCACTGGCTGAGATGGGAACTCCCAAGGGCACAGGGCGGTGGGCTGGGGGCCTCTGCCCGCCATGCCAAGTGCCCAGGTGTCCTCCCAAGCACGATGAGCCCACCTGCCCTGGCACATCACCTGAGCCCACACCTGTCACAAGCCCCCTCTCCTGTGCCACAGACAGCTGAGGGCCAGGCACCCCATGCGAGCTCCCCCACCGCCACGTGGGATAGCCATGTTTCCCTGAGCCCCAGTGCCAGCGGGACCTGCGGACAGAGGTGTGTAGGGCAGGGATTCTCCCTTGGATATGGACTTTTGGGTGGGAACCTCTCTGTGCTGGGGTAGAAGCCAGCGATGTGCAGTGCAGGGTACTGGCTTCTATCCACGAGAGATCAGTGACACCCAAGTGTGACAGACTTGCCCCATGTCCCCTGGGGGACAGAACCGCCCTGGGTGAGAACCACTGGTGTAGGGCAGGGTCCCCAGAGCAGCAGTGAGAACGTGGGACCTATTACTGCCCAGACCACAGGCAGCTGAGCTGGTGGTGCCCAAAGCTCCCTGTGCCAACAAAAACTGCCAAACGTGGGCACGGTTTGTGTCTTGTATTCTCTTAAGTCAGGTTTCTGGAAATGGCCATCAAGACATTGGAATTCAGCCTGTCTACAACACAGGATAAAGAGCAAACAGCAATGTTTTGGGCTGGGAGGGGCGAGGCCCCATAGGGCAAGTCTTACAAATGCAAATGTGCTGGGGTGGGGGGCTCCCAAGGGGAAGACACAGGTAGGGGAGGGTCTGTCAAGACCAGCAGGGAGATGGTGACCAAGGCACTGAGGTGCAGAGAGCTTGGCCCAGGGTCCGGGCAGAACCCTTGGACGCACAGTGCTAAGAGCAGCTGTCAGGGTCTCCCCCAGGCCACGGTGTGACAGGTAGAAGCTTCCACGGGTCTCTGGGGCAGCTGGGCTGCAGCTTCCTGCCTGTTTCCCTCATGAAGGAAAAGCTGGAGCCAGACTCGGTCTCCCTGCTGGGCTGTCACCATCCCGCCTGTGAGGTCCCTGGGCCGGAGCGTCTCTGGGGGGACGCTGAGGGTCTGCTGAGGACCTTAAGGCGGCGGGAGGCTGACTTGTGACCCGCAGTCCCAGTGCTCAGGGACTCCTGGGGCAGGCATGGCTGCCCGAGCAGGACCATCCCGGAATCACTTCACGGTCGCTGCAAAGGGGCCCCTCACCCCAAGCGGCTCCCTGTGCTGCCTTGCTTTAGATGCCCATTCGTGACCAATAATGATGATTACTGCTCTTTCACAAACTGCACACACCATCTAATGCTTTCATGTTAAAAGTTTGGGTGGGTCCCTCATCACACTCATTTAAAAGCCCGTGGGGGGGCTTTTTTGTAGAAAAACAATTTCTTCTGATGAGTGTTGGGACACCCAGCCTGCCCTCTGGGCCTTCATTCCCCATTTCTGTTCTGATTCTACGTCTGAGAAGCGCGAGCCCCACACAGCTGTGGCGTCTGCAAACACCTGGGCCCCCACCGCACAGAGGCCTCCTGGAAGACAGTGGGCACCCCGTCTTCTCCAACTGGACACACTCCTTCAGCCTCAGAATCCTGCGTCCCGCCGGAAGGCACGCGTCCCACTTTGGGTCTGGCGCTGAATCACACGTGCTCTGGGGGCTTCGGGGGCTCCTGGTGGGGAAGAGCCCATCCCTAGGCCCCTTCCTGTCCCTCGGTACTCAGCAGCAAAGGTGGGCACCCACGCACTTGGAGCACTTGCCTCCGGGTGCTGCTGACACTTTGGGAAGGGCCTCACTCCAGGATTGGGGGAAAGGCAGAGCTGGCACGTTCTCCCTGGGGTCTGGCTGTGGTCCTCCCCTCCGGGCTGGGGGCTCCTGTCCTCGCTGGTGGCACACGTGCAGGCAGATGGCTCTTTGCTTGCTTTGCCACTAGGCCCATCCAAGTCCTCTCAAGCTGCTGCCTGACATCCCCCGCTGGCACCTCCCGGAAGATCCGTCCACATTCTGGGCGGTGAGTGCCCGTCAAACATGGTCTTGGAAGGAAAGTGAAGAGAGAGGGACATGAATCACTCCTTTTCATTTTGGAGGCAAAGAGCTCAATTTTCTCAGGACTCAGATGGTGAAAACAAAGGGTTTAAAAACTCTGGAAACAGCTGTCTGCACACAGCGCGCTTCACCCGGCTCTGGTGAGAACAGGCAGCCCCTGACCTGTAAGCAGGTGGCGTTCAGGGTTATCTGAAATTGGCCGGCATGGCCTGGGCAGCACGTCTCCTCCAGACACAGTGGCTATGGGACCCCGAGCCCCCTGGCCCCAGGGTGGGCCCCTTCTCACATGTGTAAACTTGGGGCTCAGAAGGTCTGGCCACTGCCCGGGGCGGTGAGCCTGGGCCGGCCTGGCTGTGGAGCACATTGCCCGCGCGGCCCCAGGCACCTGCCAGGTGGGTAACCAGGGACATGGTGTGGATGTTTTCCCCAAATTGGGACAGGCGTCCACATCTACCTCCACCAGGAGCCACCAAGCCACCTGAGGTGGCAGCGATAACTGTTCTATCATAGAGAGAAGCGCGTGGTGTCTGGATCTGTGCAGACCCCCAGGGAGAGGCACGACCCGGCGGTGCTGACAGTGGGTAAAGCTCGGGGAGGATGGGTGTCCTCGAACTCGCCTCTCTGTGTTTGTGTGCGTTTGGAAAGAAAGTGCACACAAGGATATGATTCATGCCGGGAAGAGGTAGTAGGAAATGCCGTGGGCACCGAGGGTTTCACTGTGTCTCTGGAAACAACTGTTGTTTAAGGCAAACTTCTGCCTTTTGAAAGTTTTTTGCTGAGAGACAGACAGCAGCCCAGCCTGACTGGGCCCCTTGCTGCACCGCGAGGCAGACTCACCAGTGAGCTCTAGTTCCGGCCTCGCAGCCTGGGCACCTGTGGGACAAACCAAAAGGTTCAGGGCAGCAGTGGGTTGGGGGGTGCTCTCTAAAGACCCTGGTGGTCCAGAGCTCTCACAAGCCCCGGAACCCTCTGCCTGGATGTCTCCCGGGGGCTCCCGGCTCGGGCAGGGAAGGGACTCCCAGATGGGGGTTCTCCAGGCCACCTTGTTTTTGAAGAAAATGCTTTTTAAGAGATAAGTGTACAGACTCTGTGTCTCGGCTCAGGGGCCCTTCTGCAGCCTGGCTGGATGGGCAGTGGGGCCATGGGAAGTGTTTCTGGGGTGACTGATATTGGCCACACACTGGGGCAGCGAAGAGACTCGGTCACGGGAGGCTCCAGCTGTGCTGGCTCCCATCCAGTGGCCACTGGGCTCCATTGCACAGCTGCCTCCTGGCCCCACCCTCTTGGGGTATCCAGGAAGAGCCCCACAATGTCACCTGGACCTCCACTGTGGCCAGTGTTCAGGGCTTACCCACCCTCCACTGTAAGTTCTGCTGCTACACCGCCCATGGTTAAGACACAGACCCCCTGGCCCTGGCCCTGAGTTGGCCAGAACCACAGCCACACCTTGCCTGTGAGCCAAGGCAGCCTCAACCGGCTTCCACAGAGATGAGCTTCATCCTGACCTCTAAATCCAGATTTCATCATTCCCACCCAAACCTGGGGGTCTGGACCCCTCACAGGCCCTGTCTGGCTTGGCTGTGGTCAGGAAATAGCCCCTAAATGAGGCTGGGCTTGGAATCCACTTCCTTGGAGCTTCAGTTGTTGCTGCCCATGAATGCTAATGCCATCAGAACTAAATTTCAAATGAAATCAACATCACTTAGAGAAGTCTAAAAAGGCAAAACGCTCACACCAACAAAATAAATGTTGAACAGCCGCATGCAACGCAGGTCTTTTCCCTACCTGTGTAGCGTCCAAAGGGACACCTGCTCTTCCTGTACATCCAGCCTGTGGCCATGGCCACGATCACACAGACAGCCAAGATGCTGACAATGGCTATGGTTTTCTCCTTGTGGGTACTGCCTGGCTCCTCTGTGATCTTGTCTCGGGTTCCAATGAAAGTTTCTAGAAGAGGAAAATAGCCCAATACTTAAAAGGTCTTGGAGGAAAAGGATATTTTTTTCTTCATCCTTAAGAGGAGAGCACTGCAGGGGAGTATCTTTTCCAAAGAAAAGCATTTTCTCCTGCAGGGTAGAGGCCTCCTCCTCCAGGGCTCCAGCTGCTCCCACCTGAGGGTCCCCATGGGAGGGGTGTGATGGGAAGCACAGGTTTTTCCTGGATTTTTTAAAAATCGAGGTGAAATTCACGTAACATAAAACTAACCATGTTAAATTGAACAATTCAGTGGCATTTAGTACATTCACAAGGTGATGCAACCATGACCACTCTAATCCCAGAACTCTGCCATCACCCTGAAAGTAACCGGCGCCCAACAGCATCACTGCTATTCTCTGCCGTCAGCCCCTGGAAACCTCTAAGCTGCCTTCTGCCTCTACGGATTTACCTATTCTGGATACTTCGTGTGAATGGAATCATACAGTATATGGTATTCTCTGACTGGCTTCTGTCACTGAGCATAATACCCTCAAGGTGCATCCACGTTATAGCGTGTGTCCGTACAGATTCTTCATGCCTTTCTGAGGCTGAAAGATGTTCCATAATATTCCAGTGTATGGATGGACCACATCTCCCGCCCATCCATGAGGGCCATTTGGGTTGTTTCCACCCTTTGGCTGTCGTGAACATTCATGCCCAGGTATCTGTTTGAGTCCCTGTTTTGAATCCTTTTTGGTGTGTCCCCGGGTGTGGAACTGCTGGGTCACATGGTAGTTCTACATGTAACTTTTTGAGGACCCACCACTGTTTTCCAAGGCAGCTGCACCACCTGCCTCCCACCTACAATGCACGAACTTCACTCCTCAGACAGAGGTTCCCTTGGGCAAACAAGCAACAATGTCCCCTGGGGAGCTTGTAAAGATGCCAGTGTGTCTCTAAGCACACCCGGAGAAACGACCTGGCCAGTGGCTCAATCTTGAACGTGCCTTGGAGTCATCTGTAAGCTTTAAACACTGTTCCAATGCCGGGTGCCAGCCCAGAGGTTCTGGTCCAATGGGTCAGGGCACGGGGGTGTTCCCACACTGCTCACATGGCCCCACTGTGCAGCCAGGCTTGAGGCTGCAGCCCAGGGAGAAGCTTCCGACACTGCCAAGGGGAATGTGGCTGGAAGGCAGTTGTCAGAGGCTGTTTTTTGGGGTAGCCCTTGTCCTGGTCCGTGCATGCTCAGGGACTGCGAACTCTGAGTCACAAGGGCTGCACCCTGATTTCAGGAAGGAGGGTGTCTGGCCCTGTGGGGTCCTGGCAGTCAAGGTGGGCTTCATAGGCGTCCACCTGTGCAGGCTCCTGGGCGAGCTCAGAGGGCTGGAGCCTTGGGCGACGCCAGCTGTTGCCATCTGGAATTCCCAACGATTGCTGAGCAAGAAGCCCTGCATCTCACCTGCTCCAGCCCAGCAGCTCATGCAGTGGGTCCCTTCCTGCAGCTGGTGCACAGGCCCCCATCCTCTGGCATCTCTTGCCTCCACTCCCTGCCTCTCATCTCGACACTAGTGACAGGGACACGGATGGGGAGAGCCCATGGCCTCTGTGAAGGAGTCTTTGCCTGCACCCCTTTCACGGGGAACACCTGGGCCAGCAGCCACACCCAGCTGGGTCCCCTTGTTTGGGGGTGCTCATGGCCAGAGGCAGAGAGCTCGGTGGGAGCTGCATGGGTGTGGGCCCAGTCCTGCCTTTCAGAGCCTCAGCCCTCTATCTGTAAAATGGGCCCAACAAAACAGACTCCACAGGTGGCGTTAAGTTGAGCAACGTGCCCAGGCTCCGCGGGGCTCCCATCACGTGACATGTGTTTGACTCTCACCTCCTCCCCCTTTCAACCACCTTTCTGATGCTGCTGGGTCACCTTGTAGGGACTTTGTCTTCTGCCTGAGAGGGCCTCCTGAGCTATCCCCAGCCCCACCACCTTGGGTTGGGGTCAGCATGCAGACCCCAGGGCCCTCACCTGTCTGGCTGCTGACGGTCAGGTTTTGGTGCAGAAGCACGTTCTCTATGCAGCACCCGACGTTCACATTGGGGGTCCACCCGATTCTTAGGACGCTGACCACATCATACAAGCCCCTCGAGTTCAAGGAGACGGTGTTATTCTGCAGGGCCTCGTCCAGCAGGCTGTTGTCTGTCTTGTTGATCCAGTACACGTTCGGTCTCGGATAGCCATTTGTAGACGTACATGTGAAGGTGAGCTCGTCTCGGGAGGGGCTGCTGGGGGTGCTCACCACGGGCATGCTGTAGTTTGCTGCAGGGGAGGGAAACAGGTGGTGAGGAATGCCAGGTTCCGCAGGGTGCATGGAGCCAAGGCCAGCTCAGAGGGGAGGCAGCCAGGCATGTCCTTGACCCTGGTGGAGGGGCAGGCCCAGGGTTGTGGCCTGAGCAGTAGGCACAGCCCTGTTCTGCCCCAGAGTCATCCCCCAGCCAGCCCCAAAGCCAAGAGCTACTGAGCCTGCCTGGTGGGCAATGCCTGGTCCCCACCAGCCCCCACACCAGGTCAGCTGCTCCAGCCCCTCCCTCACTGGGATCTAGCACTTCTCGCTGGGGACACGGGGAGCTCGAAATCCATCTGGAGATGTGGCCCATCTCCCCACTGAACTGCCTTGAGCTCCTTGGTTGCCTTTAATTTTTTTCTTAAATTTTGATCTTATTTAGTGCTTTACACCACTCCCTCCTAATTTCACTTTTAAAAATCTAGTTTGAGTTGAGTTGGAGAGTTCAGGCAAAGAGCAAGATGAGGAATTCATCTGTGAAACCAGGAGCCTCAGGTTATGGAAAACTTCCTTATAAGTTGAATGATTTTTCAAGCGTTCAGCTTCACACCTGGTTAGATAGACGCCCACTGCTGGAGAGTACGATTTTCTTTATAGGAAGGAACAGGCGAATGTGCTGGGAAGGGGGTTTTACTACTACTTCTTCCAGGATGTGGGCCGGGGTGGAATCAGTTTTCTCCACTCCAACTGTCTTACCTGCCACATGCAATGTGACCACAGCTTCCAAAACCTTTTTTAATTCTAAGGATTTCCTAAACACCAGGCAGTTAAACTTCTGTTCATCCTGGGGGGTGATGTTGAACAGATGCAGGGAGAAGTCGCCTCGCTTCATGTTGTCTGGCGACAGCCAGGCCCGGTTCCTGTAGTGGCTGTCCACATGGGCCGTGGAGCTGTTCTGTGGGAGGTAGTACGTCACCACGGTGTGCGACTCGCTGATTTGCCAGTAAACGAAGAGGTCATTTAGGTCAAAACTGCCTTCTTCTGGGCTGACGCAGCCGAGCTCCACGTCGCTGCCCACCATCGCCCTGACTTCTTTTTCTTGAGTGTCTGCAACTATCCAAAAAGTACAAAATTTATCTTCTGAGACAGACACCTCACCCGTGAAGCAACTCTATCGGGCAGACTTATTGGTTCTTGGCTTTTTGGTTGGTACAAACACCAACTCTGACTCATTTAAGCAGAAAAGGAATTTATCAATACGATATACACAGCAGTGCAATTGTACTTTAAAAATTCCGACATTTAAAGGAAAACAAGTTCTCAACAAGAACACTGTAATGCTACTCACATCCATCAGAAAAGGTCATGTAACATACACAGGGTGGTTTCGCCATTTGTGCAACCACTTAAATGCCTACAGGCAAAGTTGCCGTGTCCCCTGGCCCAAAGCCCTCTGGGCTGGAGGGCTCGGCAAGGCCTCAGGTTGCTGTAGCTGGTATCTTTCAGGGCTCCACAGGGCTGCCTGGGGCAGAGAGGCCAGAAGAGCTAGGAAGCCCCAGCTCACAGTCGCACATTCTACCCAAACCAAACACGAAATCAAGCAAGAACTAGAGTCTGGAAAAGCGCTTCCCTTTACAGCCTTCAATGCTGCACATCAACCTCGCCTTGGGGCACAGGCCTCTCAAAGGGGCCCTAGAGAAGCAAGCAGGGCCGTGGTGAGGACACTTTGAGCCCCATAGCCGGCGGTCTGTATGGCTTGGCAGCTGGAGGGGTGGTTGCTCATCCCTGAGCTGGCACTCACACCCGTGGCAAAGCACATTTGAACTTACCGGCTTGCAGGCCGCTGAGCAGCAGGAGGAGCCCAGGACTGGAAAAAACAACCAGAAAGACAGGTGAGACAGGGCTGCAGGTGAGTTACCTGCTTCTTCCAAACAGAAACAGGCTGGTTCCCAGGGGTGGGAGGCAGGGGCAGGCCATGCCCATCACAGAAATGTAAACATACCACCAGGAGCCAGCCCGTCCACCACTGTTTCCTAACTGTTCTCCACAGAATTCTGGGAGAGGAGCCAGGACCACCAGCCCCCTGCCCAGCACAGCAGGTCATGAGGGGGCGGAAGCCCCTGGCAACCTGCCAGCCCCCAACGTAACAGAATCCTCTGAAAACGAAAGTGTGATGATAAAGGACGGCAAGAGCCACCACCAAGGCCAGGAAGATGGCCCAGCTTCCTTGGGGGTAGATGCCAAGAAATTGTATGAAATCTGAGAGAAAAAAGCTTCCAGGGTACACATGGCAGAAGCTACATTTAAAATGTTGGGGAGAGAACATCTGACATGCCCCATAGCGGAGCGGGTGAGTTTCAGGGCAGCCCTGTGGAGGAACAAGATCATTCTGCCTCCAAACCTGGTGGACTCCTCCCGTTTCAGACCCTGCAGAGGCTCGGTCCCCCAAGGCCAGCAAATCCAAGGCTCCTTGGCACTCTGCACACTCCTCCTGCAGGTCTGCAGGTCACTTCCCCTGGGCAGGGCCCCTCGTCTTTGCTCTACAGGGGCCTGGGCCACTTCCGTCACAGCCCCCCCAAACCTTGTTTCTGAGGCCAACACCTCATGAGGTGGGAGTCCCTTGGAGTGGGGCCCAGGGGCACCTACTTCTCTGATGTCCCTACACCTACAACATCTGGGAGACCCTCTCCCTCCTCTCTCAGGCCACTGCCTGGGAAACTTCTTGGGCTTCCTAGGTGCAAAGAACTTCTCTGGGGAACCTCCCAGTTGGTGGCGACCATGACCTCCAGAGCCACAGAGACGCTGCCCTGCCAAGGACGGCTGTCATCTGAGTCTGCACGGAGGCGTGCCCTGGGCTAAGCGACATCACACGTGCACCTAAGCCAGTCCCTGGGCCACCAGGACCTCCAGGCACCTGCAAGTGGTCCTGCTCTCCCACTCTCCTGGTTGGGGCCACCATTCTTGCTTGCAGGTTGGCTGTGGTGACCTCCGCAGGGCCTCCTTCCCTCCAGGCTTGACCACCCTGGACACCTCCCCAGACCCAGAGTGGCCTTCCCAACTATACAGCTCTGGGAACCCTTCTGTGGCCCCCATTTCTCTCCCACGTGCCCACTGGGGGCTTGAGAGGCCAACCCTGTCTGCCTGGGGGATTTCTGGGGGCTGAGGCGCATGTTCTGGGCTCTTGCAGGGAGACTGGTTTGCCCTCCCTGGGTGCTGCCCAGCCAGCGGCCTCTTGGGCCCTCTGTGCAAGCTGCCCCCCACCCTGCCCCCAGACCCAGTGCAGACAGGGTCCCCTGCTCCAGGATGTGGCCAGCGGCCAGCTATGACACTCCTGGACTTTATTTTTTCTCTCTTCAGGGGTTGATCTTAACTAGAGACATTTCTAAGTGGGGGTGGACACTAGGCAGTGTGACCTGGATGTGGGCTGACTTTTGGGCTGTATGGGTGGGACACCTGGGGGTGGGGTGCCTCACCAATTCACCACCGGGGGGCGCGTGGGGGGGAGCCCACAGGCTGCTGGCCCTACCGCATGCACTGAAGGGGGTATTTTGACAAAAAGCGGGGAGCAAAGCTGTCTTGCGGCCCTCTGGCTGCCCCTCCCCAGCCCCACCTTCCCCACAGGAATCCCACGTGTAGGGGAGGGCGTGGCAGCAGCGGGCGGGCTGGCCTTCAGGTACCACCGCCGGTCGCACCCCCTTCTCCTACCTTCGGAGAAATCAGCCCGCGGCGCGGAAGGGGTGAGGCTGTGCCCGGGAGCGGAGTCAGAGTCCTCTCCCTCCCGGAGTCGCTCCTCCCCTCCCCGGGGCGGGGACTCCGCCCCCACACACGCCCCCGCTCTGCCGCCCGCGGTCCGCGGGTCCCAGCGCCGCCCCCGCGCCCGCGCCCGCGCCCGCGCCCACCGCCCCCGCGCCGCACTTCCCTCGGGCGAGCCCCGCGACCCCGCGTCGCAGCCGACCGCAGCCGGGGACACGCGCGTCCGCTGCCCGCAGGGCGCTCTCGGCCCCTGGGGCGCGGACACTCGGCTCCTGGCGGCTGCGGCTCCGCTCCTTCCCCCGCACCCGCAGGCTTCAGCCGCGAGCCGGCTCACCTCAGCCGCATCGTGGGGGCGGGGACCTGGGCCGCGGGGACCTCGGGCCGCGGGAGACCTCGGGCCGCGGGAGACCTCGGAGCGCGGGGACCTCGGGCCGCGGGAGACCTCGGAGCGCGGGGACCTCGGGCCGCGGGAGACCTCGGAGCGCGGGGACCTCGGAGCGCGGGAGACCTCGGGCCGCGGGGACCGGCTGTAGCTAGCTGCGCTCGCGCCGCGCCTCTGAGCTCTGGCCGCCCAGAGCACGGTGGGCTGGAAGCAGCCCTGTCCCCGCCCCCAGCCTGTCCTCGGCGGCGACCGTGCCCGCCCCCGGGGCGGAGGCAGGGCTGGCGGAGCGGAAGGCCGGCCCCTGGCGCGGGAGGCTGCAGCCCTTCCCCGGCCGGGGCTGCCGGTCCGCCTGGACGCCGCAGGTGCCGGGGAAGTCGGGGGGCGGTGCGGGGTACAGGACAGGAAGGCGGCCACGGGTGCCGCGGGAGGCCTGCGCGTCTGGGGGCCGTGGGAGGCAGAGTGCTGTCCCCGTGCCGCGCAGAATGTCCCCCTTCCTGGCCGCTGAGCCCCTGCCCTGCGACCTTCCCAGAGGATGCGTCTGGGGTCAAGGCCCAGGCCCCACCCCCAAGCACTCTGAGAACTGGTGTGGGGAGGTCTCCCCAGGTCTTAGGTGCAGTGACAAAGGAAGGAAGGAAAGGAGTGAGGGGCTAGGGAAAAAGGGAAAGCACCCCACGCGTTGGTCCAGCCGTAAACCACCCGCCACGTAGCTTTGCTCCCCTGACCTTGGTGGCACTGAAGGGCCCCCAGGCACAGCATATTTGCATATTAAACGCTCTAAGGAGCTCACAGCTTGGAAACTGATGTAGCTTTGCTCTTCCAAGCTGGGCCAGACTTGGCACCTTTGTTTTCTAACCTAGTGACTGGGGGCACCTGGTCTGGGGAAGCCTGCACTGAGCAGTCGAATGTCATCCAGAGGCTCCTTGGTCCCTCCCCTTGTAACGGCAAAAACCAGAGTCACGCTGTCCAAGGAAACACTGAGAGGTACCCGAGGATGCAGAGAGGTCAGGTTTATTAACTATTAACGCCAGCGGGCCCAGCGGGGTCTTTTGCCCAAGTCTGAGCACCCCCCCGTCAGGGGAACTTGTCTTTTATAATTTAAAACAAGGGGGAAGGGTACAGAGCAGTGCATACAGGTAAGAGAGTTGCAGGGAGGGAGCTGGTGCAGGAACATAAGCTGGGTCACTAATTATCTTTCTGGCAACAGCTGTGGCCTTCAAGCATTACTGTGACTAGCAGGGTAACAAGCAGTCTTACAGAAGCAGATTAAGCAATCTAACATAAACGGGGCTATAGCTTCTCTTTTCAAGGTAAAAGGTTTTCAGTGAGTTTTATTATTTTTTCCATCTCACCCTGACTCCACCCAGCCACTCCGCCCTACTCTGCTGAGTCAGTGCCCCCTTCCCTCCCCCCACCTGCCAGGTAGATGGTGTGAGGGGGTGGGGCCGGGAGGGGACGCCCAGGAAGGGCTAGGGTGAGGCCAATGAGAGAGCACCAGGGTGGTGGGTGGAGGGCCTCCTCCGGGCACCCCCTTCCCGTTTTGGGGGCTCTGGGCACCACAGAGCAGTCATGCCCCATGGCCTGCCACCCAGCAGAGGGAGAGCCGGCCCGGCCTTGGGAAGCAGGAGGAGGCTGGGGGACACAGCTCCCTGGCCCCAGGCACCTGCAGGCTGTTGTTCCTTCCACCAAGATTTAGTGAACATTGAGGACAAACGCTTTGGAGGAAACACCAGAATCTCTCGAAGGTGAAAGTTGGCATTCCTGGGGAGCAGACAAACCCTAAACAGAGTAAGCAAGCAGGCAAGGAGTGCTGCTGCGGGCATGGGTGGGGTGGGGGTGGGGCGGAAGTCCCCCCCCCATGCCCCTATTCCCCCGCCCCCATGCACCAGGCAGACTGTAAGATTGGGAGGGGGCGTCTTTAAAGAAGCGGTCCAATGAGGAGCCACCTTCCCTTCTAACTGGGAAGCTGTCCCAGAGCCAGAAACCACATCCAGTGCCATCCAATGCCGGTGTGAACACTTGCTGCACTGCCCAGTGCATTGTCACTGAGGGGTGGGCACAGTCTCAGACCCAGGTCACGTGCTCCACCCTGGATTGCCCACCTGACTCCCCCTCCATCAGCAGGATTGAGGATCGCGGGGGGTCCCAGATACAACCTGGGGGGTGTTGGAAGAATAGGGGACAAGGCAGCTGACCTAGAGTGGAGAGGGGAAGGTGTCCTGGGTGGGTCCAGATGCCTGGCCCTCAGTGCCAGTCCAGGGCGCCGCCCACGGTGGGTGAGGGGCTAACATGGCGGAGCTGGCTGGTGCTGTGGGGGGGGGTGGGGCCCAGAGATCCTGAAAGCCAAATGCAGCTGTCAGGTCCACCCAAGAGAGGGATCCCCAGGTGGAGAAGTGGCAAGGAATGCTGGGCCAAAGGGGGACATTCTAGGAACGGGGCAGCTGTGGGGGAGGGGCAGCCATGAGGAGGGGACACCAGGACCAGCCCGGGAACCTCAGGACAGTGGTGAGTGCACTTGGGGTTCAAATCCCAGCTCTGCTCCTCAGGAGCTGAGTGACACCGGGCAAGCCACTCAGCCCCTCTGAGCCTGCATTTCTGCATCTGTGAGGTGGGATAGTTATGCTGCCTTCAGAGCGGATAAGGTAGTCCACAGAAGCGAATGTGTGGTTATTGTAAGTTAAGACGCACTGTACTGGCACATGAGTTACAGACACACGGTGGATTTTCAGGTAAATGAAGAAATATTAATAGAAAACCCCTTGGGAGGTTTCCTGCAGCTGAGGAAAGGTTTTAGCTTTTCCCTCTCGAGGACGACTGTTTCTTAGGCAGGTGGGATTAGCTTTTGCTCTGGGGCTGTGGAGAGAGGGGCCCTTCCAGGAACATCTGTAGGGCCGACTGGGGACCAGGTGGGAATTGTATTGTGCAGACTGGAGATTCAAAGCTCTAAGCACAAGGCATGGATGCTCAGAGCCCCCCCGCCCTGCTCAGCTGTGGCAAAGATGCGTGGGCCTTCCGAAGGGGCATCTTGCACACGGGGGGACTTTCTGCCTTCGTGTACCTGGAGGCCACAGGCCCCTGGGGGTTGTGCCTTTGATGTCTCAGTTTTGGTGGATGCTTGGAGCTAGATTCCTGGTCTGAGGAAGCAGATCTTTTCTCTTAGTGCGCACAGTCATGCACTGCCTAACGACGGGGATGCGTTCTGAGAAATGTGCTCATACACACGTAGATGGCATAGCCAACTACATACCCAGGGCTTACGGTAGGGCCTGTTGCTCCGAGGCTACAGACCTATGACTGTACTGAATACTGTAGGCAATTGTAACATGATGGTAAGTATTTGTGTATGTAAACATATTGTGAACTAAAATTAAATAAAAATCTTCCCCCACACCGGCTGACTGAATGGACCCCCTCCTGGCCAAGAGGATATCCTAAAACTAAATTGTCTGCCTTGAGGAGGAGGTCAGACATGCCTCACCATGCCCCCTCCCTTCTTGGAGATGTCCTCTGTAACTCATCAACAGGCCTAAGGCTGTGTAAGACAAACCTGCAGGTCCCCAATTTACACAACAAATATATGTCTGGTGACTAGTCTCTTCCTTATCTAAAACATTCCAAGCCTTTAAACAAAGCTTCATTTTTTAACCAATTACAAGCCGAGGAGTCTTTAAATCCACCCATAACCTGTAAGCCCCCCTCTTCGAGATGGCCGCCTTTTCGGGCCAAGCCAATGTACAAGCCAATGTACGCCTTCCATGTATTGATTATGACCTTACCTGTAACCCCTGTCTCCGTAAAATGTATAAAACCAACTGTAGCCCAACCACAGCGAGTCCACTTGTTCAAGGCTTCTTGGGTGTGGCTCCGGGTCATGGTCCTCAAATTTGGCTCAGAATAAACCCCTTTAAAATTATTTTACAGAGTTTGGCTTCTTTTCCGTCGACAATATCTAAACACAGAAAAGCTATAGTAACACTACAGTATTGTAATCTTATGGGACCACTGCCATATGTGCTTGTTGACCAGAATGGTGCATGACGGTATATGTTTCCTGTGCGTGCTGTAACTAATTACCACAAACTTGGTGGCTTAAAACAACAGAAATCTATTCTCTCACAGTCCTGGAGGCTGGAGGTTGGAACTCTGTGCTTCCTCCGGAGGCTTCAGGGGAGGGTCCTACCTGCCTCCAGCTCCTGCGGCCCAGGCGGCCCTTGGCCTGTGGCAGCATCTCTTCAGTCTCTGCCTCTGTGGCCACATGGCCTGTCTGTGTGTGGTTGCCTGGCTCTGCCTTCTTTTTCTGAGGCCCTTCATGATTACATATAGGGCACCCCACCCGCCCCGCCCATACAATCCAGAATGTCGTCCCCATCCCTGTTCAATTAGATCAGCAAAGTTTTCTTTTTTGCCATATAAGGTAACATTCCCATGCTCCAGGGATTAGGACATGGGCATCTTTTGGGGGGTCATTATTCTGCTGACCACAGAGGACCACTAATGGGGGTTCTGTGGGTAGAATTTAGATACTTAGAGAAAGTCCAGGTGATTGGACAATTCTGTCTACATGTTGGAGAGAGAAGGGAAGATACAAGGTGCAGTTGGGGTGGCAGAAAGCCCCTCACCACATGGCCCTGGGCTCGCCCCTGAAGCAGTCTGATATAAAGCTGGCACTGACTGACAGTGGGCCCACGGCGTCGGCTCCCTGGCGTGGAGGCAGCTGAGCTCAGTCGCCCTGTGTAGAGCCTGTGCTTGATGTGCAGCACTGGCCTGCCCAGGGTGGTCTGATCTGCATTTGAGCCCTTATCTCTGCTTCCTGTTCGTGTTTTCTGTGGCTTTTGTAACCCCGGTGTCATTACAGATCTTGCTAAATTAGCCCCTGGACGTGAGACCTGTGTTGTCAGAGTCCAGCGTTGTTTTCCAAAAAGAGAAGAGGTATCTGGTCATATTAACCCAAGTGAAGACTTCTATTCTACTTCAAGGTATTTTTCAAAAATTCTTCAAAAGGTCCAATTTTAACCCCATATTTCTTGCACAAATCATTTCACCTACCACTAATAGTCCCAGCACTGACCCCAAAGGTCCTCGGCCGCAGTGCCCAGGACAGTTGGAGCCTGTGCCTCCGGGGCTCCCCGCCTAGGTGGGCAGATCCCTGTAGGATACCTCCCGTGTGATCTGAAGCCAGCGTGAGGCAGCGCTTTCTGGTGGGTTTATCCTCACTCAAACTCAAACTGCAGAGGGCCGGGAGGAGTCCTGCTTCCTGTGAGCAACTCTGCTTGGGTTAGGAGGACTGCAAAGTTACGTACTCTACAAGCAGATCTGCCCTGGGCCTCCTCACTGTCTGTTCAGCTGGTTCTTCCTTTGCTTGCCAAGTTTGATATTCTATACTTTGCAAAGGCTTGGGGTGTTTCACGGCACTGTGATCCAAGTGAGCGGTTTTAGCTGTCAAAGCAGACAGTGGTGAAGGCACCAGCCACACATGCACAGGGAACTTGCACCACAAGTGCTTATCAAAACGTCCCCCAGTGGTCTTTCTCCCTACACCCCAAGCCCTACAGCATGAAAAAAAGGCCATGTCCATCTATAAAAGCATCACAACACAACCAGTAACTATCTTATAATGAATATATTTTAACTTCTCCACGGGAACACAGAAGTGCTTTCGGGAAGAACAACACACACAAAACATGGGGTCTTGTCACAGTCACACGGGCGCCCCGCCCATCCCACGAGCCAGCGTGGTGGGGCAGAGACCCCGAGGCTCCAGAGCTGAACAGGAGATGGGTCTGCAGTGACCAGAGAAACCCAAAGTTAAGCAAATAAAATAACAATCTGGAGAGGAAAGAGCAGACAATGTAGGGAAAGTTGTCTTTGTTCTAGGAAAAGTCTTTCTTTTTCACAGTATAGTGACTCATTTACAAAGAGGAAGTGAGTTCTGTTGAAAAATACTTGAAATATTCTCTCAGGGGGAGAAAACAGTTCTTCACCAGCTTGGCGGGTGTCTGGGTGGGGAGCTTTGCCTTCTGCCTGTCCTGAGCCAGCAGGGACAGTTCCTCTTCAGAAACCAGGGCCGAGTGCTTGCTGCCGAGGAGAGAAGGAGCCCCTTACCAACCTCAGCACCCACCGGCGAGGGGCCCGGCCGACGGGAGTGGGCGGGAGGGCTCGCTGTGTGTGGGGGCGAAGGGAGCCGACTGGCCTCACCCATCCCAGGGCCCAAGGTCCACCCCTCAGGAGCCCAGGTGGAATGACAGGCAGGTCCTGGGCAGCAGGGGAGAGCCCCGCCATGCCCCCACCCCCCTCGGCAGGGGCTGGTCCTGTGGAAAGCAGGCTGGGGGTGACAGGCAGGGTCCCCCAGGATCAGACCCTGCCATTGGTGTGAGGAGCAAGACCCGGGAGCCATCCTGGGCCACTCCCACACAGAAAGGTTGGCCAAACCCTCCTTGAGTGTCACCGCATTCCCAGGAAATCCCGATATGACACAGAGCCCAGTGCTGAGCCCGAGCTGGGAGCCTGTGAGCCCCAGCCCTGGTGGGGGCAGGGGGGTGGGGAGAGGGGCTCCAGGGTGTCTTGTGCTCCCAGGCGCCCCACTGGAGTCCGGGAACATTTCTCGGTTCGCTTTAGGGTGAAGGCCACGGATGAGGTGCCAGACGTGCAGTGCCCCCCCACCGCACTCTTCCCGAACCCCACCCTGGGCAACGCGGGGCTGTCCCTGACGGTCCCAGGGATGACGGTGGCCCTCTGTAGGCAGCCGTCCCATGGGCAGCTGCCGATTATCTCGGCAAAATGCTTTCTACTTTCAGTGAGTGTGTCTGTCGTTTCACTGTTAAGACACACATGAGCCTGGAAGGGAAAAACCATGGGAAGATGGAGCTGCCAACTTTCTCCTGGGAACCAGGTGACCCCAAGATTGTGGTCCGGGTGCATCCAGGCCTCAGCACCCCGTGGGGAGCTCTGGGGGGACAGTGGGCAGGAGCCCCACAGGGCCTCTGGGGCCCTGCTCAGAAAGGACTGGCCTCGGGGCCCACGAGGAAGGAGTTGTCAGTTCCAGCCAAACCTGGCAGGTGCCCCCCAGGTGTGACCAACTCTAGAGTGACAGCCAGAGAGGAGGGAAAGTGCCCCTTATGGAGCAGCTCTCTGTGCCTGGGTCAGGCTGCGCCCACCACAAAACAACGTCTAAGATGTGCTATTCTTATTAACATTTCACTGCCAAGTGGCTGCCCCGTGGGGCCGGGAGCCCACTGAGGTCGGGGGCTGGTGAGGGGTGGGGCAGGCGTGGGGCGGCCTTCGAGATTGCTGAAAAGAACATGTTCTGGAAAAGCACTTCACCTCGGCCCCACTCAAGCACAAATCCGGGAGGCTGGACAAGGGGACCCAGAGGGCAGCAGCCTTCGAAGATGCCAGGCCTAGGATCCTGCCATGGCTGCAAGCTGGGGAAATGCTGGAACTGGGGAGATGAATGGGAAGAAGCTTCCAGAAACTCAGTCTTAGGCAGAAGACATGACTTAGCAGTCCCAGAAAGTGCAGCCAGCATTCGCTCACGAGTGTGTGTGCCCGGCGCTGCCCGGGGTGGGTGCAGGAGTGAGAGGACAGGCCCATCTGTGCAGGGCTCAAGGCCTCCGTGAGAACACAGCCGGGGGAGGCGCCAGGTGGGGGCCCGGGGCTTGGGGGGTTTGAGGGGCCTGAAGGGGGCCAGTGCAGCCCAGGCACGCGCTGTGGGGCGTGTGCGCACGCGTGTGAGTGAGCACGCACCAGCCTGTGTGGCACGTGTCCAGGACGAGGGAAACTGCAAAGTCCTGAGAGGGGACCCCGAGAAGCGCTAGCATGAGGCAGGCGAAGGTCCCGAGGTGGAAGGGCCTTTCCAAGCTGCAGTGTCTCCCGGGTTCTTGGGCAGCCCCCCTGGGCCCCGGGTGGAGAGCCCCGTTTTCTCTGACCCCATTTCCTGGTGAACCCCGGTTCTGGGTCCATGTCCCTCCCATCCCTGAAAGGCCCTCGTCTGCCCAGGGAATACCTCTTCACGGCCGGGATGTTGCTCCACACACGCACGGCGTCCTGGAGGACTCTACCACAGACGGCCTGGATGGTCACGGACTCCACCTGAGGGGCGGGAGGGCTGGCTGTGGACCACGGGGCCCGGATGGTAACTGCCACCCGCCGGGCCCGCGCACCTCAGCTGCTGTGTGGCCCTAGGATGGCTAGCAGACGTTCCAGGCCGACCACATCGATTACACTCAGTGGCAGTGATGACACGTCACACCCTTTTTTCTTACAAATCACCTTAGGAGAGAAAAAGCTGATATGCTATTTTAAACCTTTTAACTGGTAGATTCTTCATCCCACAGGTCAAGTGGCCCAGAGATGGCCCAGCCCTGCATCGGGGGTGGGCCCCTCCAGCGTGGGGGTGGGTTCCTGCTAAGGACAGAGAAGTCCTTGGTCTTTGAGTCGAGAGATGTTTGTCTCAGGTTTGACGAGGCCCCCCTGGCAGAAAAGGGCTTTCGAAAGTGGGAACACTTCACTGTGCTTGTCAGGGGCCAAACGGCTGCCTCTAACCCTGGGTCACAGTCTCTCTAGAAGCCCCGTAAGGAAAGGAGGAGGGGCAGTGGGGGGCAGGAGCCAAACTATCCCCTTTTGGGAAGGGGAGCTGAGGAGAGACATGAAGGAGAAACTGAGGCAAGAGGCCACAGGTCCCCAAACCTGCCATCAGGTGGCCTTGATGCCACCTCCCTGGACACAGCAGCCTCCCCCTGCATCCAGACACCTCACTGGGGCTGGAGAGGGAGAGAAAGGCCAGAGAGACTTACCCCGATGGACCATCTGGCCCAGAACCAGCAGAGACAGCACCTACCCTTGTCGAGTAAGGCTTCTTTCAAGCACCAGCAGCAATGAGGTTCCACAGCAAGGTGAGTTTACAGACAATACAAGAAGTCTCCTTTTTTGCCACTTCTGATTTGGGACCAATTAATTTTGACCTACCAAACTTGTGTGTAAAGCAATCAAAAGTCAGTATTTTTGCTGTTCTCTAAGTTTGTTCATAACTGGGGCCAGGTTGAGAAACTATGCTTTTTGGTTGGACCCACAATTACTTATTAATAGTTTTTTTGATAAATAGTGCCACTCACAAACCTGACCCCACCTGCTGTTACGTGGCATTATGTCTGTATTTTTTAAATTTCCAGATTTCATAGTAAACAGACATAACCACCAAAACAGAAGTAAGAGAATTATGAGGCCACTTTGCTCAACTCTATGAAAATAATTTTTAAAACTTTAAGTGGATTATATTCTAGGAAACTGTAATTTACCAAAACGAACCCCAGAAAAGAGAAAATCTTAATAGATCAGTTTCTATAGAACAGCTACTTTGGCTTTAAAACAACAGCTACAAGAACCAATCCAGACAGTTTCACAGGAGAAATCCAACAATTTTTCAAATATTTTTAGGAAGCAAATGTAACATCGACACCAAAACCTGACAAAGTTCGCACAACACAAGAAACTACGGACCAACCTCTTTCATACGTGCCAATGAACATGCTAAACAAAATGCTGTTCGACAGAATCCAGCAATACGTTAAAGAAATAATACGCTATGACTGGTGGACTTTTTCCAGGAATGCAGGGATGGCTTATTATTAGGAAATCTATTAGAAAATTATATCTTATTAATAGATCTAAAGAGGAAAATTCTCTAATATCTCCACAGACATTGAAAGGAAGATTTGACAGAATCCAACAACCATTCTTGATAAAAATGCTCTAGAAAATAGACATGTGTGAAACTGCCCGACACAGTGGGATACAGCGACCTCAGCCTCAGGGCCAGTGCCAGCTTCATCAGGACACCTGGAAACCTGGAGGTCAGGAGCAGCCTGATGTCACTGTCACTACTGGGACCCGGCACCACCCCAGAGGTGCCCTCGACACAGACACAAGAGGAAGATAATCCAGGCATGAAGCTGTTTGCCAATGATCTGATCAAACACACAGGAAGTCTGGTTGGATCAACTGAAAACTCCTGCCATCCACAAAGTGACCCAGTAAGGTGGCAAGAGCACAGTGGCTGTGTGGAGGTCAACAGTTTCATGTATACACACCAAAACCAGCCAATGGTAAAACGGAGCATGCCACCTGCCGTAGGAAGACACACAGAAAGGCACATTGGAACCAATGTCACAGGAAGGGCAGGAGAGAGCTCACACGCATCCCGTGGGCACGCCAGGGGAGTGGCAACTTGTCCCCCCGGTGCAGATGTGGACTGGGACCGCCCTGACGGAAGCCACTGGGCAGTAGCTGTGAAGACCCCAAATACAGTCACCCTTCTACCCAGAGACCTCACTTCTGGAATTTGTCCCACAGTGTCCCACACATGGCCCTTTGCTACCGGACTCTTTGTAAGAGCAAAAGACAGGAGGGGACCCTGCTCTCCATCCGGAGGGAAGGGGTAAGTGCATTTTCATGTCCATACAAAGGGAGACTACACAAAATAAAACAAAACACACAAACAAATTACAGCAAAGAACGAGAGAAGTACTTTTGTAACAGAAGGATTTCCAAGGTAATTTAAGTGAAAAACAAGCCGGGCACTGAGTAGCAGAGCGCTCAGGTTTGTGCGTATTTTCAGAAAGATCCCAGCAGGCCCCAGGAGGCCAAAGAGGAGGGCGATGCCAGGAGGCCAGGAGCCTTTGCACTGTTCATTTTAAAACATTTTTTAAAAGTTTCAGCCACATGAACGTGGAGGAGACGTCCTGCAGGAGGGAACACCAGGCCCGGCCAGGGATGCCATGTGAGGAGGGGGCTGGCAAGGTCCTGGTTGGTCTAGAACCCCTCAGAGTTCATGCTTTGGTGCTCTGGCCCCCTTCTACTGCCCAAATCCGAACCAGCCAAATCTCCTCCATAGCAAGCCCAGTCCTGATGCCCGCACCCCTTCCTGAGTGCTCAGTTTACTTTCCAGCCACTCAGTGGACCCCCACACGCTCGACCTGTGACCCCCGCCTGGCCCCCAGAGAAGGTTCCAGCCCACAGGTCCTGGCCCTCTCTGCGCCCAGTGAGCCAGGCCCTGCTGGCTGTGGCCCCTCTCTGGGACCTGAGCCTCTTCCTGTGGCTGAGCCTTTGCCACACATGGACACGCCTGGAACACCCGGCCCAGGTCAGGCCTAGGTGGGATAGGTCACTGAGCCCACAAGTGGCTGCTCTGATGATCAGGATTCGATACATGGAAAGAAAAACAAGGCTGTGCCCCAGAAGGTGTGTGTGTGTAAGTGTGTGTGTTGTGAGCACACATGCATGATATGTAGTGTGTATGAGTGGCTATGCACGTGTGTGCTGTGTATGTGCATGTGTGTGTGCATGTGTTCAGACTGGGAAGGCAGGGGCAGGAGGAGGAGGGGAGTCCCTTGTGGCCGTGCTCTGAAAGCACAAGAGTGGTGTGTAGTAGGTTCCTCCTCCAAGGCTGTCCTTGAAGGGGCCCTGTGTCCCAAGAGGCCCTGATCTGTGCCTCAGTTGCTCAGGGGCCCTCAAGGGCCCTGTACACACCTAGAAGCCAGAGGCCTCAGGGAGCCAGGAGTCCCAGAGCCTGGGGTGTAAGCTGAGCCCCTCCCCAAGAGCTCTGGAGCGTGGGCGTGGGCTGGAGAGATGCCCACCCAGCCCGGCACACACCTCCAGGAAGCGAGCCGCTATGGCCTGGTCTTCTTTGTTCAGCACCAGATTGTCCACAAACATCCAGAAGAAGGGCTTCAGGCTGCCCGATGGGGGCCTCGCATATTGCAGGAGCCGGTGGAACTGGAACAGGTACCACCCTGGGCAGGAGGGCAGGGCTAAGGGGGCTGGGAGGGGTCCCGGGGGGCGGTTTGGGTGTGTCTGGGCTGGTGCATAAGGAGCCTGGGCCCTGGGGGCAGGGCCAGCCTGGATCTGGGGGTCCACCTGCCTCCCCACCTCCATCATGGGTCTTCCCCCCCAGCAACAAACCTCAAGGGTTCAGGGCTCCCAGTGCCAGGACCACAGAGGTGTGGAGACCCAGCCTGGAGAGGGGCAGAGGCAACTAAAACGCAGCAGCTGGAGGGAAGGAGCCCCCGTGGGCGCAGCTGCAGCATAGACAACGCCTCGTGGGCAGAACTCCAGAGCACACAAGCCATCCGCAGTGACTCCAGCAGTCGGGGCTGCCTGGCAGCGGTGGGAGGGAAAGATTGGAGGGCGGAAGGAAGGCTTTGGGGTGATGGGCCATGGTGATGGGCTCATGGTGTGTATTTATGTCAAAACTCACCCAATTACATACATCGAATGTGGACAGTTTATATTGTCAGTGGTGCCTCAATAAAGCTGTTTTTAAAAATACAAACAATTGCAGTTTCTGCTCTGCCTGAGGGGGCTCGGGTGGCATGGGGCAGGGAAAGAAGAGGGGACAGGCTGGGGACACACTGCCAGGTAACTGGAGTCCAGCGCAGCCCATTTCTCCAACATCTCACCGGGAGGACGGTAGCAGGCGTGGCCGAGGGGAGGCGTTGTGCCGTACACGAGATCGAATGGGCCCCATTCCTCCACCTGGGGGACATGGCAATGCCAGGGGATGTTTTTATCTCACCAAGAGGGCTGTGGTGTGGAGACACAAATGCTCCCTCTGAGATCGGGAGACTAGGGGCAGCTCACCAGAAGTCACCTGACAGAGCCCATGCAGGGCCCCGAAAACCCCAGCCCAGGGCCCTGGGGCCACCAGTCAGAGCCATCCACACTCACCACCAGCCCTTTGGGGATGCACGTGGAGCCCGCAGGTGGTCCGCAAGAAGCACCTCTGTATTTGAGGTTATTCCTCTGTGCTAAGCACTGCCCTTAGAGACCCAGTCTGGGAGGGCCACATGCAGGCTCCCCAAGGACGGAAGTGATTATGTGTTGTCAGGAAACATACAAGGTGTGGCAGCCGCAGCTGGTAGCTGGGAGCTAACAGGAGGGCCAGACATTCTCTGCTAGACATAAACAATCCCCACATAACATCAATGACCAGTCACTCCGTGGCCGAGCTGGAGGAAGTCAAAACACAACGACCCAAGATCCTGCCTGAACACGGACCAGGCAAGGATGCTCTTCAACCATAAAAGTGACCCAAGGACCCCTCTCTGGGGTGACATGAGGGACACCGACTTTGTTAATGATGACTCAAGCCCTGTGTCATTCTCCTTAAATAAAAATTAACAAGATAACTCAAATATCAGATCCCCATCTTCTGACAGCAGCCAGTCCAGGGCAGACCCCTGCTTCCTTGGACCCTCCTCAAGTCACTTAACAACAGCCTGGTTTCTATATTAAGCCCCAGACTCCTTGTGGTCCCTCCGGCCTGTTCTCCCGTGGTGCAGCAAGGGAACAAGTCTGACTCTTAGACTGCGGTTGTGCCCCTGGGCCGTGGGCGCTGGGCTTTGTCAGGAGAAAGAGGAGGCGAGAGTGGCCGGTGGTCCAAGGCAGCACCTCCTAAGGATCTGCGCGCAGGAGGCTGCTCGTACTTATCTGACAGGCACGAGTAACCACTGTGGACCGAGCAGCTGGGGGAAGACGAGGAGGAGAGGGAGCCGGCACAGAGGTGGGATTCCAGCCATAGGGAAGGGAGTGAGTGCCTAGAACTCTGTCATCTCCTTGCAGGGTTTGGGGGATGTTTTCAAGCAACTGCAGCTGTTAGTTTGAGGTGCAGCATCTTTATTTCAGAGGGTGGAGTGGGGTTCAATCCCCTGCTGGGCAGCACCCCATGAGAGTGGAAATTGGCCACTTTGATTTCAAGATATGGGACAGGGTGTTTGGCCGATCGCCTTGCTCTGGGGTCTGGACAGTGCAGGGACCACGCAAACGTGTTGCTCAGACAGCGTGCAGCAGGGGGTGGGGAGCCGCTAATTCCTGCCAGACCCAGGGCCCCCCACTGGCCTGGCCAGAGGCCCTGGAGCTGTGCTGTGTCCAGGCCGCCCCTCCCTGCCCGCCCGAGACCCCCCCACCTCACTCGCCCCCATGCTGTGCGGCTTCTCCCCTACACCCCAGGGACCTGGCGATACCTGCCGTCCTCCCGGTGTCTGTACTCACATCCCTCCTCACAACGTTCGTGACATCGTCCAGGTGCTTCAGTCTTCCTGGGCCAGAGCCGTTCTCCAAAAATCCCAAACTTGTTAGCTCTGTGTGGGGGATGAGAGGGCTAGTGCGGACTTGGCCCCTCCAGGGAATCAAAAAGACCGAGGACAGAGCAGGAGACTTTCCCATCACTGCTGAGCAGACCTTATCTCTTCAACGACATGGCAGGAGGACCGAGGATGCAGGTTTCTGTCTCATAATAAGCTAAACAAACAAACCTCACTGAGTATTGTTTTAAGAAGGTCAAGCAATTTCTTGCGAAACCAGGCATTTCTGGGTTGTGATGTCACCCGCTGCTCAGGAAATTTGCAGGCAGTGAGGTCCACGCACACAGAGCCCAGTGGGTGTGGGCCGCAGAGTCCCCGCGACGGCCTTGGCAGAGGCCCGGGTGCCGTCAGCCCCGCTGAGCAGTGAGATCTTGGCCAAGCTGTGCACTGCATGGGTCTCAAGCTCCTGCTCTACAACACGCGGTGGCACGAGTTCCCACTCGGGCAGTTCTGAAGACACTATGGGGCACTTAGCAGGGTGCTCCAAGCGGGACCAATCCCTGGTGCCATTTGGCAAGAGAGGGGAGGGTCTTCATGGACTCGTCCACGACTGCTGGGCCCGGGAGACCGGGCGGGATTTCCAAAGGCACCTGTGGGTGGGCCAGCGTGGGCCCAGGGCTCAGGTGTGTGCAGATGTCTTCCTGTGAGAGTCTCCGGGGTATCCCCACACTCACCTCTTTTAATGTCCCCAAAGAGGGACAGCACTCGCACTGGCTGTCTCTTCCACACAGGCACAGTTTTGTACATCTCAAGGGGACTCTCCTGTTTATTTAAAAAAACAGAAGTTGTGCTGGTTATGTGGTTACAGAGCTCTTGAGCTAAAATTAAAATTCTTCCTGATACAGCATTCTCCCCTGGATGAACAGAGACTCACCTGAGACTCACCTGAGACTCACCTGAGACACACCTGAGACTCACCTGAGACTCACCTGAGACACACCTGCTGAGGCCTGGTGGCCTGTCCTGACTAGTGCTGTGCCCCATGAAGGCCAACTCCACCTGACCCCTGGCCATGTCCAGCACAAAGACAGCAGGGTGAGGGGAGGTCCTAATTTTAAAGGAGGACAATACCATCCCGACAGGAAACACTTCTGTAACTCTCGGTGTCCGAGTCGTCCACCCAGGAGAATCTGACCACGAACAGTGGGTGGCCCTCCCCCCTCGCCCTCCACATCCACCTGTCCCCCCTGCAGCCCTGTCCACCCTTCGTGGGCTGGGAACACCTGAAAGCTGCCTGACACCCCTGGGAGGGACCCTGCTGCCCTCTCTCTGCCGCCAGTGACCTGCGTGCCAAGAGACTACTCCCCCTGAGCCCAGCACAGAGGAGCCCCACTGAGGACAAAGGACGCGGGAGTACCTACACCCAGTCAGTCGTGCTGGCCAGGGGACAGCACCTGGCTCTCCCATCCCCCCTGCCAGTACTCCAGGCCAGACAGCCAGGGTCAGTTCATCTGTAGGATGAGACCCCAAAGTCCCTGCCCCTGGGGGTGCCTGGCTGACAGCAAACATGGGATGGATGAGCACGGGGTGGCTGCCCGAGTGGGGGCTCAAGGCAGACCCCCAGCCACACGTGGAAGCAGATGGGCCTGGAGCCCAACAAGACTACACGCCTGAGGCCTTGGAGGAGGCGGGAAGGCGCCTGACTCAGCTCCTGGTCCGCACAGGGGCAGCTCTGGTGGCTGCTGCGGGTGCTACAGGAGGACAGACCTAGGGACTTGGACCTTGTCTCCCCGTGCGGAGCCTCTAGAGCTAGGCCCCAAACCCAGTGACCCCTTCCCTCCCGCTCCCATCTCTGGGCAGCATTTAACAACATTTCTGAATGTCATCTAATTTTCTTTTGAAGTGAAACCCCTCCTGTAGCCTTTGATCTGTGTCTATTAAGCTGGGAGTGAAGGTCTCTGCCCTAGAGGAATCTGAAAGAGGGCTCTATACGGCACGTGCTCCCCTCATTTGCCAAAACCCACCATAAAGCCACCTGCAAACAGTTGTCAGGCCAAAGCACAGCCACACCCTAAACTGGTGTCAAGGAGACTCGGGACGTCTCTCGGCCACAGACATGCACGCGCATGTCAGTGTGGAGCAGCCGGAGTCTGTGGAACCGAGTCTCTCCAGGCAGCTTCCAGAGCCTCGGGGAAGACAGCCCCAAGGCCAGAGCTGGCCCCAGAAGAGGTGAGCCCCACGGGGTGGCAGAGGCCGTCCGGGTCACGCACCCCCCGCCAACGAGACAGACCTGGTGGGCAGAGGTCTCTGGCCTCACACGCTGCCTCCCTAGGGTGCCAGCCCCACAGCCACAAACTCCAGGAGGACACGGCTTTCAGAGCACCAGGCCCTGCTTACAGACGCCACCGCCACCCGCCTCTCTTCTGCCTCCCTCAGGTTGAATCTTGCTGGGCAAGAAGAGACAACTTTGCTCAACCTTGAAGAACGTCAGCCTGTGGGCGGAGCACAGCGCTCCACTGTGGGTCCCTTGCCCCGTGCTGGCTGCCTCCCCAAGGGCTCTCGCCCGTTCCACAGGAGTTTCCAGCGGCTGCCACAACAAATTAAAACTAACTGGGGGGAGGGGGGCTGCTTGAAACAGAAAACTATTCTCCCACAGCTCAGCAGGCCAGAAGTCTGAAACCAAGGTGGCAGCACGGTTGGCTTCCTCTGCAGGGTCCCCTGTCCCCTCCTGGCTTCTGGCGCCGCCGGCAACCATTGGCCATCTTCCCTGTGTGTCCGGATGCCCCGAGTCTCTCATAAGGACCCCTGTCATCGTACCTAGGGCCCACCCCAATCCAGAGTGCTCTCATCTCTCCATCCTTAACTAAATTACATCTGCAAAGACCCTATTTCCAAATACGTACACATTCACAGGTACTGGGTTTAGGACATGGGCATATCCTTTCGGGGGACACAACTGAACGCACTACGCCTTTGATGAGTTCGCGGTTCCCGCCTGGCTCCCTGGCTCCTGGTCTTGGCCCTCAACAGGCCCGGCATCTGGCCAGCATCGGCCCAAGCATTCGCTCCCAAGTGCTGGACTTAGGAGACGTGCTGAGGACGCCCCAGCCAGCCTTTCCTGGGCCCTCTCCTACCTGCTACAAGTTCCTCATTCTCAGGCTTGTAAGAAATGAATGGCCACACCAAGAGGATTTTACAAAAATTGATCATCTGGTCGCATCTGCTACTGAAGAGGAAAATGAGAAACAGTGTTTGCGCACGAGCCTGTAACTGCACCACCGCGTCAGAGCGAATGAGCTTTTTGCAGCTGGCAACCAGAGGGAAACTCCTGGAGTTCAGGGCCGGCTGCGGCTGGGTCCTGCCCCCTGAGCTGGCTCCTTACCGACTCGCGGTCGCAGAAGGCCTTCAGCCCGGCCCGCCACTTCCTCCTCCTCTGCAGCAACCCGCTGCGGGAAAAAGGCAGGCACAGGAAGCACACCCAGTTGCTCATGGCGTGAACTTTCTCCGAGGTCCCCGGGCTGACCAGGCTATCAACACACTCGAAACAGTAGCATCTAGAGTCAAACAGAAAACCACAGTGACTGAAATGACAGTTCTGTGGCACTGGGGGAACCAGCGAGGCAGAGGCAGGCCTGCGCCTTGCTTTGGAGTGAACAATGAAAGTCACGCCAGGCTCGTCTGAGAGGCGAATGGGCCGCGTCTGTCTCTGCACTGCACGGTGGGAGGGCAAGGCCATGCACTGGGCAAGGGGGACACGTCCTTCTCAGAGACGCAGAGGATGGGAGCCGAGCCAGAAGACAGAGACTTGGGTTTATGGGCAACAATAGATTTCAAAGAAGCCCCTAAAGCCCCAAATTCTAGACCTGGCATAAACGGTTTAAGGACTCCAGCGACCAAATGCAGCCAGCTGAGGGAGAGAATTTGAGGTGGGGGGAGCTGTAGTCACCCCCAGGATGGCCCAGAGCACAGAAGGGTGGGGCCTATGGAGGTTGGTGAGTAAGGACAGAGGGATGAACACACCCCTTGGGGTCCCCTGGTCAAGACTGGCAGCCCCTCAGTGTGGGGTGTCCATCACTCCACACCATAATGATCTCTATGTAGCAGCTACGTCTCAGCAAAACTAATGCTGAAAACAGAAACCGCAAACGCGAATCTTGACGCTCCACCCCCGTATGTCAAGGCTGTACGCCAAATGAAGCACTTGAGAGGGAAATCAAAAGCTCTGGAGGAAATCATCCTTCGGAAGGAAAGCGCCCCCACACTCCACATGAGTAGCTGAGAAGGATGGTGTTTCCTCCGCCCCCAGCCCCCGCCTCCGCGGGGCCCCTTGCCTAACCGGGTGCAATCGGGGTTTTCGCAGATGAGCAGTGTCTCTCCTGAGCAGCAAATGGAGCAGTAGGACTGGTACCCATCGTCGTCGTACAGGAAGAGGGCGTCCAGGAACTTGTCCTTGGTGACGAGAAAAGTGATGCTGTTTTAGGTCCCTCCTTCTCCGAGGCAGTGAGGAAGTCACACCTAGCTTTCCTGCTTACCTTACACAGAGCACACATTCCTCCCTCAAACAGAGGGTGCTGCGTGTGAACCTGAAAGCTTCCACAGCAGAGGCAGATGTCTAAAGTGAACATCCAAGGTGCAATATTAAGGTACTATCAAACAGCGCAAAAGACTTAGGAATACATTTAACAAAAGGAGGGCAAGGACTGTGCACTGACAACTGCAAAACATGACTGGAGGAAATTAAAGAAGATCTAATGGGACAGAAAGACATCCCATGTTCATGGACCAGAAGACTAAATATTGCTAAAGTAGCGAGACTCCCCAAATGGATCTACAGATCCCTTTCAAAATTCCAGCTGACTTTTTTTGCAGGAGTGGACAAGCTGATCCTAAAATTCACATGAAAATGCAAGGGATACAGAGTAGGCAAATCCACAGAGAAAGAAAGTAGATCGGTGGCTGCTTAGAGATGAAAAAGGGGGGCAAGGCAGGAGGAATTCAGGCTGACTGGTCACAGATATGGGTTTTCTTTTTGGGGTGATGAAAAATTCTAAAATTAGATGGTGACGATGGCCGCACAGCTCTGTGAACATACTAGATAATGCTGAACTGCAGACTTTAGATGAAGCCGCAGGGCCTTGGGGTGGGGGTGGGATACGGGTGGGCGCGGCGGTGTCCACTGCTTTCTTCCAGGACGGCTGGGAGCTGTGAGGCAAGCCTGCTGGTGGGCCAGTGTGCAGACACTCACCTTCTATGTTTCTCTGGTTAACCTTGACTTCATATGCAATAAGATCTGGAAAAGAGGGTAAGAAGTAGCCCCTTCCTTCCTCCTCCTATCTCCCAATTTAAATATGGCCAAGAACCGAGCATCACGAATTTATCTTCTGAAGTCTCAAGAGCCCGAAGGCCCCCCATCCCTCCCCTACCTTATCCTGGTGTGTTTAACATCAGAGCCTGGGGGAAGGCTCTGGGTGGGGACCTCCTTCCCCTGCCTGGGGTGTCTGAATGATGCTGGAATATTCTAGAAGCCTGGAACTCCTCACACTGCCCGGGCCTGGGGTCAGCACTCCAAGTCACCAGTCCAGTAAGTAGAGGAGCCTCACCTCTGCCCAGCCCTGGTGAGCGGGGGGATGACAGCTCACTGGAGTCTACCAGGATCACGTCCATGCTGGGCTCAGCTTCTAGGTCTAAGGCTGGAGCAGGCGCCAGGACACGGAACCACACAGGGACACAGGATGCGCACACGCAGAAGCCAGCCGTCAGCCTCTGCTTGCCGGGCAGACCCTGCCCAGCACAGGACCCGCCACCCCCACAGTGACACCCACCCATCCCAGCCCAAAGAGGAGGGGCAGGTAGAGCAGCAGCAAGTGCCCATCCTGAGGGGCTGGGGGTCCCCTGTGGTGTGCTCTTGCCCTTGTCCCAGCCTGCCACAGTGTCCACAAAGGGGAGAGCACAGCCCCTGCCTCCCCTGGGGCTGGTCTCCGCACCTAGAGGCAGGATGCTGGGGCCAAGGAGAACGGACTCACCGACTTCGACTTCGCTGGGCGGCCGCCACTGCTCCCGGTGCACCTGGCCGGCCTGGTCTGGGTCGGGATCAGGGTGCAAGCCGTCCAGGGTCTCTGGGCTTGGGGTCCGGGAGGAGAGGGCCATGGGACCAGGAAGGGTGAGGAAGGGGTCTGGTGGAAGGACCCGGGTCCTCCGGGGAGGCGGGGGCTGGGGGCCCTAGGGCGGGGCGGAGTCTGGGCGAGACCCAGCGGGGGCGGCAGGGGCGGGGCAGGGGAGACCCTCAGAGGGGCTCCACCCAGTGGGGGGCTCAGCGGGAATTAGTGAGCCCTCAGGTGGGTGGGGCTCGGAGCTCAGCGTAGGGAGGGGGGTGGGGTGCAGAGGATGGGGCCCCCAGGGCAGAGTGAGGGGTGGGGGATGGGGTGGGGCGCTCAGGGGTGGGGCTTGGGGAGTTCAGTGGGGGATGGGGGTTCAGGGCGGGGGTGGGGGACCCTTGGGGGGGTGGGGGGCGGGGCACTGAGGGGCGGGGCTTGGGGAGCTCAGTCCGGAGCTCTGAGGGGACAGCTGCTCAAAACTGTCAATGTCATCAAAACACAAGGAAAGTCTGAGAAACTGTCACAGTCCAGAGGGGCCTAATGTGGCGAGGACTGAAGGTCAGTGGGATCCTGATGGGATATGGGGACTGGAAGGGGATGTCAGGGGAAAGGAGACCTGGATGCCACTGGTTTGCTAGTGCAGGTGACAGTAGGCACCGCTGCTGGCTCATGAGGGCAGCAAGGGCGTTGCACGTGCAGGATGCCATGACAGGGCTGGGCTGGGGCTGAGGCACGTCTATAACATCTTCTCGACTTTTCCGTGACTCTAAAACTGTACTAAAGGAGTTTTTTTTTTTTAATGAAAAAAAGTGAAGGGCAGAATATATAGCCGGTGACAGTGAAATCATTCAAACTGTCTTGTTTTCTCCTCCTACTCCCTTTAACTTTGCTTTTTAAGGGGCACCCCAGATTGAAATGACCACGAGGAACCGGGGATGCAGGCCTGTCCGCCCCTGACCCCAGGACCACACCCTGAGTGCCCCCTGCTCCTGCCAGCAGAAGTGGAAATTGGAGGGGGGGTTCCAGGGGTCTGTTCCAGCCCCTAGGAAGGAATTCGTAGTTTTCTAACTGCTTGATCTTTACTGCAGGGATGGGTGTCCTGGCGGGCAGGGAGTTCCTGGCCCTGGCAGAAGTTTCTGGAAGGTTCTGCCCAGGGTAGATGGACAGGGCACTGCTCGCGCCGTGCCAGCCACTGCAGCTGGGCAGAGCCCACAGTGGTCTCAGGAGAGCGGCCCTGGCGGTCTGGACAGCCGGCCTCTTGGTGACCAGCTCGGTCCCCAAGGCCACCAGAATCAGACCCCAAGTGGGCCACCAGCTCTGCGGTGTTAGGGAGGAAAACTTGGTGGTGGAGAAAAATCTCTCACACAGAGATTAGGATATAAGAGTATAAAATTTATTTTATCTTTTCAGAAGGGGAGAGAGCGGGAGAGAGAAAAGGGAAGTAAAGGGAAAGAGGGAGGGGAGGGGGCCGCGCTGGCTTGCTGTTCGCACGGGATGAAGAGAAAGGGGAACAACAGTGATTGTCGTCGGTTGAAACAAGCGCTGTGCAGTCATTAGCAGGCAGCTGCGAGACCCGAGACCCAGGTTGTCATCTTCCCTGTGCTCTCTGTTCCTGGAGACTTGGTTGTCTCTGAAATGCAGTCAGGCTCATCTCTGGGGACGTGATCTCGCCCCCGGGTAGGGTTTTGGGCAGGAAACTGAGGCCTGGAGTTTGCACCCCCCCCCACTGTCCACCCACGCCTCCTCAGGAACTGCTTGAGGTGATAAAACAAATTCTAAGAGGCAGTGAGCTGGTGAATATAAGCAAAGATTTACATTCCTCTCTGTCTGTGGCTGTTTTCAGATGTGAAAACGGAGCCCACCAGGGTGCCCGTCAGCTGGGGAGAGGGAGAGCAGAGAGCTCAACTTTCTGCTATTTTGCTAGCAAGACTGACCGTCCTTTCATGTGGGCCACGGGCACTGGGCACGGGGGACCTCTGGCTTCACCCCCAGACGCCCCAGGAAGCCCTAAGACCGCACACACGGAGGGGTGGGCCCTAAAGCTTCCTGGGAGCTGGCGGGACACCCTGGGGCACCCACAGGCAGGGGCCAGGCTGCAGCCGCAAACCCCCAGGTCTCCACAACAAAGGCTGAAGTCCTGTCCCTTCTTCCTGACCACGGTGGCCACAGGGGCGCCTCTGGGACAGACTGAGGGCATGGTCACAGCAGGGGAAGGGAGCGTGGCAGCCCATCCACGTTCCGGGGGCCAAATTGAGTCACATGCGCTGACTGTGGGTGGGGGGAGTGGTGATGTTTTCAGATGTTTACTGGGTGACTGAATAAATGTATGACATTCATTCTTCTCCTGCGGACAAGATGCTGTGGGAGTTGGAAGTGACACGAGTCCTGTGTTGGGCTGACCTAGAGAGGACCACCAGTGACCTGGGGCGGAGGGTCCTCGAACACTTCTCCATCCCCTGCACCCAGACCTGCAGCTCTCCAGCCATTGATGGAGCTGGTGCTTTGATGTGGAGAAAGGAAAAGGCAGCTCCTGGGCCGCCTGGGCTGGCCTGGCACCTGTAGCCGGGGCTGGGTGGGGTGCTGTCCAGGTGCACATCGGCAAGCTCACAGAGTGCCAGCCTCACACAAGCCACTCACGACCATGACAAGGTGAGTGAAGAAAAAAAGACCACTTCTAAGCCAGGCGCGGTGGCTCACGCCTCTTGTCCCAGCTACTCGGGCTGCTCAGGTGGGAGGGTCGCTTGAGCCCAGGAGTTCAAGACCAGCCTGGGCAATATACTGCGACCCCGTTTTTTTAAAAAAAAGACCACTTCCAAATCGTGTTTTCCACAGATAAAAATAAGGTGATGGTGCCACCCATAAAAATGACCAAACATCCCCCTCTCCTGGCTGAAATGGGTGACTGCTGCATCTTCCCTGCTCCTGGATGCGGTTCATTTAGATACCCCATCAAAGGACTGCCACCTTCCCAGAAGAGCTCAATCCGGAGCTGCCACGGGAGAGCCAAGGTCGTGGGCAGGTTGCACTCAGGCTTTGCATCTTTGAGTTAAGTCTCTGAGAATGCTGCAGTAATACATCTGCTCACTCTTTAATAACTCACCTCCAAACATACTTAAGCAAAAGATATTCCCTTTATGGTGCATTTATAAATGTTATGTACAAAATTGTGTCCTGAGAAACACCAGTTTTATTATTCGTGCATCGGTTATACATTTTCATAGCTCACTATTCAAAAGTTGCAAAGTAGAAGCAGTGAAATGGTGTTGGATTCCAGCCCCTGATGCTACTGAGCTGCAAAATAAATCTCTTACCGAAAATTAAGTCTCTCTTCTCTGTTCCTTTTTTTTTCTTTTTTGAGACAGGGTCTTGTTTTGTCACCTTGGCTAGAGTACAGTGACATCATAGCTCACGGCAGCCTCAAGCTCCTGGGCTCAGGTGATCCTCCTCCCTTGGCCTCCTGAGTAGCTGGGACTACAGGCGCACGCCACCACGCCTGGCTAATTTTTCTATTTTTAGTAGAGACAGGGTCTCACTCTTGCTCAGGCTGGTCTCGAAGTCCTGAGCCGAAGCAATCCTCCCACCTCGGCCTCCCAGAGTGCTGGGATCACAGGCGTGACCCACCACGCCCAGCCATCTTTTTTTTGGGGGGGGGATGGGGTCTCACTATGTTGCCCGGGCTGGAGTCAAACTCCTGGGCTCAAGCGATCTTCCCACCTAGGCCTCCCGAGTAGCTGGAATTACAGGCACAAGTCACAATCTTTTTTAACCCTTGGTATATTTGTCTTTTTCTTATTGATTTGAAAGGTCTCTTTGTATATTAAAGATATTGACTCATATAATCCTCATATATATAAACACAAATATTTTCTTCAGCCCATTAATCCATATTTATATACAAGCATCTGTAAGCTAAATAAAAATCAAGATTTTAAAGAATTCAAATTAGTTTTATTCAGAAGTCTTACTGAGGATTGCAACCCTGGAGAGTCTTTCAGAGAGGTTCTGTTCGGCTGCTCCGAAGCAGTGTTTCAGCTCACAGCTAGACACACGAGGTGGTGGTTCTGCATGTGCTCAGAAGTCACAGCAGAGCAACAATCTCAGCAAGGTTTGGGTGTGGGGGTGCATCTGGTTCTAGATTACAGACCCATTGTCATTAATCCTGTCTGACGTTATCTTATGTACAGGAAGAGGCAAGGGCTGGGATCCTCGAACCTTATCTTTTCTAAAGCTCCAGTAATTCAGGCGAGAGATGTGGGAACCTGTGCTCTGTCCTGCCTGTGGTCTCCAGAGCATTCTTCTGGGGGCTGCGCCCAGTCACTGCAGCCTGTGTGAAATTCCGCAGACAGGCAGAATGAGCAAACAATGCTTCTTATGTTTGCTACTTTGGCTCACACATCTACATAATTGTTAAGTCAGATCCATTAGTCTTTTTTTTTAAAGAGGGGTCTCGCTATATTGCCCAGGATGGCCTTGAACTTCTGGCCTCAAGCACTCCTCCCACCTTAGCCTCCCAAGTCGCTGGGACTCCGGGTGCCTGCCACTGCGCCTGGTTATTAGACTTTTTTTAAAAAATGGTTTTCACTCTTCCTATCATATTAAAAAGTTCCTCTCCACCTCGAGATAGTATAAGCACTCACCTTCATTCTCGTTTTGTGTTTTGTTTCTTGTTTTTTCACCTTTTTGTCACTGAGATCATCTAATATCTTTACTCCAATTGGAATATTTTTGGTGTTTGTCGTGATTTTTGCAAATGATTATCCAGCTCTCTCAAGACCACACGTCGAACGCTCCCTTCATTCTCCTGTGCGTTTGAACTCCTCTGACGTGCCTGGATCTCTCTGAGCCGTGCGCTCACTCCAGGGGCACGTCCTTCCTGCCTTAGAACTCACGCCACGCTTATGGCGGCTTGCTGTCACATTCGGCACGATAGCCTTCGCAAGCGTCTGTCTCATGCTCATCATCTGCTGAAAGAACATTAGAATCAAGTTCTTCAGAAAGTCCCTTTGGCAATTTGATTGGAATCATATTAGATTTATAGATTCATTAAGGAAGAGCTGACTTTTAAAAGTTCAATTAGGAAGTTAAATGCAGGGACACGGTGTATCTCTCCACTTCTTTCCTCTTTTGGAAAAACATAAGCACTGCCAGTTTCTTGTTGTATTTATTCCTAGTTATTTGATGTTTAGATTGGTATTGTGAATATTCTTCCATTATATTTTATTTCCTATTTTTAACATAAAAACTGATACATGCATATGATTACAGTGAACCACACTGGAGTGTGCAGACTCAACAGCGACGCGACAGACACTGTGCGGGGGAGCGGGAGAGGTGTGCCTGGTCTCTCACCTGTCTCTGCTGAGGACATTTGGGTGGTTTCCATTCTTTCACCCTCACCCAGAATCTCAGGGGACTCCCTTCCAGCCCGGAGCCAGGCCACAGTCTCCTCTGTCTCCCCACCTAAGGAGGAGGGGCCCAGGTGGGGACACAGCGGCCCCACGGTGCATTGGGTGTGGAAGGGACATCCCCAGAGCACCTGGCCTCAGTGCTGCTTCCACGGCCCGCAGCGGCTCAGGCCCAGCCCTGCAAAGGCCTGGCAGCGCTGAGGAATGCCCAGGGTCTGCCTGGGGGGCTCAGGGCTGGGGGCAGACTGAGGACACTGGAATAGAGCTGCCCGCAGAGGCCCTTTGGCCTGGAGACTCCCATGTGTTTTCTGCACACGCAGCTGCCGAGTGCCCTGTCCCTGTCCTGTCACTGAAGGGTTGGCGCTTTTCCGCTCACGTCCTGAGTGGGGGGCTGAGAGAGCCCTGCCCCTCCTCTTGGCTGTGCAGCAACCTTGTCTGGACCTGCTCCCGGACAGGCCCTGGGTGAAGCTGGGACAAGGCAAGCAGAGTCTCTGGGCAAAGTGGACCCAGTGGGGCTGCAGCCTGTGGCCAAGTGGGCAGGGCAGGTTCTTCACACTTGGGCTGGGGGACCCCACCCAATATATAGGGGTGAGGCCTGAGGGGCAAGTCTGCTGGGCAGAGTGAGGCTCCCTCCATGTGAAGAGCAGGGACTGGCCCCCAGGGAAAGGCCCGGCAATGGCGGGAGGGCTGAGAGGTCTAGCGGACCGGACCCTGGAGGAAAGGCAGATGCTGGTGGGACCAGAAGGGGACCAAGGACTCCGTGGCTCCCACTCTGGTGCCTGGAGCCCCTTTGAGTGCAGGCTTCTCGGTGCAGGGGTACCTTCCTTCCCAGGGACGATGTCTGTGGACTGGTACAGCCCTGAGCACCTGTGTCCACACCTGACAGCAGGGCCCCAGGGGGGCCAGTCACGGCAGGGCCAGGGCCAGGGCCAGGGCCAGGGCGCCTCTCAGCACAGGCAGCTGCGTGCAGGTCGGGACGTGCTTCTGCAAGTCCTGCCCTGGCATCAGCTCTGTCCTCAGCATCCCTGGCCTGATGAGGATGCCCCACTTTCCCCAGCCTCCTAAGGTCAGATACCAGCTTGTGCGTCTGGATTCAGCGTGGATGCATCCTTGCGTCCCTCCCTTGTCTTTCACCTCTGGCCAGGGCCAAGTGGGTGCCGACTGTAGGAACACTTCCCTCACAACCCCAGCCGCCCCTGAGGGGTTTTTTCCTCTTCCTTTAGTTCCCAGCAATGCCAGCTGTGTTTATTGCTTGTTCTTAACCCCTTCCATAGTGGGAGTGTCCAACCACAAACTCTGGTGCTGTCCAGGCCCAAGTCCAGGTTGGGGTGCTGCCTGGGGCCATGCTGCCAACCCCTTGGCTCTGCACAGAAGGTCCAGCAGAACCCAGAGCCCATGATGGTTGTGGTCTTCACAGCCCCCGGCCCCTTCACCGGGCGTGCTGGGCAGAGGCCCGAACTTGGCCTCAGTCCTGGACGTGGGTAAGAGTTTCTGCTGGCTGGTGAGGTGGGGGGTGATGGGGGGGCCTCTGAGTGTGGAGCCATGAAGATGTCCCCCCCAACCCTCAAAAGCCTGGAGGGGTTCAAGTGGCCCTAAGGGCAGGGCTATAGAAATTAACAGGGTGATTCTAAAGCTCACATGGAAATGCAAAGAAATTCAAAGTCAGAGTGTTGCCACAGCCTGACTTAAGAGACTTGGGTTTATGAAGCCGTAGTCACCAAGACAGTGAGGCACAGGTGTGCGGACAGATACACAGACACATGGAAGGAAACAGAAAGCCAGAAATGGACCCTCACACATGTGGACAGTGTGTATTTGACAAAGGAGCAAAGGCAGTTCAATGGAGAAAGGACAGTCCTGTCAACAAATGATGCCAGGACAACTGGACATACACATGCAAAAAAAATAAACCTTGACCCCTACCTGCTTCATACCATACACACAAGTGAATTCGAGGTGGATCATAAAAGTTAACGATAAAGCAACCAAGATGTCCTGTAGTAGGGGAATACGGATAAGCAAACTGCTCTCTCCAGACAATGGAATATCACTCAGTACCAAAAACAGATGAGCTATCAAGCCACAGAAAGACACAGAAGGACCTTAAATGTATCTTATTCAGTGAAAGAAGCCAATCTGAAAAGGCTACATACTGTAGGGTTCCAAGTATATGACATTCTGGAAGAGGCAAAACTATGGAGGCAGTAATATGATCAGTGGTTGCCAAGGATGGTGGGGGGAGGGATGCGTAGGTGGAGCACGTGGGATTTTTAGGGCAGTGGAACTGCTCTGCGTGATGCTGTAATGATGGGTCCACATCTTTATACATTTGTCTAAACCCATAGAATGTACAACACCAAGAGTGAGCCACAGTGTAAACCATAGACTTTGGGTGATAATGATATGTCACTGTAGGTGCGTGGATTATAACAAATGTCCCACTCTGGGAAGGATGTTGACAATGGGGGAGGCTGTGCATGTGTCGGGGAAGGGGGTCTATGGGAAATCTCTATATTTTCCCCTGAATTTTGCTGTGAACCTAAAACTGCTCTAAAAAATGAGGTCTATTTTTTAAAAAGTAAATGATAAAGTTTCTAGAACTTTTAGAACATAAGAGAATATCTGTGTGAACTGGGGGTAGGCAAAGATTTTTCAGGGGATGCACGCAAAGCACTAATCCTAAAAGAAAAATTGATGCACAGAATTTCATCAGAATTAAAGGCTTCTGCTCATTGTAGGGGAGGAAAAATAATGTTTTTCCCAATTCTCATAAATTCTTAGTTGGAATGGACCCCTGTAACAAAACCAGATTAACAAAAGAAACAAATAGAAATTTATTAACATGTACATTTTATATATATCCATCAGAGAATGAATAGTTCTCCAAGAGGTTACTTTGAATTCCAGCTAATATAACATCTTCAACAAAGAACAGTAAATTTTTAGGCAAGGGCCAAGACAAAGGAAAAGAACGTTGAGTCTCTAGGAGGGCAACTTATGGAAAGGCAAATAAATGGCAGATAAAGGCTAGTTAGTAAAGCTTACTAATGTAGGTTCCTCTGGTATCACCTTGAGGTCAACAAGAATCTAACTGTCTTTAGTGATTAACCTTTGTTCTCTCTGGTAGAGAGGGGAGGTGGGATATCTTTTGTCCTTGTAAAAAAGAAAAATCACATGATCAAATCAATTTATGCCAAAAAAGCATTTGACAAAATTCAGTACCCATTCATGATAAAAACTCTCAGAGAAATAGAAATGGGGATTTCCTTAACTTGATAAAGAGCATTTACAAAAAATATACAGTCAACATGAATGACTGGATGTTCTCCCCCTAAGATCAGGAATGAGGCAAGAATGTCCACCCCCACAGCTCTTATTCAGCACAGCACGGGAAGTGCAATATTCTGGCCAGTGCAGTAAGGCAAGAAAAGGAAATAAAAGGCATATAGATTGGAAAGCAAGAAATCAAACAGTCCCTATTTACAAATGACATAATTGTCTTTGTTGACAATCCCAAAGATTTATTAAAAAACACTCTTAGAACTAATAAAATGAGTTCAGCAACATTGTGGGATATAAGATGGACATGCAAAAATCATTTGTATTTATATATACTAACAATGAACGTGTGAATACCAAAATTGAAGACACAAAACTGTTTATACTCACCCAACACAAAATGTGGACAAGACTGGTATGCTGCAACTTTAAGACATTTATGAAAAAATCAATGATCTAATAAAATGGAAAGGCATACCATGTTCATGAATCAGAAGACTCAACATCATAAAGACGTCACGTTTCCCTGAACTGATATTGATACACAGGTTTAATGCAATTCCTATCAAAATCCCAGCAAGATTTTTTTTTTAACAGATGGAGACAAAATTATTCTAAAACTTATATGGATGATCCAACTGAAATAGAATAGCCAAAAAACTTCTGAAAGTTTTTGAAAAAGTGGGGGAAATTGGTTTACTGGGTCTCAAGATTTACTACATGGCTACAGTAATCAAGACTGTGTGGTACTGGTGATGGATATACACATAGATCCATGGAACAGAACAGAGAACCCAGAAATAGACCCTCACAAATATGCCCATCTGACTTTTTAATTAATTAATTTGTATTGTGATGAATTCACATAACATAAAATTTACCATTTTAACCATTTGAATGTTAAAATTCAGTGGCAATTAGTACATCACAGTGTTGTGCAACTATCACCACTGTCTAGGTCTAGAACTTTTTCATCCACCCTAAATGGAAACGCTATACTCATTAAACGATCCCTCCTCTTTTCCCCCCTTCTCCCTGCCCTGGGTATGCCATGTAAATGGAATCATACGACGTGTGGCGTTTGACATCTGTCCTGTTTCACTTAGCATAATGTTCTGAGGTTCACCCATGTTGTAGTATGTATCAGTACTTCATTTCCTTTTATGGTGGAATGATATTCCGTTGTATGGATATACCACATTTTATTTATCCATTCTTCTGTTGATGGACATTTGGGTTGTTTCCTCCCCTTGGCTGTTGTGAATGGTGCTGCCACAAACGTTTGTGTACAAATTTTTCCTTGAACACCTGCTTTCAATTCTTTAGAGTGTATCCCCAGAAGTGAAATTGCTGGATCATATAGTGATTTTCTATTTAATTTTTTGAGTAAATGACAAACTGTTTTCCATAGTGGCGGCACCATTTTATATTCCCATCAGTAATGTATGAGGGTTCCATTTTTTCCACATCCTCACCAACAGTTGTTATTTTCTGTTTTTTGATAATAGCCATTCTAGTAAGTGTGAAGGGATATCTCATTTGGTTTTAATTTATATCTTCCTAATGATTAATGATGCTGAGTGCCTTTTTGCGCTTGTTATCCATTTGCATATCTTCTTTGCAGAAATGTCTATTTAAGTACTTTGCCCAGTTTTTAATTGGATTGTCTTTTTGTTGTTGAATTGTAAGAGTTCTCTGTGTTCTGGATACTAGACCTTTATCAGAACTACGATTTGCAAATATTCACTCCCATTCTGTGGGTTGTCTCTTCACTTTCTCCACAGTGTCTTTTAACACACAAACACTTTAATTTTGTTGAAGTCCAGTTTATTTATTTGTTCTTTTGTTGCTTATGCTTTTGGTGTCAAGTCTTAGAAAACACTAACAAATCTATGGTCATTGAGAATTACCTCTGTTTTCTTCTCAGAGTTTTATAATTTTTGCTGTTATGTGTAGGTCTTGCATCCATTTTGAGTTAACACTCAACTAATTTTTGACAAAGGTATAAAGGAAATTTATTGGAGGAAGGACAGCCTTTCAACAAATTGGACATCCACGGGGGGAGAAAGAGCCTCAACCTGGGTCTCACACCTTACATAAATATTAACTCAAAATGAATCACAAAGATTTCAATGTAAATGTAAAATTATAAAACTTTTAGGAAAAAAGAGCAGGAGAAAATTGCCAGGATCTGGGGCCAGGCAAAGAATCCTTAGACTTGACACCAAAGCACAAGGAAAGATGTGTAAAAGGAAAAACCGATGAACTGGACTTCGTCCGAGTTGAAAGGCTGTCCCTGCAGCTGAAGCAGTGGCCCGGCCACAGCCAGCACTGGGCTGGTGGGTTAACCTGACGGGAGAACATGTTGATCCAAATGTGACCTGCAGTCTCCAAGGCCATTCTGTGCCCCGTTGAAGTCAGCACCCTGCTATCACTGCTTCCTCCCAATTTTAGGCTCTTTGCTACTTGTACCTGGTGAAGGATGGGCTGTCGATCCTATTTTGGACCAAAACAGAAAGCAGGTGGGCCCCAGGGGGGCAGGCAGTCCCAGGTGGGTGTCCTGCCCAGCCCAGCACTGCGGGGAACTCTTGGGGCACCTGGCTTGGAGCCCCTGCAGGTACAGCCAGCAGCTGGGAGAGAACCTGCCCCTGAAGTCACCCTTTGCTTCTGTAGGAGCTACAGTCAGTTCAGCATGGCCAGACTCAGGAGGGAGGAGAGAGGCCGGATGTGCAAAGACAGTAGAGCAAATCAGGGAAGGCAGGATACCCCGCTGTGGGAGGCATCTCAGTCTGCTGTGCTGCTGCAAGAAAATTCCTTAGACTGGGGAATTTATAAACAATAGAAATTTACCGCTCACAGTTCTGAAGCTGGGAAGTGCAAGATCAAGGCGCCAGCAGATTCAGTGCCTGGTGAGGGCTGCTTCCTGGTTCACAGACGGCAGAAAGGCCAAACGGCTGCCTTGGGCCTCTTTCACAGGGCACTGATCCCATGCGGAGGACAGAGCCCTCATGACCTGATGACCTGCCAAAGTCCCCACCTCCTAACACTATCACCTTAGGGGTGAGGATTTCAACGTATACATTTTGGGGGGCATAAATATTCAGACCACAGTAGGGGGCTTCGGTGGACTGCAGCACCCTTGCAGGCAGCAGGTGGGGCTCTGTTCTTCTGGGGCCTGCACTGCCAAGAGGGAATGGGTCCACCAGCCAGGCAGCGTGGCCAGTCTGCAAGGCAGGTGGTCAGCTCTGTCAACACAGCCCCCAGGGTCATTGAGAAGACTGATGTTGTCTGCGACCTCAGGGAGTGTTTATAAGGAGGAGTGCCCACGGCGGTGTCCAAGAGGGACTCAGAGGGGACACCAGACCCAGGAAACCAAGGCCTGGCCAGTGGGGCAGTTTGGAGGCAAGGTGGGAAGGAGGGGAGAGCAGGGGTGCTGCCTCTGCACAGCGGGCTGAGCAGGGGATGCTGAGCTCGATGGTGCACAGAGCTCTCTCTCCAACCTGGATGCTTGTCTGGAATGACCTCCCCACCCTCAACAAGTGGAAGCAATTTTCTCTCTACAATGGGGAAACTGAGGCCCAGAGAGGGTCACCCAGCCAGTTGGTGGCCAAGAGGATGCTAGAATCCTGGTAAAGTGTTATTAGGAGACCCACAACCTTTCCTGATGCCAGACTGCCCAACAAGGCTGCAGAACTGAGGCCTGGCTGGTGCTCTAAGTCTCCTGAGGTCATCCTGACACAGGCTCCTGGGAGCCTGACCATTCGAGGAGCCACATGGACTGGAGCCTCCATCTGGAGGAGGGGAAGGCCTCAGTGTCCAGGCTTGTTTGAGCGGCCAAAGCCTAGCCCCCGCTGGCCCCTGTGCTGCTGCTGGGGCCTCTCTCCTCCCTGACTCTGGGCAGGTCACATGGGAAGTGGTTCCCCCTCTTTGCAGGCTGATAACACCTGATGTGACCCGGCCACCCAAGGGGCATCCTGCACGCCAAGAGCATGGATCTAGAGACTGTCTGTCCTTCTGTCCATCAAGGTCCAAATCTTGGCTCTGCCCTTTGGTGGCTGCAAGACTCTGGTCAAGTTCCTCAGCCATGTGGGCCTCAGTGTTCTCACCTGTAGAATGGGCATAACAACGATGCTGACCTAACAGGACAGCTCTGAAGATGGAGCAAGTGGAATCACAGAGTCAGGACCAGGCCTGGTGCAAGGTAAGACTGATGTCTCTGATGGTACAACAGTGATGCTGGAGGAAGGGCTGCCATGACCTCTCATTCCAGGTGAGGACGCCAAGGCTCAGGGGTGGAGCCACTACCATCCCAGAGCTGTTGTGCCCAGGGGCACTTCTCGGAGGCTCACCCCCCACGAAGGCATATACCCAGCTGAAGGCAGGCCAGGCCCCAGGCCCCTTGTCCCCTCCAGGGGCCTGTGTCACAAGGCCTCCTCCACTGAGCTTTGGCAGCTCCAGGTCACCTGCTGGCAAGGGGCTGTAACGGAAAACCCCATAGTGTGGTGGAAAGTCCAAAATTCTACAGGAGCCTCTTTGTTAACCTCAAGCAAGAGGCTGGGTGATGCCTGCCCACAGTGGTCAGGCCCCAGGCCAATGGCACAGGTGTACCTGCAAGGACTTCAGGGTGTTTTGGAAAAGTGAAGTATAGACTTCATCTTGCTTTTCAGTTTGTAATTCTCCTCTAACAGGTGCCCTTGTCTGGGGCGCCCCTCCATAACCACTTACCCACCTGGGAAGCGAACCCACCAGGTTGTAGGGGGTGACTTTAGGAGGATGCTGATGCTGGAAGGAGAGAGGGGAGCTGAGCTGCCAGGCGGCAGCAGTTACTGGTCACCCCAAAGCCCTATGCTTCGGTTCCCTGGAGCCCCTGCATGAATTTTGGAGGCTTTGGCCCAGGGGTTGTAATTTAATGTGTTGTTAATGAGCTCTGCCTTCGGGAGACCCTGGCCCACGTATGAGGGAGGAGCCTGGGAGCATTCCAGAGGACAGGCAGGAGTCACATTTGGTGCTGGGTTTAGGAGTGACTCTGGCTTATGCATACTTTAACATTTCTGTTACAAACACACAGTTGTAGGAAAGAGCAGGAAAGACCAGCCAGCAGCTGCCTCTGCCTGGGCTGGGGGAGAGGATGTGCTTCTCAGAGGGGGGTGGGAGGGAGGGGCTTCCCTCTCAGTGTTAGTGGAAGGCACAGCGCTGGCGTGACTGGAACACCGTCCACAGCAGCTCAGAGTCCCTACAATGAGAGAGCAGCAAGTTCAGAGCCCGATAACTCCTCACACAGGCCCTGGGCCTCTGAGACGCCCTCCCACCTGCCCCACTACTCCCACCATGTTCCCAGCACCTGACCCAGGCTGACCACCTGGGTCACCACCCCTGTCCCTGATCCCACATGCCCACCTCCCTCTACAGGCTTGTTCCCAAGCACCCAGACATCTGTTCTGTGGCAATCTCAGCCCGTGCAGAACCTCAGGGGTTCTGGGACCTGGAGACAGGAGGAGAAACCAAGCAGACTCCCAGGGCAGGAGGAGGCCACACCCTGCTTCCCACCCTGGACTTCAAGCCCCACCATAAACCAGCACAGCCTGCTAAGGAGAGACATCTTGGTGACAACCCTCACCGAACCTGCCATCTGTCCTGCCTGCCTCCCCTCCCACATCCCACCCCATCCCACCCCAGCACTGCTTCCTGCACCCAAGTCCGCACTCCACACTCACTGTGGTGGCCAGGTGACCTCCTACCACAGCCGGACCAGACCACTTCTGCTGAAAGTCTGCTGGTGGTTCTCTACAGCCGGCACACAGGGTCCCCCCTGCTGGCTTGACTGCAGGGACAGGCCTCCCCACGGAGGCCCATTCACCTCCCCAGGCTGTGCCCTGCTAGGGCACCGTGGGCACAGCATTCTTGCAGGCCCCAGGCCTCTGCACCTGCTCATGCTTTCCTGGGGACTCTGTCCCCACTGGGTCTACCAGAACCTCTGTTCCTGTCCACCCCATATCCCATCCAGGGAGCCTTCCTAGATCCCCTGGAAGCTCCTGTCCTCCAAGCCACACCAACCCTCAGCCTCTGCAGGCCTAGGAAGGCCCCTCAGGGTGTCTCCTGCCCGCACTGTGAGCAGGACAAGGACAGGAGCTCACGTGGCCCACACTCGGGGTCTCCATCCATGGGGTCAGCTGCCTTCCTTGCCGCTTTATTTTCCAAAGCACCTGGAGGATGTAGAGGGTGGCTTGGAGCTGGGTCCCAGATGGATGTGCCCCTTTTAATGCTGAGGGAACTGAGGCTCAGAGAGGGAAAGGACCTGCCTGGCACCACACAGCCAGCTAGCAGGGCAACACCAGTAGTGCTGAGCCCGCTGATGCACACTAGTTGTGCCCTGTCTCCTTCATCAGACTGTGACCCCTCCATCTGACCACAGTCATGGGCCAGGACCTTGAGTGGGGGCCCCCAGCCAAGTGTGGAGGTCCCCCAGGGACTGCTGCCCTAATGCAGCCCCCATGGGTCTCTTGTCCCTGCCACTCAGGTGCCGGGGGACCTGGGCGGCCCTGCTGGAGCCCTGAGACCTCAGCCTCTGTGTGGCTAAGGGCACCTGTCCTGGCTTTGCCTCGTTCGAGCAGGGCCCTCTGGCCGGCAGGGCAGGACCACATTTTGGGAAGTGAGAGGCCTTTGAATCTTCCCACAGAGTCGGTCTCCTTCCCCAGGCCCCCAAGGCAGCAGCCCTGGTGGGCAGGCAGTGGAAGCTTCACGCGCGGAGGCAGGCTAAGCCAGCCCATGCGGCAGGTGCGGGAGGCCGCGGCGGGGCTTCTCTCTGCTCAGGGAAGCTTCCGCGCCCTGATTGGCTCCTGGGCGGGGCGGCCTTTGCTCTTTCCGTGCTGGCGGCAGGTATAAGAGGCGCCCGCAGGGCTCCCCGCGGAGCAGGGGCGCCACCGCGGTGCCCACCAGGTGCTCGCATAGGTGCCAGCCCAGGTGTCCACGCAGGTGCCCCTCTGGGCACGGGCACGCAGGGGCGGCGCACGGACACGGCCCAGACAGGGCCCGGCGCGGGGTGCACTGCCCGCCCCACCGCGGGGTCCCCCCAGCCGCCGCGCGGACTCATGGCGGGCGAGCTGCGCCGCCTCCTGAGGCTGCACCGCACCGAGATCGCTGTGGCCGTGGACAGTGCCTTCCCGCTGCTGCACGCGCTGGCCGACCACGACGTGGTCCCCGAGGACAAGTTCCAGGTGGAGCCTGCCCCCACGCCTCCCGGCCCTCCACTCTCTCTCCCCACAAGCAGGGATGGGACCCTGAAACGAGTTCCAGGAGGCCCCCAATACAGAACCCCCAGCCTTCCCCCTGCCCCCCAAGGAGCCAAGGGATGGTCCCTGAGGACAAGTTAGAAGTTGGCCCCCTGCCCCAACCCTACCGCACCTCACCCCCAGCCAAGGGGATGGTCTCCAGGAAGAGTTCCAGGTGGCTCCTGCCCCTGTCACCTCTGGGGATGTGCCAGGGTGGAGGGGCGGTGGAGGGGATCCTCATCCAGCAGGTGTTTGAGTAGGCGCTTTTGGCAGGGAGGGGAAGGGCTGCCGGGGACCCAGGCCCAGCATCTCTGCGTGGGCTTCTGGCTGCTTTGGAGGGGAGTGATGGGCACTGGGGGTCCCCAGCACAGGGGCCTTCCACGAGGCCTGCGGTCCAGGCCCACATGCCAGCACAGGATGCCCAGTGCCCCCAGATCCCCTCTGTTCACGTGGATGGGCCCTGCTGGGTCACAGGATGATCCTTAGAAAGTTCTGCCTGTGCTGCTTGGACCCCGTGGGGCGCCTGCACTCTCCAACTGGGACAGCCTACGCCACCCCCATGACCCCCACCCACAAGTGCAGGGGATGGGCACAGAGGCGCCCAGGTCCCCCACAGCCTCTCTGGGTTGCTCCACCCTCTCGTCTGATGGTGGAAACTGGGAGGCAGCAGGACGTGGGACCAGGGCAGGGCCCCCAACGCTGCTCTTGCTGTAGGAGACGCTGCGCCTGAAGGAGAAGGAGGGCTGCCCCCAGGCCTTCCACGCGCTCCTCTCCTGGCTGCTCACCCAGGACACCGCGGCCATCCTGGACTTCTGGAGGGTTCTCTTCAAGGACTACAACCTAGAGAGATATGGCCGGCTGCAGCCCATCCTAGACAGCTTCCCCAAAGGTGGGGGAGCTGGGCTGGACTGTAAACCGAGGTGGGGGGTGTTGGGGAGCCCCTGGGTGATCCCCAGGACCATCTTGGATTCTAGGAGGCAGAAGGCTGAGGTCTGGCCTGCCTTGCCCCCAGGGTGTCCAGCTCTGGGGCCCACCCCCTAGGGAAGGGCTCTGAGGCTGGGACCTGCCTCTGCCCCTCGGTCTGCAGATGTAGACCTCAGCCAGCCCCGGAAGGGGAGGAAGCCCCCTTCCGGCCCCAAGGCCTCAGTACTGCTGCCCAGACCCCCCACCAAGAGGAAGGCCCCAGAAGAGCCTCGAGCTGTCCCACCAGTGGCCCTGACCCCAAGGGGCACCTCCAGCCCAGGTACCCAGTGGGAGGAGCTGGCTGGGGTCACCGATCTTCCCAAGGGGTCCAACACCCTCCACACCTGGGCTCCCACCCACCTGGACACGGCCTGTCTGGGGCTGCAGAGGCCCTTCTGGGCACTGAGACCACCCTGGAGGAGCCTGCAGCCTCTCGGCTCCTTCCTGCCCCAAAGGCTGAGCTCCCCAGAGTCCGGGCAAGTAGGCAGGTGGGTTTTATTCCTTTTTCACCGATGAGAAAACCAGAGCCCAGGAAAGCAAAGGAACCCACTAGGGTCAGGGAGACCCAGCACTTGACCCCACCTGGTGCCCACCCAGCCCGCTGGCCCCCCAGCACTTGCCCCCCAAGACAGGAGGGCCAGGCTGCCCCCAGCTCCCCCCTTCAGGCTCCCAACTGAAGGCCAAGCCCCCCAAGAAGCCGGAAAGCAACGCAGAGCCGCAGCGCCTCCCACTGGGGAATGGTGAGCGGGGCGCCTCCCCGCCTTGGCCGGGTGAGGGGTCGGGTCAGGGTCAGAGGAGGGCCTGCCCTAGCCTGTCCTGGGAGCCAGGACCGCACTGGCCTGGCAGCTCATCCCAATAGCGTCAGCTGCACAGCCAGACCCAGGAAAGAGGGGCACCTTGTGTCCAAATGTGTCCTTGCCAGTCCCCCTGTGCCCTACCCATACCATACCCTGGGTCTACACCTCCTCTCAGGCACCCACCTCTGCCTGTCCAAGTGCTCCCTACCCTTCAGCACCAGCCCAGACACTTCTTCCTCCAGAAAATCATCTTGGCCCCTCAGCTGGGTGCAGCCTGGACTCTGTTCCCTCCCTCTTCCCAGGGCCCTGGACCCCAGAGACCTTCTATGCTCACTGGTGCCTACCCTGAGGGCACGGCCTGGGGACTCTGTATCCTCCCAGCACAACCCAGAGCCCATGTCCTGGGGTGCCCTGGTCATTCCTACCCACTGCATCAGCTCTGCTGACACTACCACCCCGCTACATGCACACATACCACATGTGCACACACATGTGGCCCTGCCTCTGTACTTACCTGTGGGCTGTCTGTACATGGCAGGGCTTTGTCCCTGCTCCCCCTTCCCCACCACCACATGCACCCAGCCTGCCCTGGCTGGAGGGAAAGGACTCTGCAGCCCAGGCACTGCCCGCTCCCTGTGGCTGACCTTGATGATGGATGACTACTGAATCCTTTCCCAGGGATTCAGACCATGTCGGCTTCTGTCCAGAGAGCTGTGGCCGTGTCCTCTGGGGATGTGCCGGGGGCCCGAGGGGCCGTGGAGGGGATCCTCATCCAGCAGGTGTTTGAGTCAGGTAGATGCTGTGGGGGAGGGAAGGGCTGCTGGGGACCCAGGCCCCGGATGGAAGGAGGACCCCACCCCAGCATCTCTGTGTGGGGCTCTGCCTACTTTGGAGGGGAGCGGGGGGAATTGGGGGTCCCCTGCAGAGGGGCCTTCCATGAGGCCTGAGGTCCAGGCCCACATGCCAGCACAGGATGCCCAGTGCTCCCAGATCCCTTCTGTCCACATGGATGGGCCCTACTAGGTCACAGGGTCATCCTTAGAAAGTTCTGCCTGTGCTACTTGGACCCCGTGGGCACCTGTACTCTCCAACTGGGACAGCCTGCAGCATCCCACGCGGCCCACTTCTCCTCCCCACCTCCCCTGCACCACCTCCTTCCAAGTGCCTCCTGTGATAAGGGGTCATACCCTGGTCAGGGAGAGCCCCGGGAGCCAACAGCCTACCTGGAGGGTGGGCTAGCCGCTGACTGCACACAGCCACCCTGTGCCATCTGGCCGGGGCACAGCAGGGCCTGCTGGCAGCTGACCCACCCTTGCTGTTGTGTTATTTGCTCCACAGTCCCTGCCGTGGTGTCCCCTCTGTGCTGGATGCTGGCTGGGGACACCGAGGACTGCCAGGGCCAACCTGGGAGCTGATGCAGGCCTGGGTCTCACCCCATCGGGGATGGTCCCAAGTCCCCTGTGTTAGTTTCCTGGGACTCTTATAACAAATTAGCACAGACTGGGTGACTTAAAACAACAGAAATTCCAAAATCAAGGTGTCGGCAGGGCTGGCTCCCTCCAGAGGCTCAAGGAAAGGCTCCTTCCTTGCCTCTCTTGGCTTCTAGTGGCTGCAGAAACCCCTTTCCTTGGCTTGTGGCCACATCACTCCAGTGTCTGCCTCTGCCTTGACATGGCTCCTCCCTGTGTGTTGCTGTGTGTCTTCTCTTCTTATGAGGACACCAGTCATTAGATTTAGGGTCCAATATGACCTCATCTTAACTAATTACATCTACGAAGACGCTACCTCCAAATAAGTTCACACGCTGAGGTTCTGGGAGGATGTGAATCTGGGGGGACACTATTCACTCCAGTACAGTCCCCCAGTAGAGAATCCCTTCCTGCGCCCGGCACCCCTGCGGGCAGGCGGGCTGGAGGAGCAGCCAGCTGTGGGAGACTGACACTGTCTCTGCAGCTGGCTGCAGCCCACATGAGGGGCAGGGCTGGGCCCAGCTTGTGCCTAAGCCGGGACTAGCCAGCCTCTCCTCCCAGGGGCCTCCAAGAAGTGCATCCAGGTGGGCGGGGAGTTTTACACTCCCAGCAAGTGTGAAGAGCCTGGCAGTGGGAAGAACAAGACTCGCAGTGGCGGCAGCCTGAAGCCTCTGGTCCGAACCAAGGGAGCCCAGGGCACTGTCCCTGTAAGCATTGCCCAGCTGTCCCTGGGGAGGCTGGGCTCCCAACCCCCCTCCTCCCCCAGTAACCACAGCATCACCTCAGGGCCAGGAGCTCTGCTGGGGGCTTGGGGCGGTTCCCTGAGGGGTAACTGGCACCAGCAGCCACGTGGGCTCCTCCCTGCACAGGCTGCCCCCACATGGGTGACCCTCTTGCCCGCAGGGTGGAGGTGACCCGAGAGTAGGCCAGCAGGGCAGGGTCCCCGCCCCTCTGGCCCTCCCCAGCGAGCCCCAGCTGCACCAGGTAATGCCCCAGACCACAAGAGGAACCCCCCTTCTGCACAGTCCCCTCCGGTGGGTCCTTCTGCGGCCTGTGCCCTTGTCCTGGGCACTCAGGTGGCTGGAGCACAAAGGCAGGAGCTCCTACGCACAGAGGACCTCTTTTTCTTCTTCTCTTTTTTCCTTAATAGACAGTATTTTCTTTTCTAATGATACACAATAAAGTCAGCAAAAACGAAGCCCTCCCAGGCACCAGGTCAAGGCGGTACCGAGCATCCCCCAGCTGGGCCTTGGGTTGGGCTGGGTGCCCTGCTCTGAGCCAGGAATGTAAGGGTCCACCAGGACTGCCAGGCTCGACCTTGGTTCCCCAGCGCCACTTCTCAATGAGGTAGAACCAGTGTGGCAGTGGTCTGCTGTCGTCAGTTACAGGTCTCAACACCTCCGGACAGGAGCTCTGCTGGGCTCCGGGCACAGGCGTGAACAGGGCCCAGGCCCGCCCTGCAGGCACAGCTGGGCTGCTGGGGGTCTGGGTGATTGTTGCAATGAAGGTGATCATTGCTGTGTGGGGCAGCCCCGCCCGGCAATCTGGGGGTTTCTGGAGGAGGTAGCACGCAGGACCCCGGAGGGTGCAGTGGGCACCGTCCAGGCACGGGCACAAGGAGGGGACTGGGGTCGATGGGCGATACCACTCGGCCAGTCTCTCTGCCAGCCCTGTGAGGAAGAGCCACGTGCAGATGGGTGTGCAGTCTAGGGGCCTGGGACACAGCTGCCTGCGAGAGACCGGGCTTTCTGAAGGCCTTTCTTCCCTTGGGGGACGGCCCCGGAGGTTGAGGCAGGACTGAGTCTTAGCGAAGGCTGGGGTCTGGGAAGGACCGAGAGCAGGCAGCCGGGGCCGAGCGTCAGGCACCGGCCAGCACGGAGCAGGGCAGGGATTGGGAGTCCAGGTCCCTGGAGGTGCTGCTGGCAGAGCAGTTTCGGGAAGGAGGTGGCTCTCGGGAGTCTGCAAGGGCGTCTCTTGCCTGCGTCAGAAGAATGACGATGAGTGTGCCGTGTGCCGGGACGGCGGGGAGCTCATCTGTTGTGACGGCTGCCCCCGGGCCTTCCACCTGGCCTGCCTGTCCCCGCCCCTCCGGGAGATCCCCAGGTGAGCCTGCACGTGGCACCCCCACCCCTACCCCCGATGCATGGCCACCTCCACCCACTGAGCCTGATGGGGAGCCACCCAGAAGTCCCTCTGATCCACGGATGGGGCAGTGAGGCCCGCCTGGGAGGGGGCTTTGGTGCAGGTCACTGGGCTGTGGGTAGGCCCTGGGGCTCTCCCACCTGCCACCTGCCTCCCCGCGCAGCCACTCCAACCAGCCAGCCTGGTCAGCAGGGCCCCTGAGAGCGGCACAGTAGAACAGAGGTCTAAGGCAAAGACACCACCCTCTCCCAGCTCACCCCGGGTTTCCGGCCCAAACTCCCACAGGAAGCCACCCCTATTCCCGAGCCCCGCCCCCAAGCCCCACCTCAGAGCCCTGCTCCTAGATAGGGCTGGGAGCGTGGACACCACAGGGCTGTACCCCACGGGCCGGAGGGTGTCTGTCCACCAGTGTTCGAGGCCCCTTGTGAGGCTATGTCCTGGTGCCTGCCCTCAGCTGCCGCAGGGCACAGCAGTCTGTCAGGGGAAGAGCCCTGGGTAGAGTCCAGAGCGCCAGGGTCAGGCCTGGGCTGCACCCCTGCTCCCTGTGTGACCCTGGCCAGGTCCTGTCTCACTCAGATGCTTCATAGCTGCACAGGTCACCGCTCACTCCTGACGGTGACTGCCTTCCTTCCTTCCTCTCCCCTCCTGCCTTCACTGTCTCCTACTCGGCCTGGCAACACTCCTCCTGTGGAAATGTGGGTGGGTTCAGGGACACGGACAGTCCAGCTCAGGGAGGCCCCAGCAGGGCCAGACCCGAAGAGGCAGGTGCAGGCTGCTGTGGGTTAGTGGGCGTGGGGAATTCTTGGGGCTCGTTAGAGAAGCTCTCCGAGGGGACACTGACGGTGCTGACGGGGGGACCTCAGGGTACGTATCCCACATCCTGGGCTCTCCCTTCACTGTGTCTCTGCCTGCTTCCCTGCCTGGGCTTCGGTTTCCCTGTGGGTTTGGGAGCCCTTCATGCCCTCTGCCCTGTCCTGCATGCCTCTGATGGCTGGTGACACGATCAGCGGGACCTGGAGGTGTTCCAGCTGCCTCCAGGGAGGAGTCCAGCAGGGCTTGCCCCAGGCAGAGGAGCCCCAGCCCCTGGGACCGCCTGCGGAGACCCCGGTATGCCCTGGCCCACCCCCAGCACAGCCATCCTTCCTGTCCCTCTGACCCCCAGGGTCCTGTGGGACAGGCCTGCCCCAGCCATAGGGCTGTGCCCCATGCCCAAGCCTGAGTTACTCGGCTTTCTGCAGGCCTGGGAAGTTGCCCTTACACGACCGCACTTCTCACGGCCCTGACTGGGGCCCCCTTGGCTCTGTGGGCCCAGCACAGGGGACAAGTTGTGATCACTGATAATATTCTCCAAAAATGTTTTAAGCTTTCTGTTGCAGCAAAAACATGGGGGATACTATTCACAGCCTGGTACATATCCAATGTTTCCTCTGGCAGCCCTGAGGGCCCTGGGCACCCGCTTGTGGATGGGAAAGGATGAGGGCCCTGCGGGGGGCAGCAGAGCCGGGCACTGCCCAGACCTGGCCAGCCCCTGTGGGATTCCTTCCATGACACCCCCTGCCCTGCTGCCCTGAGTGCCAGGGTCCCAGTGGTCACTGACCCCCAGGTGGTTCTGGGCAGGTCCCCTGTGGCCCCTCTGAGTGCTCACCCTCGGGTTCCAGGTCCCCCTGGGGCTGAGGAAGGCAGGAGAGGAGGCACAGGGCCTGCCCAGGGAGCCCCTGGCCGGCGTGGACGCTGCTGCCACCTACAAGCACCTGCTGGCCCCGCTGTCGGCAGCCCCCCCCCAGGTGCTGGAGCCCTCAGCCCTGCGCCCCCTGCTGTGTGTGGGCCCCGAGGGGCAGCAGGTGAGTGGGAGGCTGGGGGTCAGGGGTGTTGCCTTCAGGGGGCTCAGGACCTACCCAGCAGGTGGATGAACCTCAAACAGGAGGCGAGGAGGGCAGGTGGGGAGGACCTGGCTGGGGCTGGGGTGGGCAGGGGAGGCTCCTCCCCAAATCCCCACCCCAGCTCTGGACACTGGGTATCGCCAGTGGCCTCCCCCTAACAGGGGCAGGGCAATACAGGGGGTGGGGATGGCATGTCCCAGCGGGACCCCACCATCCCCGCCTCATTCCCCCCCAGCCCCTCCCGCCTCCTCTGGGACAGCCCCAAAGGGGGCCGGGCGCCCACCTAGGGGGAGCGAGGTCCGGGCAGCTGGTTTCTGCGGGTCGCCCCCGCCCTCCTGGGGAGGAACTACGGAACCACGGGACCCACGTCCCACCCGCGCCCCAGTCTCTGCGCGCCGTCCAGCCCGGGGGGTGGTCCGCGGGGAGAGTGGGAGGGCGCGGGCTCGGTAACTCCGCCCCGCACTGCGCGTCACCCCGCGCTGTCCTCCCCGCAGGGCCCGGCCCCCGCGCATGCGGCGTCTGCGGGGACGGTGCGGAGGCGCTGCGGTGCACGCACTGCGCCGCCGCCTTCCATTGGCGCTGTCACTTCCCGGCGGGCGCCAGCCGGCCCGGGTGAGTGAGGGGGCGGGGCGGCCCGGGCGGGAGGGGGCGGCCCGGTGCCCACCATCCGAGCCCACCCGGGTTCCTCGCCCCAGGACCAGCCTGCTCTGCAAATCCTGCTCCGGAGACCCGGCCCCCGCCCCCGTGGAGGGCGCGCCCGCACCCAGCCCCTTCTGCCCCGCCCCTGGCCAGGCCAAGGTCAGTGCCCTGCAGACCTCACCCAGCGGAAGCCCGCGGGCTGGGGCGGGGTGGGAGTGGGGGGCACGTCTCTGGGGACCGAGCTGCGGCTTCGCGGGTTTGCACGTACCCACTGACCATGTGCTCATCGTTTTTATAAAATATTTTTCCTTTAAACCGACTCCTTTTTGGTAACTTAAATCTATTTAAAAAGGAAGCTCGCCCTAGGTCATAGTAATTATGAAATCGCTGGTTGGCTGCAGGCTGTGTCTCCAGTAACAGGGGCCTGAGAGCCCCCAGGGCCTGGAGGCTCCAGTGCAGGGGCCCATGCTCCCCTGGGCCAGGGTGAGGGGCGAGCAGGAGGCTTGACCGGGCAAGAGCAAGCCAGCTGACCACGGGCCAACCCTTCCTGAGTGATCACACCCCAAAGCCTCCCTGTTTCAGCTGAGGGGCCCTCTCGGAGAGGCAGAGTTACCCCAGGTCCCAGCCAGTAGCTCCTGGCATGCCCAATACGCTCTGGTTAGGGAGATGCAGGACTTGGGCCACATCATAGCCCCTAGGGCCGGTCAGGCTTGTCCTGGAGCTGAATCTTACGCCCAGGGATCACCGTACAGGAGCCTGGAGAGGGTGGCAGCCTCTTGCCCTGAATGCCTGCAGCAGGGGCCTTCCTGACTACATCCCTGCCCCCCAAGAATCAATCTCTAAGGACCCTGGGGGTGGCAGTAAGTCCCCCCCACACACTGGATCTACCTGCCTCCCAGCGGTGCCTCACATTCCCAAGTGCACACTGTGTGGGTGACAGACCCCCAGTGTCCAGGCTCTGGCCAGGCACCCGGACAAGCCTTGGACCCAGCCCCACCCACAGGGCTCGTGTGGAACAGTGGCGTGGCCCACACCTGCCACAGTCCCCTTCCTTCTAGCAGCCTCTCTTCATCCTGCCCATTGCATTGGAATTTTAGAGTGAAAAGGTCTAGCCCCCCCTTTGCCCTCTGCCCCTCCCCTGCCTGCCCCTGTACCCAGGGATAGTGGGGTGTGGCCCCCAGACCCTGTCCCGACTGGGTCTCCCTCACCCCCTCACAGCATCTAGACCTTGGGGACAGCCCCTCCTTCGACCACGTAGGGCTGCTGTGCCCTGCAGGGCCTGTGTTTGGCACACCCAGCTGTGTGGAGCAGCTGAGATTCAGCTGTTTTGAGCTACAAACTGGCAATTTCATGCGGTTCAACTTAACATGGTCTTCTGTCCCTCCTACCCCAGGAGCCTGAGCATGTCTGGGGACCTCACTCCCTGCCCTGGCCCCTCACCCCTCACTTGTTGGACAGGGGAATGGCTGGCCTTGGACCAGGCACTTTTCTCTCTGGGCTGGGGTTTCCCTCTGCAACAGGACCCCTCCTTGCTGGTTCCCTTAGTCCCTTTCCCCAGAAGGCCACATGCAGCGGGTGGAGCAGGCAGGCTGGGGGCCTTGGGAGCCAGCTTCTGGGGTTGGCAGGGCCCTGGGCAGGCAGCCCCTAGCTTGTGCAGGCCCAGCCTACCCCATGCTGCCACTTTCAGGGGGAGCTGGTGTCAGAATTTTGTTCTCAGTGGGGGAGAGTGCCCCCACGCCCCTGGGCCCTGTTACTTTGCCAGGGTGAGGTCCTGCTTCCTTTTCCCCAGCGGGATTGTAGGAATGGGGTTGACCTCTTCCCTTTCCCGTGTTCCAGGACAACTCTGCCGGTCCCGAGCCTGTTCTGCACAGGGAGGACCTGGAGTCCCTCCTGAGCGAGGTAAGGCATGCCCTGGCAGGGGCTCACCTGCTGCCCTCCTCTGCTCCCCCAACATCAGCTCCCATGTGGCTGCTGCTCCTGGACGGCCCTAGGCCCCCACCCCTACACCCATGCAGTGGCCCCTGAGTGCTGCTGCACCCACATCGAGCCCTTCCTTGGGGGCCTGGGCCCTGGGAGGCAGGTGCAGACAGCAGCACCAGGCCATACCAGCATCTACTGCCCCGGGGGAGGCGGGGCGGGGTGTGGGAGGGTGAGTCCCAGAACCTCTGTCCCCGGAGCATCTCCTGTGCCCCCAACTTAGGCGGCTCCACCCTGAGAGGAACAGGCAGAGTCCATGGGAAGAAGATGTGGTTTTAGGGGCTCCATCTTTTTTGGACGGGAGGACAGACTCCTCCAGCCCTTCCCAGATACCAGGTGGCCAACACGAGTCCTCCTCAATGTCTGGGGTGGCACCTTGGGGGTCCTGACCTGCCACGGGGCAGGGCCCTGCCCTGTGCAGTGGGCACATCCCCCCAGTGCAGGTCTATAGAGACCCCAGTCCTGAGAGAGGGAGAGGGGACCCAGGTGCTGGATAAGGGTGTCGTGGCTCTGGGAGGGGGCAGGTCCCTGGATACAGTTGGGTGAATGAGGGGCAGATTCTCAAGCCCCTTTGGGGCAGGTGACTTCATGCTGCTGGAATCTTGGCCCCTACCTCCCCCAATCCTGCTGGAGGGTCAGAGCCCTGAGAGAATGTGAAGCATCTGACTCTGGCTTCACCCACCCCCTCCCCCTGCCCCCCGGGAAGAGGACACCCAAGGCAGCAGAGCAGCGCGGTGGCTGTGCCCTGGGCTTACGGGATGCTGTGAAGGAGCACTGGACAGAGTCCTTCCTGACTGGCATGCCCGGAAGCTGGCCTCGGGCTTCAGTTCCCCCACCTTTGAATTAGAGGGTCAGGTTGGATGGTGTCCACGTCGCCATCTGTGGACGTGGGTGGGGTGGGGCCCACCTGTCTCCCTGCCAGTGCAGAGTCCCCTTGCTGTCTGCCCTGTCCCCCAGCACTCCTTCGACGGCATCCTGCAGTGGGCCATCCAGAGCATGTCCCGCCCGCTGGCCGAGGCGCCCCCCTTCCTCTCCTGATGCAGGACGGCCAGGAGGGACTGAGGGGGACACGCTTCCTCACCCCTCACCTCAGGACCAAGGAGAACGGAAAAGTTCCAAGTGTTGTCAACACTTGGATAGGGTACACCACTCCTGTCTTTCGGGGCCATTGTGTGCCCTGAAATTAAAATCACTTCTGTGAGGTTGTGTGGTGCTTGACAGTGGGCTGTGTTTGTTTTGGGGAGTCTGTACCCCAGGTACCTGAAGCGTAGGCCAAGCTCGCTGGGCAGGAACTCACCACGTTGGGAAGAGAAATGCCTATGAGTTGTCATCTCACTGAGAGAGGAACAGAGCTCCGTCCCCTGCTTCCCATGGCCTCGAGTGAGATCCAAGTCCTTGCTGTGGCCCCCGGGGACCTGTGTGGCCTGGCCCTGCCCACCCCCCAGCGTCAGCCCCCCTCACTGTGCACCCACCCTCCATCTGTTCCCCAGACAGCCAAGCGCATTCCTGCCCCTGGGCCTTTGCACAGGCTGTTCCCTTTGCTTGGAATTCCCTTCCCTTGTGCTTCATGAGTCTGGCTCCTCATTGTGCAGATCTCAGCTCCAGTGTCACGTCGACAAGCCTTTACTACACGTCTTCTATGTGCTGAGCATTTTTCCAGGCCTTAGGAGTTCCCAGAGGGACACCCCGTGGGAGGGACAGATCTCACAAACATGACCTCAGGTTGGGTAACACAAGAAACAGGGTGGGCCAGAGGGGGCAGGGTGTGCTGGGGTTGCCAGGGACCCCCTTGGAGGAGGAAAGGAGCTGGGGGAGCAAGTGTGAAGGCTGGGAGCCAGGGGGGCTAGCACGCGCTGTGTGTAGGGCAGATGCAAGGTTGTGGGACTGGGTGCCATGGCCATGGTGGGAGCGAGGGGACGGCATTGCACCTTATTTCACTCTCGGCACCTACCCCAGCCAGATGGTGGCCTGTGCACAGGCTTCCTCCCCAGGTACGCCCGTCTTCCTGGGAACAGCAGCCCCACAGAGCCGGCCAGTTGGTGTCTGGAAGCAGACAGCAGGGTGGTCATACCTCCCCACCCACAGGGACCCCGGGGTAGCACACACAGATTGGGGTCGGGGCCTGGGGAGGGAGGAGGCGCTGCAGGCCTCGCCATGCACGGGCAAAGCTGGGACACGGGTCCTGTCTGGAGGCCAGGGCTTTCCCCCCGGGAGGGCCAGGTGGGTTGATAACCAGGGTGACAACAAGGACTCATCGTCCTCAACCTCTCAGGGGTCTGGCGGGCCCACACAGCCCTCTCTGGAGACCCCTGGCACCTCTTTGCAGGACACGCAGGCGCCTCAGGCACTGAGCACCGGATCAGGGTGGAGGCCGCCCTTGTGAGGGCAGGCGGGGGCAGGCCTACCTAGGACAGCTGGGCTCCACGACGCCCCCCCAGCAGGGGACATGCCCAGTGCCTCCTTGTTGAGTTGTTTGAACAAACGGGCCTGGCCGGTATGGACGCTGATGCTGCAGGAGTGAGTGGGCAGCTGTTCCAGGATGGGCCGGCGGCTGTGGGCCGACGAGAGTGGAGCTGTAGTGCACTGGGGTACCCCAGCTGGGAGGCTGTACCACGTCCCTGGATGGCAAGGGAGGGAGAAAGTGAGGACACAAAACACGGTGTCTTAGTCCATATTCTGTTGCTTATAACAGAATACCTGAAACTGGGTAATTTATCAGAAAAGAAATTTATTTCTTACAGTTCTGGAGGCTGAGAAGTCTAAGGTTGAGCAGCCCCATCTGGTGAGGGCTTTCTTCCTGGTGGGGACTCTGTAGAGTCCCGAGGAGGCACAGGGCATCCCACGGTGAGAGGGCTGAGCATGCTAAGTTCCTGTTAAGCCACCAGCCCCACTCCCATGATGGCCCATTAATCCCCTAACACATTAACCCTGCCATCTAGGCCCCTCTTACCTGGGATTTGGGCCTTCCCACCAGCCAGGCACTGCGGGGCCCTGTCCCCACCACTGGCTGAGGTTTCCTGGTGGGGGGTGGGGGGTGGGGGTGGTTACTGATGGGATAGAGGGGATGGAGCTTGAAGAAGCAACCACTCTTCAGAAGCCACTGAGGGTGACATGGTGGGGACAGTGGCATTGGGGTGTGTCAGGAGCTGAGTAGGGTGACTGCAGATGCCATGGACATCCTGCCCACTGGTGTCCACACCTCCCTCACGGCCTTCTCCCTTTGCAAACACACCCTGGCCATGAACACCTCTGGCCCCAGTTCCCAGGCAGGGCCCGGCCTTCCTCAGCCCCGTGCAGTGCTGGCGCTGTGGGGTCTCAGCTTCATCAGAGTCCCTCTACAGAAAGGTCCACGAGGACCCTTCCCCCAGGAGCTCAGCGCCCCGCTCACGGGGGTCTGGGGGCTCCTCTTGCACACATGCCTTTGTCCTCAAACTCAGGGCTGCTCCTCTGTGGGACTTGAGCCGTGCCCTCCCTTAACCCAGCTGTGGAGGGGCTCTGGGGCCGGTGGGCTCCTCTGCCAGGAGCAGTTCAGTTCTGTTGGAGACAGCAGGGTTTCTGTCCTGTGGTGTGGTTGGGGGGAGGTGCAGAGGACAGCCCCCAGATCACGGGCCCTTTATGGACTTCATGCATGCACGGTGGCAGTCTCCCTGTGTACAGTAAGCATGCGTTCATTTTGCAATTGTGTTCATTTGGCCTTTAAAAAAGTAATAAAAAGGGCAAAAGACTGATGGCAAAGGACTACAGACCGGGCAGCTTGAACAACAGATATTTATTTTGTCACAGTTCCAGAGGCAGGAAGTCCAAGGTCAGGGTGTGGCAGGGCTGGTTCTTCTAAGGCCTCTCTCCATGGTCTTGTAGACAGCGTCTTCTCCCTGTGTCTTCACAGGGTCGCCCCTCTGTATGTGTCTGTGTCCTCCTCTCCTTTGAGGACACCAGTCAGATTGGATCAGGTCCACCCTGATGCCGCCATTTTAACTTAATCACCTCTTTAAAGACCCTGTCTCCAAATCCAGTCACATCTGAGCTGCTGGGGTCAGGGCTTTAACATGTAGCCTGGGGGAAGCACAGAGGCTCTGGACCCAGCTCCAGTCGGCTCCCAAGTCTTCTAGCAAGAGTCTTGCCGAGTCAGGTTGGAGAGACGCCCGCACCCCTGGTGTCTGATGGCTGTGGCGAGCTGACCAGGGTCCTCACCCCCCTAACTGGGGAGCCCAGACCCTGGGCCTGCCCTCAGCATCAATCTGTCAAGTGGGTTTAGCTGGAATCTCCTAACCCCCATGCCTTGTCCCAGTAGCTCTCCACCTGCTGACCCTGCCTGCTCCCGGGTGGGCATCCCATGGTGCTTGGTGCATGTGGAGTGGGGCCATCTCTCCCCTCCGCTGCAGAGCCTCATAGCAGTGGGCCCTCTGGAATAAAGTCTTCCTTCTTGCCTTCAACAAGTGCTGGGAATAAGTTTTGTTTAACAGCCCGTAACACCTACACCAGCTCTTTGAATCTGTGAGAGGCTGGCAGTGGGCTGGTTGACAGGCCCTGCACTTGGTTATGTGTTCAGTTGCTACTGCCTGGAAATTATGAACAAAGAGTGAATTTCACTTTGTGTTGGGCCCCACAGCCATTCTTCCTGGAAGTGCCTGTGAGCTGGGGGGGCCCAGCCAGCTCAGGGTCAGGGTCATTCTGCATGAAGAACAAGCAGGAGAAAGTCTGGGAGGTGCAGAAAAAGTCTGTTTCTGGAAATGATCAGACTCAAGATAGCAAATCAGGCTGGAACTCTTGGCCTAGAATCTTAACTGGATTGAAAACATACCTCGAGAGCCCCACCCTGTGATTGGAGCTCTCAAACTCTCCGTCAACCTGCTGCTTTGAGGGCGGATTTGAAAGACGCCTCAGCTCTGTTCTGTTCTTTCTCGGGGACCTCAGCACTTGCAGAGGCCCCTCCCACTCCCGGCTGGCACCTGCAGTCAGGAGTCGTCCTTGAGGGGGCCCAGGGATTCAGTGGCAGGGACCAGGTCCCTGGGAGGCTCAGACGGCCACTCAGTAGCCACCTGCAGCTTTTCCTGCAACAACCTGGCTCTAAGCTGCTGTTGTAAAGTATCATAGAACCACTTTTTCCAAAATGGAAGTGCCTAACTCAGCCTGGCGGAAGGCACTCCCCAGCCCCATCCTAAAGAAATACCCCGATAGAGGAAAACCCATTCTCATGTAGAATGATGTCCACCACCCCAGCCTTGGGTACGCTGCCCTTGGCTTTGCTCACACCCTCCATGCCCTCCATGCACAAGCCCCCATCAGCCACCTCTTGTCTGTTTCCCTCCCCGCTCAGACCGTCTGCACCGGGGCAGCCAGGCTTGTGTCCCTCATGGTGCAGAGCCACCCAGGGCCAGGTGTACATGTACAATAGGCAAATACCTGCAGAATTAGTGAATAAGACTTTGAAAATAAACTAAGTGTTCAATATTAAGGGAATATTTTGAGAAATAATGTTATAGCCACAGATTGGGATATTATTCAGACAATAAAAATAAATTTAGCATAGGCATGGTGGGTTAACATAGATAAGCATTACATTTTCTTAAAGTATAAGTATGTGTATATATGTAGAGAGAGAGTATATATGCATATGGACAATGTATATATCGTGTGTATATATAGAATATATATAACAGACAATACGTGTGTGTGTGTGTGTGTGCACACATACACACAGTGAGAAAGAGAGAAAAATCGGGGGAAAAAAATGAAGACAGTTGTGTTACTGTAGGGAATTATAGTTGACATTTCCTTTGTAAACTTTTATTAATTTTTAAATAACTTCAAAAACATGATTTCTGAGCAGTAATTCATACGTGAGAGCCCGTTGCCAGCCATGCACACAAAGGCAGGCTGGGCACTGCCCCTGGTCCAGGCGCCAGGCATCAGGCACGGCCCCAGCCTCAGCAAATGCCCTGCCCAAGTGGGTGAGTGACAGCAGGAGGCATGGGTGGGCTCTGCTCGCTCTCCCACGGGGTGAGGCGCACGGAGGTGGGGACCCTGGTCGCCTGTTCTCCCAGGACAGCTCCCATTGTTCAAACTGCAGCAGGTTTTACCACAGGCGGGGCAAGAGGGCAGCCCTGGTAAAGAGGTAGAGCAGCTGCCCAGCCATAGCTAAAGGGGCACCGAGGAGGGGCAGGGATGGTCCAAGTGGACCCCCAGGAATGAGGCTCTCCAGCCCTGGCCCCTGCCCCTCCCTCCAGGACCTCACCCCGACCATCCCAGGTCCTTCTGGCTGGGCTTCCTAAATATCCCACAAAGCCAGCGCCTTCTCTCCATCCCCATGTCACCACTCTAGGACCACTGCTATGGTGTGAATGCATCCCCCAAAGTTCACATGTTGGCAACTTTGTTCCCAGTGCAGCAGTGCTGACAGGTGGGACCTTTAAGAGGTGACTCGGCCATGAGGGCCCTGCCCTCAGGAAAGGATTAATGCCATTATTGTGGGAATTCATTAGTTATTTTGGGAGTGAGTTCCTGCCGAAAAGAATGAGTTTGGCCCTTTTCCCTCTGTCGAGTGTGTGCTCTTTCACCTTCTCACGGGATGATGCAGCAAGAAGGCCCTCACCAGGTACAGGCCCCTCGACCTTGGACTTCCCAGCCTCCAGAACTATAAGAAATAAATCTCTGTTCTTTATAAATTGCCCAGTCCCAGACATTTTGTTACAGCAGCATGAGATGGACTGACACACCAGCCATCACTGCTCATGGCCCCCGCGATAGCTGCACCCGCACTGCTGCCCCCCCCACCTCCAGACACAGCCCCTCCCTCCACCCTCCATGCAGAGGGATCTTCCTGCAATGTGTGACACTGTCTTGCACGGAGCCCTTCAAAAGTGCCGGGTGAGGGGGACATAGGGCCATTTCACTGCTCACTCTACTTAAGTACATGCCTGGAATTCTCCATAGCAAAATAGAAAAATAGGCCAATGAGCAGAAAACAGAACCCAAACAACAGACCTTCAAGGCTGTCCCACATTGTGGGTGGAAGCTTAAATCCTTAGTGTCACTTACAGCCATGTCTAGCGCTGCCCACCTTCCCAGAGGGAGCTGAGCACTGGCCATGGGCCCTAGCCCGCCTTCCTGCCAGAGCCCTCTCCCTTTCCTCTGTCGGACTCTGTGTCTCTTTTGTAGCACCTGTGTTTCAAGATGACCCTAAGCAGACCATGGGCCAGGAGTAGGTGGACAAGACTTGGGGTGGGCGCCCAGGAGAGGGGTTTTCATTGTTGACATGCAAGCATCTGGGGTGCTTCTCCAGCTGGTGCAGACAACCAGATTGGGCCAGGGCAGGCAGATGAGGGTCTCCCAGGACATCTACGATCTTGAAGACCCACAAGCTGTAATCTTCCAGAGAACCCTAGGTGTCAGCACAGGCCCCTTCCTCCCAAGCACTGAGCAGCTCTGAGGCCTTGGCAGGTGGGCCTGGTGGGGACCCCACCTTGGTGCTGGAGCCTTCAGGGACTTGGAGAAGGGTGGCAGCTAGAAGGAAGAGGAGCCCCAGATTCCTCCTGCCCCAGTGGAAGTCAGGAGGTTTCCTCTCTGGAGGGGCAAAGCAGTGTCTGGATCTCAAATGCCACAAATGGTCACGGGCAGGTGCCCCACGTGGAACGCATGAGGGCAAGTCACCACAGGCAAATAGAACGCTGAGTGCAGAGACACACCCTTCTCATCACTCAGCTCCCAGAGTGTCGGGGACAGGATCTTGCCCTCCAAGCAAGAGATGGGAAGATACTGCTCTTGAATCTGATCAGCCTAAAAGGACAACAGTCCTAGGGGGTTCCTCAACAAATGAACCCCCCAGCCAGCTCATCCTACACTAAGACTCAAAGACCATATGCCCGCTGTCTCATTTGAGGGGTCTGCCTCTTAGTCACGGGCAGCAGAAAACTCCTAGACATTAAAGAAGGCCTCTAACATGGCAGAGTCAAAGACAAACAAAAAGAAATAAAGCAACATGAGTGAAACAGAGACTTGGAGGGGAGGAAAGAGCATTAAAAAATAAAATAATACTAGCAATATCCTTAGATAGAGCTTCTATTCATGAAACATGAACAGGACACTATTACAGGAGCATTCAGAGGGGAATAACAGCAGTAACAACAACATCTGTTGGAGTTCAAAACTGTGGCAGCAGAAATGAAAAACCTTACACAAGGTTGGAACATCAAGTTAAGGAAATCTCTCCGAAAGTAGAGCAAAAATGCATTAGAAAATAGGAAAGAAAAGCTAAGAAATATAGAATATCAGCCCAGGAAGTCCAAGGTGTAAATTCTAAGAGTTCCAGAAAGGGTAATGGGAAGGTCAGGAAGGAAGAAGTCATCAATAAAAGAAGTCAAGAACTTGTCCCATTTAAGACTATCTAGGCCTATAGGAAAACAAAACAAAATAAAACAAACTTGTTTCAGGCAGAAAACACGAACTTCTTGACAGGAAGGACCCAGCACACGCCCAGTGCACTGGTGGGAAGGTGGGAAATAAACCCACCCACATCAGGCACTTCATTGTGGGATTTCGCAACACCTGGGAAAAGACACTTCTACAACCTCTAGAAAGAAAATATCAGGTCATGTACAAAAGATGAGAACGACTTTGACTTCTCCATGCAACGCTGGAAACAAGGGAACAATGGAGTAAGCCCAATTTTCTATCAAGTATCAGGGTAGAGTAACGCAGGGTCGCAAAAAAACACCCTCCCTTTCTCAGGAGGCTGCTGGAGGATGTGGTCCACCCAAATCAGGAGTAAAGAAGGAGGAAGATTCGGGAGCCGGGACCATGAGATCCACTGGGGAAACGGATGGCGAGTGGAGATCCTGGGATGCCAGCTGTGCTGCATGGGCCACCTGCCTCAAGGCACAGACAGCTCCAGGGCTGTCTTCCCCAAGACCCTGGAACGGCTCCATCTTCTTAGGTCAGCAAGTGGCCCAGATTCTTATCTGTGTCTGACTTTCTAACCACCAGTGACTGATGAAGTTCTGCTCTCCCCTCCTTGCTCTGCTGTGGGATGACGACATGAAGACGTGCTCCTTAGCCCGGCTGGCTTTGATCTCCTCCTGACAGCCAGAGGTGGTCCTTAGTGTACGTAGAAGCAGGAAATACGGAACGACCCACTCGCCAGCCACATGCCTGCCTGACATACAGGGCCCGCCCACACCACAGCCCTGCCAGGTGCCTCAACCACAATGTGTTTCCCAGGCCCCAGGCAGGCCTTGCCTGCACCTTCCCCTGAAGGGGCTGGTGGTGGTTTTAAAACATCCACCAATGCTCTGATACATGTCTCTTCAAAGGTGGAGTTTTACTCCTCTCTCTCTCCTTGAGTGTGGGCTGAACTTAGTAACCTGCTTCTAACTTGGGAGCAGGTTTGCCAATTCCTGATCCCAAGGGAGGACTCCCACCGTCTGGAGGACAGCACGGATCGTCACCATGCCAACCCCCAGGAACAGGTGTCTAAAGCTCTGCCCACCACATCATGGGCTGCAGTTTTACCAACGGCCTGAGCCCCATGAGACAGAACACACTGCGACAGCAAGTCGTATGACATGGGCTCGTTACTCACAGATGCTGGCAAGGACAGAGGAAGCCTCAGATCCATGGTGGGCTGGTCCCCAGGGCTCAGGGAAGCTGCCAGATGGAGTCTCCACTGTGTGCCCCACTTGCACTGCAGCTGGAGGACCCCGAAATGCTGCTGTTTCAGGCCTCTAAGTGTTGGGGTCACTGGCTACCTACCAACGGCTCTCTACTGCTGTCAACTCTCACGGAAACAGGTCACACTGTGGCCAGAGACTGTCCCACTTCTCTCCTTTGGGAACCCCTACCCGACAGTGGCTGTGGTGGCCTCTTCAAGGCCTGGTGACCTCGGTGTCTGCCACTCACCTTTTCATAGCTGAACCTTTTTTTGTTCGATCAACTTTTTCTTTTATTATTGTTAGTAAAATACCACATAACATAAATGTATCATCCCAGCCATTTTTATTTAAGGGCACAGTTCAGTGGCATTAAGTACATTCACATTTTTGCGTTACCATCACCACCATCCACCTCCAGAACTCTCTCCTCTTGCACAGCTGAAACTCTGTCCCCACCAAACACTCACTCCCCATCTGCTCCCCAGCCCCTGGCACCCACCGTTCTATCTTCTGTCTCTGTGATTTTGACTACTCTAAGAAACTCATATAAGTGGAATCATACAGTATTTGCCCTTTGGTGTCTGACTTATTTTATTTAGCATATTATCTGCAAGGTTCATTCATATTGGAGTATGTGTCAGAATTTGAATAATATTCCACAATATGGATATGCCACATTTTGGGGTTTTTTTGTTTTTTTCTTTTCTTTTTTTTCTTTTATTTTATTTTTTATAGACAGGGTCTCACTCTTTCTCAGGCTGGTCTCGAACTCCTGAGCTCAAGTGATTCTCCTGCCTCGGCCTCCCAGAGTGCTAGGATTACAGGCGTGAGCCACCGCGCCCGGCCATGATATGCCACATTTTGTTTATCTATTCATCCATCGATGGACACTTGGGTTGCTTCTACCTTTTGGCTGTTGTGAATAACATTGCTATGAATATGGGTGTGCAAATATCTGTTTGAGTCTCTGCTTTCAATTCTATGAGTGTATACTGAGTAAAATTGCTGGATCATATGGTAGTTCTACTTTTATTTTTTTGAGGAACTGCCATGCTGTTTTCCACAGTAGTTGTATCATTTTACATTTCCACCAACAGTGCACAAGTGTTCCAGTTTTTCCACAGCCTCACCAACACTTATTATTTTCTGTTTTTTCATAATAGCCATCCTAATGGATATGATGTGGTATTTCATTGTGGCTAAGCCATATATTTTTAAGAGCACATGTAGGCACACACCTGTACACACATGATAAAACTGTAAGAAAAGCAAGAGAATAATGACCCCAAATGTCAGCACATTGGGGTAACACATGGGTGTCTCATTATTGCTCTCAGCCTGTGCATATGTGCTTATGTGTTCGCTGGTGTGTTTTCTAACATTTCACAATTAAATGAAGAGTCGTCCATCTCCTGGACCCTCTTCCCTCTTGGCCGGTCCCACGACTGCACTCTTCTTCATGTTTCTCGCAATGGAATATTTTTGTGTAAATGTTTTTATCAGAATGTAGCATACGGAGAGAAAAATGCACAAATCATAGGTGATCAGCTTGCTGGCTTTTCATAAAGCAAACACGCCTGTGTAGTCATCACTCAGATGCCTGCGCGCCCCTCCCCACCATTCCAAGACTCCTGGCGGGTGTCTGGCCTGCCGCTGCTGGCCCAGTCAGGGGCTCCTGCGGGGTGGGCACCTTTCCTCAGATCCCTTGATTTGGCCAGCGCTCCCCACCAGCTCCCTCAGGGCAGGGGCTCTGTCTGTGACCATCCAAGGTAGAGGCCCCTCTCCTGAATGTTAAGTTAAAAATCCCACAATCTTTAAATTTAGAAAAGGAGAGGAGAGCTTTCTTTCTCTAGAGGGTGACAGCCTGCCTGCAAGGTGGCCATTCTGACAGGCTGGGAGCGGAGCCTCCAGAGGAAGGCCAGAGAGGGCACTTCCAGGGAGGGAGGGTGAGACCGGGATTTAAGCTGAACAGGTTGGACAGGTGCACACAGTCAACAGGTCACAGGAGGAGCTACGAATATTCACAAAGGTGGTCCTGACGCGTGTGTGCTGCACAAACATGCAGGTAACATAGGACCCGTGTACAATCTGGGGTGGAGACTTACCATTTAAATGTATTACAGTTAGGCCCTCTACATCAAAAGGTGAAGCAGGGACACAAGGACACTCAAGTGTGCAGCCTCTGTAAAACCAGCCTGAACCAGTCCATGGTCGGTGGTCTCTTATCAGGAGAAAGTTACTGACATCAGTGTCCTGTCCCATCAAAGATGTAGTTACGGCTGTTGGAACAGTGGGTGGGCATCAGCTTCTGGCAGTGGGATGAGCTGCACTTGTTTTAATGTTGCTTATCTCAAGGCTGGTGCCTGTTTAGCTGCTAGAGAGAGAAAAACCTTGTGGCAGTTAGAACACAGTCTATTCTTTTTGTTTTTGTTTTTGGAGACAGGGTCTTGCTCTGTCGCCCAGGCAGGAGTGCAGTGACATCATCATAGCTCACTGCAACCTTGAACTCCTGGGCTCAAGCAATCCTCCCGCCTCAGCCTCTCGAGTAGCTGGGACTACAGGCACACGGCACCATGCCAGGCTAATTTTCTAAATTTTTGTAAAGGCAGGGTCTCACTGTTTTGCCCAGGCTGTCTCAAACTCCTGACCTCAAGCGATCCTCCTGCCTTGGTCTGCCAGAGTGCTGGGATTACAGGTGTGAACCGCCTGCCAAGGTTTATTGTTTAAGTGTTTAAGCATAGGGGTGTGTGACTTAACCCTTGCCTGGCGTGGCCTCAGGTCCTGTTTATAATTTACTATATTATTGCCCTAGAGACTGTTCTGTCAGCCTTCTGATCTCTGTTCCAACATTGATGATGATCAGTTGTTGTGTCTAAACCCCAAAAGGAAGGGGGTATAATGAGGTATGTCTGACCTCTCCTCCCTTCATGGCTGAGAACTCAGTTTTTCAGGTTTCTCTGGGGTCCCAGTGGCCAAGAGGGGATCTGTTCAATCAGTGGGGGGCTTAGGATTATTTTTAGTTTACATGATCAGAACTCCTCACCCTCACATGCTGCCTGTTGGGCAGGAGTTTTCCAAAGGTCCAGCAAATTCACTAAAGTAATAAAGTGAATGTGGGCTGGGTCAGCCTTGGCATCAGCTAATGCAAGAAGGCCATCACCCAGGTGCCCTGAATGGGAGGGAGGGGCAATTGTGGCCGACTGCAAAGAACTTCTTCAAAAACAAAGTTAAATTAGACCTGGGTCTATAATTATAAATTCTGCAGAGTCGCTTTTAGTTCAAAATGTTACTGACTTCACCATTCTTGATCCCCGAGTCAATAGAAATTGACATGAGACCAAAAAAGGAATTTATATAGGCAAGGCTTTATGGGGGGGTGCGGTTTGCTTGAACAAAAGGGAGACCGTGCTGGCTAAGGAGCAACCAGATTGGCTCTCCGAAGTAAGGGCTGGGGAGCTTCCAAGGGCAGAGAGAGAAAGTGTGATGCTAGCATTGACATCATAGCACCTAGAGGTGGGGTTTTGTTGGCAGCTGCCCATGCCACGATCACCTCCGTATATCGCACGTCTGCACCCTTGGCGTGATCCTTAGCATTGAAATGACGCAAAAGTTCTCTGTCAAGTTTGGGCTTCACTTGGCAGTAGCCAGTTCATGCTGACTTTGTCTGGGGCCGGGACCCCCGCTCCAGCGGTTGTCACTTGCTGTTAAAGAAAGTGGAACTACCTTCCACCGAGCTGGTGTTAGCATCTTCAAAGCATTCGTTCTGTACGGTGAGCAGACGTCAGCTTTGGCTCGGGTTCAGGCAGGAGGCCGAAGTCCGGCCCCGCAGGAAGCCCCCGGGCAGCAGACCCGACAAACTCAGCGCCAAGGGACGCCTTTGCGGGCCCAGTTACCACGGGGCCAAGTCGTTTTAAAATTCCGTGGAAAGTTTTGCTACAGGTGTCATTTAACAGCATCTGGACAGCGATGATACGGACCTCCGTAAACGTGACGCATTTGATAAACTGAACAGGTTTAGAAACTTGAGAGAAAAGGATGAGCGCGGTCGCGCCAAGGCCGCAGATCCCCACTAGCGGGGCACGGCGAGCGCCGGTGGCCCCTCGGCTGCCGCGGCCCCGCCCGCGCGCCGTCCCCGCGCGCCGTCCCCCGCTGTCCCCCGCTGTCGGTCGAGCGCGGCGCGGGGCCGGACGGGGCGGGGCCGGACGGGGCGGGGCGGCTCAGTGGCGCGGGCGGCGCGGGGCGGGGACCGGCGACAGCGGCCGCGGGCGGAGCTGCGGCGGGAGAGCGAGCGCGGGCCCTGGGTCTCGGCCGCCGCCATGGCCACCGTGGACCTGGAGAAGCTGCGGATGGCGGCGGCCGGCAAGGCCATCGGCGTGCTCACCAGCGGCGGCGACGCGCAAGGTGGGCGGGCGCGGGGCCCTGGCCGGGCGGCGCGGGCCGGGGCGGGGGGTGGTCTCCCCGGGTCGACCCCTCCGGGAGCCCCGCAGCCCTCGCCCTGGGACTAGGGCTGCGGGGCCAGCCCCTTCCCCTGCGCCGGGCGCTGCCCCGCGGGTCCTCGTCCCCAGGCTCCGCCCCGCGCGCCCCGGGTCGCCGGCGTACGTGCCGCCCGCCACGGCCTCGCCGCACCCCGCCCGCGCCCCGGCCCGCCGGGGGTGTGTCTGCGTGGCCCGCGGGGCGGGGGACGGGGCGCGCTCGGCGGCCCCGGCCTGTTGCGCTGTGCCGCCCTGTGCTCTCTGGTGACACGTGTCAGGGCCCCTGTTTCCCGGAGGCCACGCTGAGCGGAGGTCGCCGATAGCTCGCTGGGCACGTCCCGCCGGCCCGGGAGCCCCGTCTTTCCTGGTGCTGAACCCTCCTGGGGACCCCGTGCTTCCCCAGCCGCCTGCTTCCCGGACCCCGTCCGGGCTGGGGACGGGCTTACCCAGGACAGCTCCAACACCTCCGGCCCCTCCCATTCCTTTTGCTTTGAGGTCTAGGTGGGGAAGGGAGCAGGGTGGGAAGGCGAGGGGAGCCGTCTGGGGGCTTCGGGACTTTTCTCTAGCAAAGTCCTGTTCTCACCGGCCTTGTGCAGGGGAGGCCCCAAATGATGGTGGCCTGCCCAGAGGGTCTTGCAGCTGGGACCTAGGCAGAGCTGGGTGGGTGTCTAGCCTGGGGGTCTATCCTCCCTGAAGCCCCCCTCCTGGTGGCCTGGTCCTGCCCTGACTGCTGGTCTCCAGTGCCTCTGGCAGAAGGTGGCCAGTGTGGCACCTGTCAGACACGACACCACCCACCCAGACCCTCGGGAGAAGAGAGGAGAGGCTTTAAGGAGACCAGAAAATGGGGTAGCCTAAGAGGGGACCAGCCAGCACCCTCAGGCTGTGCGACTGGGCTTAGTCTGTTTCCTTCTAGAGCAGGGGTCCCCAACCTATGGTGAGTTGTGTAATCATTTCATTATATATTATAATGTAATAATAATAGGAATGAAGTGCACAATAAATGTAACGCGCTTCAATCATCCTGAAACCATATACCACCCCCGCCCCCTGTCCGTGGAAAAATTGTCTTCCATGAAAATGGTCCCTGGTGCCAAAAAGGTTGGGGACCACTGTCTAGAGAGTTCAGAAAACAGCTAAGAAAACGCAGACACACACCTGCCCCCAGCCTCAGGCACTTGGCTCTCCTCTGCCTACCTAGAAGCAGGAAGAGGGAGGAGGAAAATGGCTTTTACCAGAGTGCAGGCCCGGGAGGGGAGGAAACATTGGCAGCCTGCAGGGAGTCCTCCTTCCACTCGGCTGCACCCTCTGGGCTTGCCTGTGCTGGTGGTCAGCCTGCCCCTCTGCAGCTGCAGGCAGGAGAGAGCTGTGGCCTGTTGCTGGGCGGCGGCAGCACCTTGGAGCAGGGCCCAGTGGGTTGGGAGGGTGGGCTCAGGGAAGCACCATCCCGTGAGATTAGCTCACGGGAACATCCCAGGAGAGCTGGACCCTCCTCCCCACCAGAGAGGCTTCCTCGGTGAGGTCAGTGAAGCTGGAACCCCACCTACGCACCTTATGTCTCCCTGAAGCACAGGAGGTCTCCACTGCGGGTTCCTCGTCTGCAAAATGGAGACAGCAGCGTTTGAGGCTTGGGAAGGTTAACCGATGTGCATTTGGGTAGGGGTGCAGGCCCCTGGAGTGACGCGTCCCTGCTCCCTCCCCCCCCAGACTAAACAGAGAATGGGCCCTGACACGGGTGACTGAAGGGCCAGGCTGCCAGGTGGCTCCGGGACCGGGGGAAGGGGCACCCAGGGTGAGAGATGAGTGGTTTCGGATGCTTGCGGAGGGTCCGGATGTGGGGGCCCCGGGAGGGTGTTGGAGGGCCTGGAGGGGTCAAAGCCTGTCTGAGCTGGGGGTCCCCACTGGCCAGCCTGGCCCTGGTGCCTTACACGGAGTGGGCAGCACTTCCTGGCTGTGGCTGGGAGTATGCCTATCCGCGAACCCACTGGCTGACCGGTGCCACCCAAGCTGTGCTCTTGGCCTCTCTGTCCTCACTTCCCAGGCCCTGGCGCGTCAGCTTCTCCTGCATGTGCCCTCTCTGACTGGTAGGTGCTGGAAGTGGTGGTTTTCTGCCAGGGAAGAGGACTCCACAAACTTCCCCAGTTCAGGGCTGGGGCTGATGCAGGGAGGAAGATTTAGGGGCCAGTTGTCATTGTATGAGGAGGAGGAGCTGGCATTCTGGGCAGAACTGGAGCCTTTTGGTCTTTCAAGCTCTGAAAACAGTCTGTGGGTGCACTCCCTGGGCCAGCACCGCCCCTGTGGTCCGGCTCCAGACAGTGGGTGCCCTGTTTTCCTTCTGGGGCTCCCCACTGCCTTGTCAGGACCTGGGGAGGCACACATGTGCCTTCTCATGCTAGCTGGATTTGACAGCTGGGGTTGGGGACTGAGAGGGCACTTTCCTCCCAGACGTAAAGTATGTTTTGTTGGGATGTGTGAAAACCAACCAACCTCATGAGTGGAGGACGGCCTGGCCCCAGTCTCTGGGGCCTGGTGGGGCTGATGTTGACCAGCCTTGGGACTTGAGGCAAGCACTTCCCTCGTGCCTCAGTTTCCCCTTCTGTAAGAAGCGGGGAGGGGACAAGATAGGCCTCCTTGAAGTTTCCTTCCAGCCAGCCCAGAAGTCCCATCCTCTGTGGCGCTGGGTCTTCTCCTGCCTGTGGGCCAGGAGCGCGTGTGTTGAGCTGAGAGAAGGCAGTCGTGGTCCAAGGATGTCTATTTTATCAGAATAATTTGTGCAAAATAACCACAAGACTTAAAACAAAAATCAGCCTGGCCCACCTGTTTCCACCCCTTAGTCTCGCCCCTGGCATGGGCACTTTTAATTCTCCTGGCCATTTCTTCTAGCACCCTGCCCTGTCCCTACGTAATGTGCAGCCTGGCCTTGTCCTGGTATTGCAGGTGGAGTACTCCCTGTCTTGTCCCCTCCTCCCATACCTTTATGCCCAGCGTCAGGATGGCCAGGCACTTTCCAGGCGCTTTGCTTCTCCGGGAGCTGACTGTGAGGAGGGTCTGTAGGAGCCAATGCGTCACCCTCGGACATCAGTTTCCTTACGTCCCTTATGTCCTGGAACCAGCAGCTGCTGGCCCCCTGGGAAGGGGTCTGTCCTCAGCTGACAGGCAGCAGCCAGTCCGCTCTCCTGCCTGCTCTTCTGGCCTGGTGGGACTGGTGACTGCTGCCCAGGGTTATTTTGAGGGAGAAGAGCAGATTAAAGGGCAATTAAAAAGGCCTTTTGAAGAATGCACCTTCTGATGAGGTAGACAGAAACCTGCTCCTTAGGCTGCAGGTCTCATGGCCATGGCACAGTCCCATTCTATAATTAAATCCACGGTTTTCATGTAATGTGGCCACTTTGTTCTTTGGGGGGCATGACACAAAGCTGGGTCTTGGTGGCTTTATTGTCTCTGGGTGTCAGAGCAGGTTTTATTTTGCAGAGGGTCCTGAAGTCATTGGGAAGCCAGGGGTATAGCACCACCATAACTCTAACTCTGGGATCCCTTTGCTGTTCCTGGGGCCCCTGAGAAGCCCACCAGGCTGGCTGGCGGGATGGCCATGACCTCGCCTGCCCAGTAGCACATGGATTGCCCGGAGCAGGGGTTACCAGAGAGACCTCCGGGTTGGATGGTGGGCCTGGGTCCCCCCTCCTGCTCTCTCTCTTCGCCCTGTCCCGAGCTGGCGGCTCCCTCCTTCTGCCAGAGGTGGGGCTAGAACCTTAGCTGTGACAGGGCTTGGCAGGGAGGGTGAAGGAGGGAGAGGCTTAGCTGCCTGGCTCTAGCTGAGCGGATCTCCCTCGCCGCCCCCATTCCAGTGGCAAGGGCGAGGGCAGGGAGGTCGGGGGACCCCGCAGCCCTCAAGCACAGCCTGGGACTGTGACTTCAGGGAGCAGGACTCCCCGGCTCCTCGGATGGCTCCTGGCTGGCTGGGTGTGTGTGCAGGGAGCGCTCACTGGGCTCCTGCCCCCTAACTTCAGCCTTAGCACCCCTACTTCCATCTGCTTGGGGAATGTGAGACATGTGCTGTTTCTTTAGAAAAGCGGGTTTGCTTGCCAAAGTCAAGCATGTGAGCCGCAAGCAAGTGTGGACAACTCCAGGTCCCCGCAGGCCCCGAGTTCTGCCCGCCCTGATGTCTGGCACCCGCCCCTCCTGGACGTCTGTTGGCTGGGGAACCCAGGCTGCCGGGTGGGGAGAGGGCCACTTGCTAAGCCTGGGGAGGCGTCCAGTGAACCCTGACCCTGACCTTCCTGCTGGGGCTCTAGCAGGTCCCTCACTCTCGGCTGGGACCTCAGTTTATGGTCTGTCATGTGGGGATAGTGGCCAACGCCGTCTGCTGTGTGGGAGCCCTGTGCAGGGCGCCAGGCATGGGGAAGGCTCTGCCTGGGGAGCTCCTCCTCAAGGCCTGGGGGCATCATCTCAGACCTGGGCCCCAGCGCCAGCTGCAGACCCCGGGAGACTCTGGGGTAACCAGGGTCAAGGTCACTTATCTTCTCCTTGGGGTCTCCATGTGGCCAAAAAAGTTCTCTGAGAAGGAATTTGGAGGAAAGACTTTATTCCAGTGAACGTTTGCAAACTGGAGGGATGCAGCCTTGGAGTAAAACAGAGATGCATTCAGAAAACAAATAGAAGGAAAGACTTGGGTTTTATAGCTAAATTCCCACCCAGGTTCTTAATCAAATCCATTTATGCAAATGAAAGATTAAAACTGGCCTAGTTCTGATTGGTTGGTGCAGCTGAGCTCTGATTGGCTGGTTCAGGTGAGCTCTGGAGTCCCAGAGTTAAAACGATTTGAGTTTTTGGGGAATTCAGAGTATGTTTGTGACCCCTGGTCAGCAAACGGCTGCTTGGCTCTATGTTAAGTTTAGGCCCAGTTGGCCCCTCGGGATTCTTCGTGAAGGACTGGCTCTTTCAGGTCACATCTGTTCACAGCACGCACCACACACTGCTGGCCTTCCGAGCTCAGGGGAACGGGAGGGCAGGGGCCTCTGGGGGCACGGGCTCCGCCATGGCAAAGCTTCCTCCGGGCTTAAGGACAGATGGCAGGACGTGTGTGAGCCGCTGGCTGGCTCCAGGCTGGGCGGGAGGGAGGAGGAGGAGAACTCAGGTCTGTCTGTGACCAGGCCCTAGACCCAGCTCAGAGGGTGGGGGCCTTGGCTGGTGGCCGTGGACGTCTTTCTTCCTCTCTGGGGATGGGGTGGTCTCACCTGGCCCTCTTGTGTGAAACCACTGCTGTTTTCTGAGACGTGGGCTCATGGGAAGGGTTGAGGCAAACCACCGCCAGCATCTCCTGCCTGTGGTGTCATCAGTCCCCTCCCCAGAACCCCGCTCTGCAGAGCGGCTGCCACCAGGGACAGGCTCTTTCTGCGACCACAGTCCTGGGAGCCTGGTCTAGGGGAGGGAAGAGGAGGCCACGCACCCGAGCCTGGTGACATCAGTGAGTGTCACGGCTGCCTGAGGCTCTGGGAAGGGTGGGGCTGTCCCCTTCAGGGCTGGAGCCAGAACCGGCCTGTTCTCAGGGCCCTTGTCTCAGTGCTGGGGCAGGGAGCGTGTGGCCCCAGGTCCAGGGGGCACTTTCTTCAGCGCCAGAGCTGCTCTCTGAGCGGCCCCCCAACCCCCAAACGTCTGTGGCAGAGGAAGGGGTGGGTTTGTGGGTCACCTCCCTCCACCTGCCCCACTTTCCATCTTGGGGCCAAGCCCCCGACTTCCTCAGATCCTCTGAGGTCAGGGCCTGGTGTTGGGGCTGCCTGGGCAGCTTGGGGTTGCACACACCTGCCTCCAGGCTCCCTGCGGGGCTGTTCCTGCTTTAACCCTTGGGGCACCTTGTTTCCCAGTGCTCGGAAGCTGAAACCTGGAACCTGTGAGGTTCAACCTGAGGCTCTACACGGTGACCCAGGGCTGGTCCTCCCGTGTCCTGGCCCAGAGCCCTCCGAGGGGTGCTCCAGGGTCCCCTGCCCCATGCCCTCTGAGATGAGAAGAGTGCTCCAGGACCCCCTCCCCTGTGCCCTCTGAAGCGGGGAGGGTGCTCCAAGCCTCCGCACTCAGCCTCTGGACTGACAGGCTGTGCCCTGCCTCCCTCACAGGTATGAACGCTGCTGTCAGGGCTGTGACACGCATGGGCATTTACGTGGGCGCCAAAGTCTTCCTCATCTATGAGGTAAGGCCGCTGTGGACTGTGCCTGCGTGGTCTGTTCTACGTGGGTCACCCTGAAAGCCTTTGTGTGGCCCTGGCCTCGAGTTGCTGGGTGCCCGTGGTCTGGGGGGGTGAGACCTGCTGCCCAGGGAACCGGACTGCTGGAGGCGCAGCTGCGGGGCCTGGCCTGGGGGGTGGGGGAGGGGAGACAGTGGGGAGGGCACATGGCACCCTGCCCCCAGCGACCTTGAGTTCAACCCCAGATGCCTAGGTCTGGGAAGGGAGGGTCACCTGGACCTGGTCAGGACATGACAGTGGAAGGGGCCAGGCCCTGCCCGCAGCACCCCACAGGGCCCTCCGCCTGGTCCTTTTCCCCGCTGAGGCCTCTGTGCGCTGGGCCCGGAGACCTGGCTGCCTCCACTGTGGTCCTCTGACCCCAGCCTTCCTGCACCTCCTCACCCACCCCAGGTGGCAACAGCAGATAGCCCCTGGCAGCAAAGCTAAAGCATCCTCGTTCTAGTTTGTTCTGTTACTGCCACATGGGACGCCCCTTTGCCTCACCCCCCCCAATCCCTGTTGTGGATTTGGGGCTGACCCTCCAGCCAGTGCATTCACACTCACACATGCACACGCACACACGTGCACACTTGCTCACATACAGGCCAGGAAATTCCCTTGCATTGTCTTGGGGTTTTCTGGTGGCCTTTTGTTATTTTGTTTTCACCTTTTACATAAAATGTGGCAGCTCTGCAGGCTCCTGCCCTCCCGGCTCTCTGCCTGTGCCTTCTCCTGGGCCCCAGGTTGTGCGATCCGTGCCCAGCCCTGGGCTGCACGGGGGTGTCTGTCTGAATGAAGGAATGGAAGGGGGAGCAGTTTGTGCAGGCTCCTCTCCTCCCTGCGACCAGGCCTGGGCGGAACTGGGCCCACATCGCATCGCAAGCAGGCAGTGTGGCCCTGAGGGCCAGAGGCGTCCATGCAGGGGGCCTGGGTCCCAGTCCTGCTCCCTGAGGCTGTGCCTGCCACACAGTGTGTCACCCCACCTCCTCCACCTTCGGTTTCTTCTAGTAACTGGTGAAGGGGAGAAATTATGATTTTCTTTAACCCACCTAAGTTGGTAGTTGGGACAGATTGCTGCAATGAAAGCTGGACGCGCAAGGGAAACAAGCACGTTTATTTATGCATGCAGGGCTTTGCAGGGCCTGGGAAAGTAACTCGGGCAGGCGTGGAGTTCAGCTTATGTAAGATCTTCAGCAGAGACCAGTGCATTTTAGAGAAGCCACAGGACCAAGGAAAGCAGTTTGAGGCTTGCAAAGGCAGGAGAATGTGGGAAGGTCAGTTTATGGGGAGACTAACAGAGCTTGCTCAGCTCCCTCTGGCCCCATCTCTGCTGATGTGAGGGAGAATTTACATCCTGTCTTTAGGCGGAAAGTGGGGAGAATAGAACGACCTTTTGTCTTTGTAATTCTCTGTCCTGCTTTTAGGCAAACAGAGGGAAGGCAGAGAGCTCCCTGCATCTGCTTCTTAATGGCCTGTAGCTCAAAAAAACTATTTATGTCAAAGAGGCGTATTTTGAGGTGACACATTCTGCTGCGGGGGCCAAAGGAAAACTTCCCTTTTGCTCTCTGGAAGTTGGCTGAAAAATCAACTCACAAAAGACAGATTAATAGGAGAAAAGGCATACAAATTTATCAGCCTGCTGGAGGAGAACACAGAGTGATTGCCCCACCACACACTGGGGCAGAGGTGGTTCTGTCGCCTCCTTCTAGGGGCAGGGGACATGGGGACTGTGGGTGAGTTAGGGGGTAGTAAATGATTTTCAGGGGAATTCAGTGGGCTTGAAGAACATACAATGGCCTGGGACAAAGTCTGTTGGGCTGCAGGGCAGACAATGGTTTGTGACAGCATCTGTCCAGGCGTGTTGACAGACGCCAGTCTCTCTTCCTGCGATATGAGTTCAGTTAATGAAAACTCGGGGAGGGGACCCGAGGTCATTGTATTCTTCTTTGGTGGGTCAGGACTCCAGGCAGATAAGGGAGCTTCACCCTATGCTTTGGGGGGGACCCTGAGGCTTCCTCAGGTCAGTGTGGCAAAGCGCCACATTGTGGGGTACCGGTCTGTGAGCCCCGGCATGGGTCTCCTTCAGTGGGATGCCGATCCCTTCTTCTTGGGGATGTTAGGGCACAAACGCTGATGCAACCTTGCGGGTAAGAGCACTTTTCACAGTCGTGGTCGTGGAGAAAGGCTCAGTAAATGGGGGCTGCTTTTCTTCTGCCAAGAGCCAAAAAAACCCACGGGCTCTGAGGACACCACCAGGAGGAGGCGGGAGGGTGGCGGGTGGCCGGGAAGTGTGTTCAGAGGCTGCGGGGGGGCCAGCCTGGCGGGGAGGTGTGGGGGAGAGGTGAGCCAGCCCTGGGACCAGAGGTGATACAAGGTGGGGGGAGGTGTGCAGAGACATTGTAGACTAGAAAGTTCCAAGCGTAGGAAGGAGGGTTGTGTCTGTGAGACTGATTCCAGCACACCTGGCCCGCCTCACTGGGAGCTTGCTGTTCTCTGGGACGGGACGGCTGGGCTGGCCCGCCTGCTCCTGGGGGTGGCGGGGAAGGGGCCAGGCTGGCACCGGGCTTTGTGTGAAGTGCTGGGTTTTGCAGATAGGTCTTTGTGTTTTGTAGCCACTTGCTTAGCAGGCAGTGCTGTGGGTTTTGGAACCATTTTCCTGTTTTTCTCATGCCTGGCTGGGGTGGTATGACTGGGGCATGGGGAGTGTGTGTTGTGTGCAGGGGCCAGCCTGAGCCAGAGGCAGCAGCTCTGCGTCCCTGAGACAGGAGCCTCTGTTCTGCTTTGGCCCCAAGAGTGTTCTCCTGTGGGGGGGCACCTGCCCCAATAACTGGGCTGGTGCGGGAGACTCTGTGTGGGTGTCCTGCTGGGTCCTGAGCCAGGCCCTCACCACGCGAAGCAGCGTGTGTGCTGCTCCCGCCTACCCCAGGGCCCCCCTCGCTAGCTGGGGAGGAGGTGGAGGGAGGAGCCCAGAGCTGAGCTGGTATCTGCTCCAGGCTGGTGGTGCCCTGAGGGCCTGGGGGGCTGCACGGAGGAGGCCTTCTCGGTCTCCACCCTTCGTGAATCACACACGCCCTGTGTCCAGACTGACTGAGAGCTCCTACAGACAGCAGGAAAACGGGTGGCCATGCGGCAGGGGAGCAGGCACGTGGCACAAAGTCTGTCCAGATGGCCAGTGGCAGATGTCATCGGGGAGATTCAGGTTAGAGCCGCTACGAGGACTGACCCACAGTGCCAGGACAGAAGACCAGCGCTGCCCAGCACTGTAGGGATGTGGAGTGGGTGAGGAACTTGCCACCCACACTTTGGGGTGCTGTGGGCAGTGCTGGCGATGGCCGCTCTCACGTCCACTGGACCCAGAAGTCCTCTCGGCGTGGGCCTGCCTGAAACCTGTGCGTGTCCCTCTAGGGACATGTGTGTGTCCTTTGCAGCCCAATTTCTAATCTCCCCAAATTGGATACCTCCCTGGTGCCCATCGGTGGTGGGGCAGATAGTGACCCGTGGGTGCTCACACCACAGCTGTCACACAGCAGAGAGCACAGCAACACACAATTGCAACGTGGGAAACGCCACGGACATGGGGCAGCAGGGGCTGCACACAGAGGCCCTCGGTCATGTCATTTCCACCACATTCAAAACAGGCAGCTCTAGGCTGGCTGCACTGTCAGGAGGCAGGACAGCCAGCTCCTCTGGGGTCTTCTGGGTGCTGCTCTTGCCTGTGTCTGACCCAGGCGCCATGCTGGGAGCTCAGATAGGCTGCCTGCGCCAGAGCACTGGCTGCGTGGTCATGCCCACGTGCACAGACTTGCCAGCTGTGCAGAGGGTGCCCGCGTGGGCTGCCCCAGGCCAGAGGGCCTTGCGGTCAGGACCCTTAGGCCTGCTTCCTGCTGCTGGGGTTTTGGCCGCAGCCTGAGGTTCCTGCTCTCCGACGCCGGTGCTGTCGGCCTCTTTGGGGCCACCTGTCTCATGCCTGCCCCCTCTGGTTTCAGGGCTACGAGGGCCTCGTGGAAGGAGGTGAGAACATCAAGCAGGCCAACTGGCTCAGCGTCTCCAACATCATCCAGCTGGTGAGGCCCTGCCCAGCGGCCCCTTCCCACTGAGTGGGCTTGCAGGTGTGCCCAGGCATGGGGACACACAGACACACAGACACACATGCTCAGAGATAGACACACACAGATGTACACACAGACATACACACACCATACACATATAAAGACACAGAAGACACATGCAGACACAGACATAGACACAGACATATACACAGAGACACACACAGACATACAGCACACACATACATAAAAAGACATAGACACAGATGTGTAGATAACATGCACCCTGTCCTTCGGGGACTCAGCTCTAGGCTGACCATGTTATGTGGCTGCCATGGGTTGTTGGGTTGTGGGGTCATGGGGTTGCCCAGGGGTAGGAGGGCCTTAGGGAGTCTGGGCAGGGTCCAGGCCTGGGACAAGGTGGTCTGGACCAGGGAGAAGATTTGGCTCTGCCTCTGGGGAGGTGTCTCCAGGGCTTGGAAGGAGGCAGGTCCCAAGATGGCCCAGACCTGGCCTGGTGGGGCTCAGGAGCAGTGGGGGGATGGACATTTGTCCCCCAGAGTGCCATGGGCCTGAGACATGTGCTGTGTCCGGGGTCCTCAGGGAGCCCCAGGGCTGGAGCTGACTCCAGGGGCTGCGTGAACACCACCTGGAGCTGCCACGACTCACCCCCCTGGGGGCCCTGGCCAGCTCCCTGCATTGATGCACAGCCCATGTGAGTGTGGGCACATGTGCATGTGCATGTGTGTGTACATGAGTGTGGGGGCACATGTGTGTGTTAGTGTGCACGAGTGTGTGTGCATGTGTGCAAGGGTGTACAAGTGAGTGTGTAGGCACCTGTGCATTTGTGGGGCGTGTGTGTGCATGTGTTAATATGTGTGCCTATGTGTGAAGCTGTGGGCATATGTGTGGGTGTGTGTTAGTGTGCACATGAGTGTGTGTGGGCACATGTACATGTGTTTGTGGGCAAGTGTGTGTGCGTGCAAGTATATGTCAGTGTGTGTGCATATGTGTATGAATGCATGCATGTGTGGGCACATGTGCTTGTGCATGTGTGTGGGGGCACGTGTGTGCACAAGTGTGTGTGGGGGCACGTATGTGTGTTAGTATGTGCAAGTGTGAGTGTGCAGGCATGTATGTTGGTGTGTGAGTGTGTGGGTGTGTGTTGGTGAATGTGTGTGGGCGTGTGTGTTAGTGTGTGTGAATGTGTGGGTGCATTTTTGTTGGTGAGTGTGTGTGAGTATGTGGTGCTTTACAGTTTCTGGAGCCCTCCTGCTGCATTGCCTTGTTGGAATGTCCGGTACCTGGCAGTGGGTGTTCTCCCTGCTCATCTTCTATGGGAAGAAGAAGGCCCAGGAGGTGGGGACACCTGCCCAGGTTTCTGGAGACACCCTGGACTTCTCTTTCTGATTCTGCAGGGCCCACCAGTCCCCTTGCTGCCCAGTATTGGGGTCCCTCTGGTGCCCCAGGGGCCGTCTGACCTCATCATCCTGTCTGAAGGCTCTGGTGTCTCCCACACAGGGTGGCACTGTGATTGGCAGTGCTCCGCTGCAAAGCCTTCATGACGCGGGAGGGACGCCTGGCGGCGGCCTACAACCTAGTACAGCGTGGCATCACCAACCTGTGCGTCATCGGTGGGGATGGCAGCCTCACAGGCGCCAACATCTTCCGCAGCGAGTGGGGCAGCCTGCTGGAGGAGCTGGTGGGGGAAGGTGGGTCTGCGTAGGAGGCCCCAGAGCCTGCCTTGCCACTGCAGGACTAGGGGGCAGGGAGCCCGGGGTCCCCCCAGGCAGACAAGGTACTGTCTGGCCACTGGCCTGGGAGGAGCAGCCCTTGCCAGGGTGAGCCTGGACGGCCACAGGAGACGTAGGCCATTTGGCTGGGGTGAGAGGGTCAGGATTCAAGCTCAGGGGGACCTGGCATTGGGGAGCCCATGTATGCCTGGTGCTGGCAGAGGACAGCTTCCCTCCTGGCTCACCTGACACTGTGCAGACAAGTCCTGTTTGTAATTGATGCTTGAGAGATTCTGGACGTGGGTACACGCTGTCCTAGTTTGCAGAAATATAGTTAAAATTCGGGTAAAATATGACACAAAGTCCTGAGGTCGCTGCTCAGAAAGTGAACTCTTGGAGCTTTGTTTGTTCTGTGCCACTCGTGTGGGGGACCCCGAGATGAGGCCACAGCCGCTCTCCAAGGCCTCCTGGGGCCTCCCCGTTGGGGTGATGAGTTTACACTTGGCACCAGTGGGAAGCTGGGGAGGAGGCAGCTGAGCCTGGAACCCCGGGCCCTACCCAGGCTGCAGGCCAGTAGACAGGGTGGTGGCAGCAGGTCTCTCACCCTGAGTGGCGGCTCAGCCAGGCTTTCCCGCTACTCCTACCAGGTAAGATCTCAGAGACCATGGCTGAGACCTACTCTCACCTGAACATCGCCGGGCTGGTGGGCTCCATCGACAACGACTTCTGCGGCACCGACATGACCATCGGCACAGACTCGGCCCTGCACCGCATCATGGAGGTCATTGACGCCATCACCACCACTGCCCAGAGGTGAGAGAGGCCCTGCCAGCCTGGCTAGCTCGGGGCCCCTGGCCTCAGGATGGCCACTCTGTGGACACTGGTGGCCATGGTGCTGTCAAGCGTCACTCCATCCCTCAGCTTTCTGGCCCTCAGCCCCCAGCTGGGGAGGCGCACAGCAGGGGTCAGCTCCCATCCCCGCCAGGCTGCCAGCTGTCATGGCTGCACTGCAGTGTGCCCTGCAGTGGCCACGGGACAGCCAGGCCTGGGCTCCGGGCATGGCCCTCTCCCTGGGAGCAGGTCAGTCAGAATCGGCCCGGAGGCCGATGGGGAGCCCGAGGCATCTTAGCCCAGAGACTGGGCAGGCCTGGGCGTGAGGAGAAGGGGGCCGTCCTCTGCCAGCGCCTCTGACCAGTGTGTTGCTGGGGCAGGGCTGGCATGGCCACATGGCCGGCAGGAGGCCCGTGGGAGCCTTGGCACTGACGCCTGCCTGTTCTGTCTCCGCAGCCACCAGAGGACCTTCGTGCTGGAGGTGATGGGCCGGCACTGCGGGTGAGTGGGCTGCCCTGGCCAGCCGCGGCGGGACGGTGTGGGGGTGTGAGGGCCCGGGGCTGGAGGCAGAGCCAGGCCTCCCAGGGGGCGGGGTCCTGAGCAGGTGGCCCCCTTGCTGCCCCAGGTACCTGGCGCTGGTGTCTGCGCTGGCCTCAGGGGCCGACTGGCTGTTCATCCCCGAGGCGCCGCCTGAGGACGGCTGGGAGAACTTCATGTGTGAGAGGCTCGGCGAGGTGAGTGGCCGTGCGGGGCCTTCTGTGAGCTGCGGTGTCCGTGGGGACGCTGGTAGTGTCCCTGGGATTTTGTGGCGGACTCGTCTTTCGCTCACTGGCTCAGCAGCGGCTGTTGGTGCCCCTGGGCAGTACCCAGCAGCAGCGGGAGGCGCCTGTGGTCCTGCCCCTGGGGGGCAGACACTCAGGCCTCTGTGCGGGCTCAGCTCTGCGGGGTCAGTGTGGGGACGTGGTGAAGCTGGCTTCCTGAGCCGGTGGAGGTGGGCTGGTGACGATGTGTGGCCAGGGCTTGGGGCAGTGGCCCAGCAAGAGGGGCAGCCCCTGCAAGGCCCAGACTGCAGGGCTGGGGGCCGGGCTGCTCGTCCCCCACGTGAAGGGTTTGTGCTTCCCTGGGGGCAGCTGGGGGCCCTGGCAGTGGGTTTTAAGCGGGGAAGATAAGTGGCCAGAAGTGCCCATACCAGAGTGGACAGTGGGTCCTGGAGGCAGGAGAGGGTGGGAGAGGCAGCCGGGAGGCCGAGGGCCCCCTGGGAGTGATGGGAGTGCCTGGAGGGGCTGGGGGGGTCCCTGGAGGGGAGGTGCCTGGAAAGCACCTCTCTGGGTGCCTTGGGCTGGAGTTGGGGGGTTGTGGTGTAGAATAGGCTGACACTCTGCCCTGCAGACCCTGAGACCCCCCCAAACAGGACAGGTTTCCTCCTCAGCCAGGCCAGGCCTCAGGGGTGGACGGGGGGCCGTGGAGCCCAGGATGCAGGGTGAGCCTGGTGTCCCCCAATGTCTCTGGCTCCGGCCCTCTGTCTGGGGGCAGCCATGGGGCTGGGCTGGTGGAGTGTCCCTGTCCCATGTGAAGCCAGACACCAGCTCCTCCTTCCTGTAGCTGTGTGGCCCTGCCAGATGTGGGAGGGGCTGAGGGTCATGAGCTAGCTTCTGGAACCTTCCCCAGTACAGCAAGGGGCAGGGCTGCCCAGAGGCCCAGGGGCCCGGGTAGCGATAACCAGGTGGAGCCGGGCTTTGGTGGTGACGGCCTGGCTGACCTTGGCCTTGGCTTGCCTGCTGTGAACTCAGGCTTGGGCAGGGTGGGCACACCCGGTTCTTCCCTGCTCTGTGTAAGGCACTCAGGCCTTTCCTGTGAGAGCCTCAGTTTCCCCCGTAATGTGCAGGTATTACTCTCTGCCTCACCTACCACCCAGGTTGCCTCAGGGGAGGGAGGTGCCTTCTCTCCTCACCTGCAGCCCATTTTCTGAGTGTCTGACCTCATCTGCAGCAGCACTGTCTCGGCCAGGGAGCCCTCCGCTCCCACCACATCCCCCGCGCCTGGGCTCGTGTGAGCTGCTCCAACCCCGTCTCCCTGTCAGGCTCTGTGGCCACCATGGGCAAACATGGGGTGTGCGGATCAGAGCAAATCCCACAAATGTTTGTTGGGTCACTGAAGGAATAAACAAGTGGAAAGTCCTTTAAATCCCCAGGGAGCTCTGCAGTGCTTAGTGTGTGATGCTGATGCACCAACCAGGGCCGGTGTGGCCGTCATGGGTCCGTACGGGCCGCCTTGGGCTCACAGTGGCTGCAGGGTGCAGGGCGCCAGGGAGCCCTGGCCGGTGGGCAGCGCTGTGAGGTTGCCTGTCCTAAGGATGAGAGGATGGATGCTCAGAGGGCCCTGCATGTCCCAGGTCAGCCCAGGCAGTCCCTCTGCCCTGTGTCCCGAGGCGGCTGCAGAACCGTGTCTTCCTGCCTGGAAGGCCTCACCCAGAACACGAGGGCCCAAATCCCAGCTGTGCCACGTGCTGTCCCAGCTGAGCACAGCCTCCCTCCCCCTCCCTCCTCAGCTGCATTTCACAGGTGTGTGGGCGAAGAGCCCAGCCCTCCTGCTCTGCCCCCAGAGGGCGTGGGGTCCTGGCAGGCCCCTGCAGGCCTCCTCTCCTGCAGAGTGGGGGCCGCACCCCCTCACGTGGGCTGAGGGCACGGGCCCTGGCCCAGGTCCTGGGCCCTAAGGAGGTCTGCCAGCACCTGGTGGCTGTGCCCGGGCAGGTGTCCCCGGCCTGGCGGCTGAGTCCTGTGGTGTGTCTTTGACCCAGACTCGGAGCCGAGGGTCCCGGCTAAACATCATCATCATTGCTGAGGGCGCCATCGACCGCAATGGGAAGCCCATCTCCTCCAGCTACGTGAAGGACGTGAGTGTGGGCCTGGGGCCCGGGGCACGTGGGTGGGGTGGACCAGGTCAGGAGGGATACTTCTGTGTTTCCAGGCCCCATGGGCCAGACCTGGGTGGGCCCTGTCCTGGGCTTAGCCCAGCACTGGAGGTGCCGCCTCATCCTGGGGGTGGCTGGTGTGGTGGGCACGGCAGGGGCAGCCCTCGGTTTCTGTTCAGAATGTGCTCTCTGCAGGGCTAGGCCCGCTCCTGTCCCAGGGCTCTGTCCAGGCCCCAACAGCATCCCAATGATGGGGCCTAGCCCCGGCCAGCCCTCAGTGACAGGGGTGACCAATGACCTGCTGGATTCACAGCCGAGCAACTCAAATCCCGAGGAGTCCTTCCTCCCCGTAATCTCTGCCCCTGCCCCGATCCGAGATCTGCCCCTGAGCCTGGGCTCCCCCATCCCCAGCAGGGAGCACAGCCCTGGGGCCTGCCATGCCCTCCCTTTGTCCACCCACCTGTGATTGCATCCCCACCCCCTGCCCCAGGAATCGACCCAGCTGTGATTCTTCTGTCCACTGTGGCCCCCAGAACTGCAGGGGCTGGGTGGAGTCTGAGGAGAGGGGGCTGGACCACGGAAATGCCCCTACGCGCACGTGCACACACACACACACTCTCACATGGAAACCCGTCCATGCACACGTAGACACTGTGTGCAAGATGCCTGGGCTGGCCCTGGGGTCCCTGGGGGCTGACACCTGAACCCCCTGAGGCAGGGTGGTGAGGGAACTTAATGCCAGGTTAGGGGCCCCGAGCAGGGCCGTGGGTGGGGCAGCAACCTCCGACCCCCCTTCCGACTTTCTCCCAATGAGCAGCTGGTGGTGCAGAGGCTGGGCTACGACACACGTGTGACCGTGCTGGGCCATGTGCAGAGGGGAGGGACCCCCTCGGCCTTCGACCGAGTCCTGGTAGGTGGGGTGTCACTCTGACCTGGTGTGGGTGTGTGAGAGGAAGTTTCTGTGGGTGTGTGTGGGGGGGGTGCATGGGGTGAGCGTTTCCTCGCTGCCATCAGTCTTTGCGCATGAGCCGGAGGCCTGGCCCCTCCATTTCCCAGCGGGTGTAGGAAACTCAGACCTGGGGACCATGGGAGGCCCCTGTCCTGTGTCTCCTGGCCAGCCCCCACCCCACGCTTGGGCAATCAAGGCTGCGGACCCTCCCGGTGGCTGGGGTGGGTCCTCCCGAGGCCATCCTGCCCAGGGGCCCCGCACACAGCAACTGGGACCTGGGGAGACCAGGTGCTGGAGGGAGCGCACCAGATTCCAGCCTGGCTTTGCCGTCAGTCCTGGTTGCCACCGAGTCTCACCTTGTCCTGTGGAATCATGTTGGAGCCACATGGAGACAGGTCTGGGCCAAGAAGGCCCCGTGGGTGGCAAAGTGCCTGCATGTGAGGGCTGGTTACCTGGGGCAGACGGGGCCTGCGCTGGGGCGAGAGCAGGCAGCCTGTGCTTGGCCCTGCCGTGCCACATGCTGTTGGGCTGTGTGGAGCCTTCCCGGTAGAGCCTCTGTGTGTGGTCTCCCCTGGATGTGCTGCAGAGCTGGATGAGGCTACAGTGGGGGACGCTGACCCTCAGAGGGGCCTTGCTGACCCTGCGTGAGGCCTCAGGTGCACTCAAAGGAGCCTCTCCAGGGCCTGGGACATCCAGCCGAGCCAGCCGCCACCAAGCCCGGGTGGCAGAGATGCGGCTGCCATGAACTGGGATGGACCTGAGACCTGCTTGCAGGCCCACAGCTTGGCCTGACAGTTCCATGGCTGCTGGTAGAAGACACGGGACGCCTGGGTCAGAAGCCAAGGGCAGTTCATTACTCAGCCATAGCTGTCACCAGAGTGTTGGCATTCTCGTGCTGGTCCTGAGCCCACGTTCCCACAGGGTGACGTGAGGAGGGCCAGGTGACACCGGCACGCAGTGGGGATCCGAATCCTTTCCATTGAGCCATGAGTTTGCCTGCCCAGTGCTCCCAAGGGAACTGTGATTATTCTTCCAAGACTGCCCCCCAAACATCCTGGACAAGATGGTCTGGAACAAAGGGCGGGCAGTGCCTTGCTCGAGAGATATGCAGTGACCCACGGAGACCGTGAGGACTGTCTGCCAGCATCCAGGTCCAGCCGGCGTGCTGGGATGTCCAGGAAGCAGGGGACCCGTCACATGGTCGTGGGACAGCAGGTGGCCACCACAGGCCTTGCTTTCTTGCACGCTTCCCTGTTCCCTCGGCTGTGCCAGGACCTGCATTTATGATTTATCCCCAGTGGGGGCAATTCCTGGATGTGTGAGCTGACCCAGCCCCGTCAGCCCTTGTTCAGCATTGACATACACCAGGAAGTCCAAGTGAGGAATCTGGGTGTAGCAGAAAGAACCCCCGAGACCCGGCTCTAACCCACGCCCTGTGCACTCAGGCCAGATGAGTGGGCAGGTCTTGTCACTGCAACTCGCAGTGTGGGGGCCAGACCTCCTAGCAGGGCCATGGGGACCCCCCAGAAATGGTGCCCACCAGGCTGTCATGAATGCTGGCCAGACTGTCTCGCTATCTGGTGCCCCTGTCCTAGAAGCTTCGGCCAGTGTGTGCATGTGTGTGTGGGGAGGGGTGGGCCTTTGAAGGCCAAGGTTTATGCATCTGCAAAGGGACATCAGGCACATGGTTCGAAGTGGGTGGCCATGTGTGGGGGATGGGCTGTGCAGGCCTTAGCTCACCCCCTTCCCACAGAGCAGCAAGATGGGCGTGGAGGCCGTGATGGCGCTGCTGGAGGCCACGCCCGACACGCCGGCCTGCGTGGTCAGCCTCTCGGGGAACCAGTCTGTGCGGCTGCCCCTCATGGAGTGCGTGCAGATGGTGAGCACAGCCCACTCCCCGCAGGGCCTGCACTGCTCTAGGGGGTGGGCTCCCCCAGTGGTCTCCCCAGCACGGTGGGCCCCTCGAGGAAGGTGTGAGCACACCCCAGGTGGGATGTGGGACAGGCCCCTAAGAGGGGTGTCAGAGCTGCAGGAAGCCAGGGCAGCAGGTCACTTAGCTTCCTGTGAGTAGAGCAGCCTGGGGCTGGGGTGGGTGGCAGGGACACTGGCACAGCTAGAGCAGGGGCTGCCGGAGGGGAGGTGAGGGTGAGGACAGAGAGGTGTGGGGACCCTAGGCATGGGGACACTGGCCCTCTGTTCCTGAGGCCCTGGCCTGGCCCCCAGGTTGTGAGGCCCAGGGTGGCATGGGGCTCAGGGGTGCCCCTGCCAGGGAGGATCTGGTGGCTGGGACCAGGTGGGGCCTGTTTGGTCTCTGGTAGCCCTGAGAGCTGGCCTTGGCAGTGACCACTGTCCCCGGCAAGAAGCTGCCAGGTCTGGGACAGGATCAGATGTCATCCAGATCTGCCTTCCTTGGCCCACCAGACGGGGCTGCGGCTGTTGAGGGTGCGGGCCAGGCCCTGAGGGTGCCGGCCAGGCTGTGAGGGTGCTGGCCAGGCTGTGGGCTTGTGGGCCAGGCCCCCTTGCCAGCCTGTGCTCTTGCCTTCCCTCTTTCAAGACAAAGGAGGTGCAGAAAGCCATGGACAACAAGAGGTTTGACGAGGCCATCCAGCTCCGTGGCAGGTGAGGCCCCTGCAGGCAGGCTCTTGCCTGTCCTTGGGGGACATCTGTTCTGCTCAGGGATGTGTGGGGGCCTCGGGGCCCTGGCACCTGGACGTGCACGTGCTGCGGTCATGGCAGGTGGTGCTCTGTGCCCCCCGCCTGCAACTCTTTCTTCAGAGCACCGTTTGAAGGAGTCTCAGAGGCGGGATGGGCCCTGCAGGTGAGGGGAGGTGGGCAGACTGTGGGGTAGACGCCAGCTGCCGGTGGGCAGGGTGGGACCTGCAGGACCAGGGTGTCAGCACAGCACAGCCAGTGCCCAGTGCACAGGATGCGGGCATGGTGAGGGTGGCAGGAAGCCATGGGGGCCGGTGGGGGGACAGGAAGGCCAGCAGATGTTTGGGTTTCAGTCCTTGGGTGGCGTGGGGTGCCGCTCCCCGCAGGCGCCCCTGTGGACCGGCTGGGGCAGGCTGCATCTGACACCTGGTTTCCTGTCTCTGTGCTCCTGCCCACTGCCGGGCCATGTGCTTTGCTGTGGGGTGATGTGGGCTCGTGTCATGTGGGGTCCCACACCTGTGAAGGTGCCAGCCGGGGTGTGGGAAGCTGGCTGCACGGTGCCCACTCCTTGGTGGCTGATCTCCTGGCCACGTGCCGAGCGACCTGCAGAGTTCCAGGGTCGGGTGCCCTGTGCTGGCTTCTTGGGCTCTGCTGAGGCTGACCTGAGGCCATGTGCTGACCCCAGCCGTGTGGCTGGTGCTGTGGGGCCACAGGGCTGCGCGTGGCATGACTGGCTTCCTTTTCAGGAGCTTCGAGAACAACTGGAACATTTACAAGCTCCTTGCCCACCAGAAGCTCTCCAAGGAGAAGGTGAGGCGGTAGGCGCAGCACCTGCGGTCTCTTATTCTGCAGGGCCTGCCACCCTACTCCAGGAAGCAGAGCCTGGGGCTGGCCCGCCCGGGTCACTGACCCTGCCCTCCCATCTGGGGTCTGAGCTGTGGGCTGAGAGGCCCAGGCTCTAGCATGGCCAGCAGGTCCGAGGAGCCCTGGCTCACAGTTGGCTGGTGCTTTTCAAACAGCTGAAAAGACTGAAGTCAGGCTCGGGGTTACTCAGGAAAGCAGGGAGCCAGTGTTTATGAAATGTCCCCAAACAGCTGTAAACCTCAGGAAATGGGATCTCTGCAACATAAGCATGATGAAATTGCTGTTTCTAAAGTCCCGGGGGACAGGACTGTCACGGCCAGTGGGGTCCTGGCTCCGAGGCCCCTCAGGCCATGCCACGGGGGTGTGGAAGCTGCGCTGGGGCCAGAGCTGCAGGGCCTGGCAGGAGACAGCATGGCCAGCCTGGGTGCTTGTTACCTTGGCGGTGGTCATCTTTTGAGTGTCCCTGTTTATCCTTAGAGCTTGCTAGGGGTGGGCAGCATCCTCTGTGGTGGAGCAAAGTGGTCTCCATGACCCACCCAGAACCTGGCTAGGGTGTGGCCAGCTCCGGGGCAGCAAGGCTGGCTGGTCTCCGGGACCCACTAGAGCCACACGGCCTGGGGAGTCACCAGCCGCATGTGGCTGCAGAGCACTTGCAACGTGGCTGCTCCAGAGTGAGGCGTGTTATACGTGCCCGATACACACGGGGTTCCAAGGACCCAGTATGGAAAGTGAAGGTGCAATGCTATTAGTAACTTTTTATATAAATGGGTTCCACATTGAAGCCATGGTAACTTGGATATACTGGGTAAAGTTAACTATAGTCGTAAAGGGAATATCACCGTTTCTTTGTACTTTCTTAATCTGGCTACCAGGAAACAGGACAGCCAGGGCTCCCCTTCTCTCTGTGGCTGTCCACTCCCTGGGCCTTGAGGACAGGTGACCACCAAAGGCCTCACAGCAGGTGCTGACGCTGGCTCAGACCTATGATTCTGCCCCACAAGCCTGGGCTGACGACAGTGACCACTCACTCTGCCTGGGGACTTGGCCATTTGTGTGCCAGGCTTGCACCATGTCTCCGTTGGTCTTTACCAGAATTTTCTGTAATTAGTAGGACAGATATTTATTATTCCCAGGGCAGTTGTCATGGTGGGCAGTGTGCAGACTGGCAGGAGAACCTGGCCCCTTTTTCCAGAACCTCCTGGCTTGCTGACCCCTTGTGCAGGTCAGAGGGTCCCTTCCCCAGGCCCGTGACTCATGCTCCTTTCCCTTCCTCTCTCTCAAGACCAACTTCTCCCTGGCCATCCTGAATGTGGGGGCCCCAGCAGCCGGCATGAATGCGGCTGTGCGCTCAGCAGTGCGGACTGGCATTTCCCAGGGCCACACAGTGTATGTCGTGCACGATGGCTTTGAAGGCCTGGCCAAAGGTCAGGTAGGTGCAGCTGTGACTGGAGGCAACTGCAGTGGCTGGAGCTTGCCAGTTGTCTGGCTCCTTTGTAGCCTACCCCCTGATTGTCACAAATGTACAAGGACTCAGGGGGCTTATGATGTGCAGACTCCAGAGCAGCCCCCTGGAGCGGGGCTGGGCCAAGCTGGGTCTGCATGGCAGCGCCCACCTGGGCCTGGGGGCCCAGCTCTCCCTGTGGCAAGACGGCAGCGCCAGCATGGCCCCTGTCCCCGAGCACAGGCCGGCCCCTGCTGGGGAAGAATTGGTGAGGGCCTTGGCCCATCCCTTGACATCATTCCTCTCTCCTGATAGGTGCAGGAAGTGGGCTGGCATGATGTGGCTGGCTGGCTGGGACGTGGCGGCTCCATGCTGGGGACCAAGAGGTGAGCTGGTGGGCACAGGCAGCTGGGGCTTGGAGGGCCTGGTGCAGTGTCCAGGCCCCACAGGACTAGGGGAAGCAAAGGGAGACCAGCTCTATGGCCCTGGGCTTGGCCCCTCTTATGGCTGGTGGCCCGCCCATGGCGGGCTTCACACCGTCTTGCTGGAGGCTTCCTGGTCACCTGTGCAGGGAAGGCGCTCTGCGGTGGGGAAGCTGGGGCAGAGGCCTGGTTGTCACCATCTGCATTGTTGCCCTGGCTGTGGGCCCATCTGACAGTTTTCATCCCAGGGCCTGGTGGTCTCTGGATGGGCCTGAGACCCCATGGGGTGGGCGTGGGGAGGGCATAGCCACCCTGTGTGACGATGGGGGAAGTTGCACCGTTCCAAGCCTGTGAGGCTGCAGGGGCTGGAGAATGTCCCCTCCTGCTGCTGTGTGTCGAGAGGGGAAGCCTCGAGTAGGAAGAGATGCCCACAGGCAGCCCAGTGGGAGGTGAGGGGCTCACCCTGGTCACCGGCTGGTGCCTGGTGAGGACACCAAGTGGTGCCCAGGCTGCTCACAGGCTGCATCTCTGTGTCCCTCTGTGCGTGGCACCCAGGGCATCTCAGTGACTGATTAATGGCTCTGGAGTGGCCAAGGCACACTTTTGCGTGATCAGCTGTGATTTGGACAGGTGTCCTTGGATGCTGTGTGTTCACACTGATGTGTCTCTGCCTGTAGGACACTGCCCAAGGGCCACATGGAGTCAATTGTGGAAAACATCCGCACCTACAACATCCACGCACTGCTGGTCATCGGTGGGTTTGAGGTGAGGGGCTGCCCGCAGGGGACAAAGAGACCTGAGATGTCTCCCCTCACCCTGGGGCCACTGAGGAGGCCCTTCACAAATCCACGTGTCTGCTGGCCTCATTCAGGCGCCACCAGTATCAGTGTTTCAAGTGTGGTGTTTTGGCTTGCGGGGGGGGGGGGGTTTACCTTCTCCTGAAAGCTTCACAAGGTTCAAATTACTCTGGGTGCTGGTGGGGAGGAGGAGGAAGGGGGGAGTAGTAGTAGGAAGGGGGGTAGTAGTAGGTGGGGGGGAGTAGTAGTGGGAAGGGGGGTAAGTAGTAGGAAGGGGGAGTAGTAGTAGGAAGGGGGGAGTAGTAGTGGGAAGGGGGGTAAGTAGTAGGAAGGGGGGGTAGTAGTAGGAAGGGGGGAGTAGTAGTGGGGGGGAGTAGTAGTGGGAAGGGGGGGTAAGTAGTAGGAAGGGGGGGTAGTAGTAGGAAGGGGGGGTAGTAGTAGGAAGGGGGAGGAGCAGCAGCAGCCTGACTCCTAGGTCTGGGAGGGCGTCCCCCACGTGGCGTTGCAGCTGGCCAGCCAGGGCTGCGGGATAAACGAGGTTCCTTCCCTTTCCCTCCCGGCTGAGCCCCCGTGCGGGCTGATGTGGGGTGGCGGCAGGTGGCGGCAGGTGGGGGGTCTCCCCTGGTCCTGTTGGAGCCCCGTTTCCCTGGGAGGCGTCCTTAGACATGGGCCAATGGGGCCGCCGGGCCCAGCCCAGGAGGACAGATGGGTGGGTCCTGGGCCGCCAGGGACAGGGCAGAGCCTGTTGCCACCCGCAGGCCTATGAGGGGGTGCTGCAGCTGGTGGAGGCACGCGGGCGCTACGAGGAGCTGTGCGTCGTCATGTGCGTCATCCCGGCCACCATCAGCAACAATGTGCCCGGCACCGACTTCAGCCTGGGCTCTGACACCGCCGTCAACGCCGCCATGGAGGTACGGGCACCAGGATGGGCGCAGCCGCGGGCCCGGCGGGGCACCACGTGGCCCTCACAGGGTCGGGCGGGTCCTGTTCTAGTCTCTGCTCCTGTGATGGGGAAGGTGGTGCCTGTTCCACGTGCAGCTCTTTGATTTCTGGGGAAGCTGCACATTGTTCTGTACATTTATGGCCCTTTGTGTATCTTTTGGAGATTATCTTTGTCCAGCATTTGCCTGTTTTTCTTGGCGTGTTTGCCGTTTTCCGCTCCACGTGTGACTGCTCTTTGCCTGTGAAGGGCGCTGGCCCTTTCACAAGCACTGCAAGTGTTCCTCCTCTTGGCTCGTTGTCTACGGCTGGGTCTTAACCTCAGGGTTCATATCCCAGTGACCTGCTTAGCTTCTTTATTTCCCTTTTCTTAGTTTTGTTTTCAAGCTTAAGTTTTCCTCTTCACACTCTGAACTGTTCAGTTAGAATCGTTATGCATCAGGTCATCACTGGCACCTGCGGGGCAGCTTTCTTTATGCGTGTGCCTCCGTGGTGCCCCCACAGTGGCAGGGTCACCCCTGGTTACGGATGAGGTGATGGAGGCTCAGGGTGCACCTGGCCCACGGCTGGGAGAGCCAGATGCTGGGCACCTGCCCCTGTCGTGACAACTGAATGTCTCCAGGCAGGTCTGCCATCCCTGGGGGGTGGGATTGCCCTAGTGGAGAACCCCTGATTCCGTGTGGCCTGGGCAGAGGTGGGCCTACGCCTGGTGCTGCTGGCTCCCTTGGTGCGTGGGGTGTGAGAGTTGCCACCTCACGATCCTCAGTCAACCTCGAGGTGGGCTTTGGAGAGACACAGGTCCCTGCAGAGTGGCAGCGTCCTGTGACCCGCCGGGGAGGGCGGGCACATGGAGGACCCTGACCCTCTCGGCCCCCAGAGCTGTGACCGCATCAAGCAGTCGGCCTCGGGGACCAAGCGCCGCGTATTCATTGTGGAGACCATGGGGGGCTACTGTGGCTACCTGGCCACCGTGACAGGCATCGCCGTGGGGGCTGATGCAGCCTACGTCTTTGAGGACCCTTTCAACATCCATGACTTAAAGGTGAGCCCGGCCCCTCCTGAGACACATGGGACCCGTGGCAGGGCCGGGCTGGGGGCTCTGTGCCCCGCATTGCCCTGCCCACCCCCAGCCAGGTCTCCCAGGCTCCTGCTGGCCAGCCTGTCGCCATCTGGCCTTCCCTCCCTCAGCCTCCCCAGCACCTGTGTCCTCCCCCGCAGGCCAACGTGGAGCACATGACAGAGAAGATGAAGACGGACATTCAGAGGGGCCTGGTGCTACGGTGAGGCCGGGGGCGCGTGGTCCCTCGAGGCTGGGGGCAGGGCCGCCGAGGGTAGCTGGGCAGGAAAAGGGCGGGCCCTTGAAAGGGTGAGTGGGGGTCTGCCTTTCCTGGGAGCTGCTGCCATCCCCTCCCCAACCTGGCCTGGCCCCGTGGGACCCACCTAACTCAGGCCCCGGTGCCCTCTCCAGGAACGAGAAGTGCCATGACCACTACACCACAGAGTTCCTGTACAACCTGTACTCGTCGGAGGGCAAGGGCGTCTTTGACTGCAGGACCAACGTCCTGGGCCACCTGCAGCAGGTACAAGGCGGGAGGTGCAGATCTGGAAGGTGGGCCCCTGGTACCCACCTCTTCTGTGCCCGCGGCCAGGGGTCCCAGGAGGACAGCCCCTCGCTGGCCACACGCACATGACACGTGCGGGCTGTGCAGTGCGTTCACGCCAGGCCCTCCTCATCTGGCTGTTTAGCTCTCACACACCCTGGACGGCGTGTGGCTGAGGCCTCACCTCTAGGAAGGGGCAGGGCAGGGCCCAGACCAGGGCATTCGGCCCCTGAGCCAAACTCGTCATCCGCCGCCAGGCGGCCCAGCCTCCTGCGTCCTCCTGTACCCACCTCTACCTCCTGGTGGCCCACTGGCAGCCTGCACCGTGGGGTTTTCTGAGCCAGGGAGGGGCAGCCAGGGTTGCCTGACATGAGGCCTATGGTGGGACCATGGGCTGCCAGATGCAGAGGCCCAAGGGCCACCCCATGTGGTGACAAGACAGCTGAGGTGGCTTCTGCTGGTGTCTGGAGGTGGCTTCCAGGCTGGGGCCTCCAGGCATGGACAAAAGGGGATGGGTGTCCAGAGGCTGCCACGTGGTCCTGGCTTGGTAAGCAGTGGCTCCTGTGCTGGCATGGGTGTCCCATCTGCGTCAGGGCTGGGCCTCTTCCCCCCTTGGCCTGGGCAGCCCCGCCAGCGCCAGGAACGTGGCCTCACCTGTTTCCAGGGTGGTGCTCCAACCCCCTTTGACCGGAACTACGGCACCAAGCTGGGGGTGAAGGCCATGCTGTGGATGTCGGAGAAGCTGCAGGCGGTCTACCGCAAAGGCATGTTGGGAGAGGGTGGCCCCGAGGCCTGACCATGCCCTCCGAGGGGCCCTGGGGTGGGGCCAGCCTCAGGGGCCGCCACGTGCTTTTGTCCATAGGGCGGGTGTTTGCCAATGCCCCGGATTCGGCCTGTGTGATTGGCCTGCAGAAGAAGGCCGTGGCCTTCAGCCCTGTCACAGAGCTCAAGAATGACACCGACTTCGAGTAAGTTCCACCGATGTCATGTGGAGAGCTGGAGGCTGAGGGACCAGTAGACCTTCCTGGGGGCAGGCCCCACGCAAACCCTAACCCTATTCGGCTCCCCGTCCCCCATGCCTGGGGTCCCCACCAGGGTGTGACAAGCAGGGGTCTGGCCTGGGTCTTCTGCCCCGACACAGGGCAGTGTGTGGTGTGGCCAAAGCAGGGGAGGCAGGACAGGTCACGTTGGAGGGCTGATGCGCCTGACCCCTCCTCTGTGACCTCGACATGTCCCAGGCACTGCCACTGGGTAGCACTGACGCCATGTTGAGAGGGAGGGTGTGCAAGGCTGGGGTGTAGCCCGAGGAGCTGTCCGACCCCTGACTCCTGGCCCCCAACCCGCAGGCACCGCATGCCCCGGGAACAGTGGTGGCTGAACCTGCGGCTTATGCTGAAGATGCTGGCGCACTATCGCATCAGCATGGCCGACTATGTGTCCGGGGAGCTGGAGCACGTCACCCGCCGCACCCTTAGCATCGATAAGGGCTTCTGAGGCTGCAGGCCCGTGCCCTCACCCTGTGCCCCTCATCTGCCCTCACCCCGTGCCCACCACCTCTGGCCTCCCCCATCCCCCCGTGCCAGCCACTGTCCCTGGCACAGAGGCTGCCCGCCAGGCCTCCCGGGGCTTGCTGCTATGAGGCCAGCCTGCCGGGCCTCCTCCAGGAGGATAGAGCCCCCTGTGGCACCCACCTTCCTGCCCAGGGGACGTGGGCTGTTGGTGTTTGGATGCTGCTGCCCCCAGCCTTGGCACCCCGTGGGGCCCTTAGCCTCCTCCACGCTGGCTGTGCTCTTGCTGGCTGGCAGCCCCCATTCTTGCTGGCCCACGGGTTGCCAGTGCCTGGGTCTCCATGCCAAGAAGGGGCCGTGCCCTGCCAGGCCTCACTGTGACCTGCTCCTCCCAATACTGCCACTGTGGCTGAGCAGCGCTTGTCACCTTTTCTCACCCTGACTGTGGAGCCCGACCAGCCCCTGGAAAGCACAGCCTGCAGGACTAATAGGGAGGGAGGGTGGGCGCTAGTCCCCAGGGTGGTGGGGTCCTCTGCCCCCAGGGCTGGGCCGGACCCCAGGGACACAAGCCCTTTGGGGCCAGTCACTCTCCAGGACCAGCCAGAGTGTGACCTCCTTCTGCAGGGTTACCAGGGTGACCTGAGCCCTCCCTGGCCCTGCCCCCCTGGGAGGAGGCTGCAGCCTGAGTCTTCCAGACCTCAGGGTTTCTGAGCCTGGTTCCCCGGTCCCCATGTCCGACCCTCAGTGGTTCCCCAGACTCAGCCTGGTGGGGTCTCAGGCCTGTGGACTGGCGCTGATCTTGGGGGAGGGCGGGAAGGCAGCCAAGATCTGTCCCCATGGGGGGCTGTGGGCCGAGTTCCACCAGGCAGTGCCTACCTGTCGGAAATGCAAAACCTCAGCCACACCCTGCACCCCCCAAATCAGACTCCCCCTCAGGACCCCATTAACCTGCACATGTTGATGTTCACGGAGCTCTGCTTGCTTCACAATCCATGGCTCCGTTCCCACCACTGAGGAAGCTGGGTGCGTACCACAGACGAGGGCAGCTCTCTGTCCCTCAGCATCAAGTGGAGCCTGAGGACATGCTTTGGGACCCAAGAGGTTGCTCGGGGGAGACCCTGGCTTTGAGGGGCCTACAGGCCACACCGGAGGCCCCTGGGTCGTGGGTCTCCTGGGTGGGCCTGGGCCAGTTGGGCAGTTCTAGGGAGCAAGTGGGGGACTAGGACCCTCCTTCCCAAGCCTGAAGCCTCCTGGCTGCTCATTTCTGGGGCCCTCTGGTCTGTCCTGCCTGCCCTAAGTGGGCATTCCTGGGACAGGCTGGGGACAGGCCAGTCATCCAAGGAGAGAACGCTGCAGATCTGGATCTCTGTCCTAAGGGCCTGGGGGACAAGTCCGTAAGGCCCAGAAGCCCATGTGTGGGCATGTGTGGGACTCGGAGGTGTGCAGATGCCTTAGGGGAGACCCTGGCTGGCATCAAGTGTTGCAGAGACACGGGGCAGGAGCCACATTCACCTACAGAGCCACGGGTCCCCCCATCTCCCCCACACGTCCATACCCACACCCACCTCCAAGCTGGCTCAGGCAAACTCGCTCGGCATCCCAACACCCCCAATCCTAGCACCCTGCACCCCAGCACCCTCCTACGATCCCCAGCACCCAGCTCCCAGCATTTCAGCACCCCCAGTACCCAGGGCCCAGTATAGTGAGAGCAGGGCCCTCGACTGTGGGCAAGGTCTTGTGTAGGGCACGGGTGTGGGTGCAGGCCAGCAGGCGAGTCATGTGTGACACCCTGAGAGGCTGCTCTGAGTCCCAGTTCTCTCCCAGGCTGGGGAAGGGAATTCAGCCACCACCACAGTGGGGCACCTGCTCCACATCCCAGGTTGTTCCCACGCCCGGGCTGGTGCCCCTCAGAAGCCAAGTCTCCCCAGGGATGCTCTGTAGAAAGGGGGTCCTGGGGTGGGTGCGTCTGGGAAATCCTGGAGCCTGTGTGTCCATCTTTTGCACCTGGAGAGTCAGTGCCCCCCACAAGGACGCCGCAGCAAAGATCCTGCTGCTTCTCTAACTTCCCATCTGCCTGGACTCAGCATCCCCACCCCTGAATGTGCTGCAGGATCCCTTTGGGGCGGAAGCCGCACGAGTGCTTCCACAAGGACAGCCACCACTGAGAACCACCAGTGTCCTCCCACAGACCGAGGGCAGCCTGGCTGTGGGGACAAAATCAGGAAATACCCTATGCTCTGGAAAAACCCCTTCCCCTTCCTGCTGCTCTTGAAAACCACCCAGTCAACAGAAAAGAGCAGCACCCACAGTGTTCCCAGGACTTGGGGCTCTCTCCAGCGTGCTCGGCGGAGTGTTAGGTATGTGGTCTGTACCCCGAGGAAAGGTTTGCAAAACCAGAAAGGGGGAGGGGAGGGAAGAGGGGAGGTAAAGGCAGCTGAGCAGGCAAAACGGGGAAGGTTTGCAAGCCTAAAAGGGGATGTGACTGAAAACAAAGACATCTCAAGGACACAACTGCCGCCCAAACGTCAAGGACTTGCTATGTACTGCGATTATTGTTTAATTTCCCCCCAACTCCACTCCCTCCTCCCAACCCTCTATAAACACTCACTAGACCCCATTTCAGGGTGGGCGCCCTTCTCAGCTTCCACCCGTCTGCACCCACATGCTCAAATAAATAGTTCTTTGTATCTTTGGGCTTCTCCTGTTTTACTCTCAGCTCCGACCCAGCAGGAAGCAGGAGGGTCTGTGCTCTGCAAACTCAGGCCTGCAGGGCACCGAGGCCCGGGAGGGTGCAGGGAGGGCCCAGCCCATGCAGCACAGTCGGGAGACTGGGGGTGCTGCCCACAGAAACTGGACTGAGAGGCTGTGGTAGGGACACCAATTCCCCCAGCCTGGTCACAGCCAGGTGTGGTCAAGCCAGCAGGCCGTGGCTGGGTTCAGTCTGCATCACACTCGGGGGTTAGAACTCAGTTCTGAGGGGAACCCCCTGGCTCGTCCTGCTGGTTTCAGTGTTGGAACTGCCCAGCTGCCCATCAGCCACTGGCCCTGGTGATGCCAGGTGAGCACCCGCAGGTGATGCCCGGGGCACGGAGTGGCCACCCTCCTTCCTGGGAGGACACGGGGTCAGGCCCACTTCTGGCTGCATGCAGTCAGTGTTTCTGGCTGAGGGCCATGTCCTCCTGGGCCTCAGTCCTCTCCTCTGTGGCCAGGGCTAACAGGACACACTCAGGGGCCCACACCTGCTCTGGGGTTCCTGGGGAGGGGTCAGGGTGGGGACTGTGGAGGGGCCTGTCAAAGCCAGAACGATGTGGGCCCTGGCGAGCGTGGATGGGCACGTGTGTCTGCGATCCAGCCTGAGGGTGTCAGAAGGTGCTGAGTGGAAGTGGCTGGGGGTGCTGATTTGGTTGGAGGGGGCAATGGAGGGGTGGTGAGGGGCCGAGGGCAGGCCGCTCACCCGCGGGTCAAACAACAGCCCCCAATTACGGCAGGAAGATGTGGGGCTGGACAGAGGCTGACGGAGGCCCGTGTAGGCCCCACAGCACCTGCGGGGCCCATGCCTGGGGGGAGGGGAAGGCGGGCATCAGCGTAAAGCAACCCACTCATTCTCAAAGATGGCGCTTTATTGAGAACATCCAACACTACATGATTACAAAAGGAGGCACAGATGCAGGCCTGCGACCTTCCATTTAGACGTCCCCAACGTGGTGACTCCTTGCTTCCCACCACTCAGAGATCACACCCCAACGGCCACCAACATAAAAACGGCTTGTACCACAAGTGTAGCTTCATCTTCAAACAACAGCTCAGGAGAGCGGGTGGCCTTCCAAACACTGTCACTCTGTCACCGGCTCCGTGGTCTGTGCAGCTGTCACATAACCTGATGTGCTCTCAGCTTGTGCCTGGACATGGACGTGTTAACAGACCTGGACCCCGACCACACACAGGAGGAAGAGGCTGAGGGAAGGTCACCTCTGTCCTGCTCCAGTCCCCATCTTCCAGCACAGCCAGAGCTGGTTTCTCTCCATAATGGCGCGGAGGCTACACTCCCCTTCTTTCACGCGAACACATCCTTGGGTTCTGGGGGCACCGCCTGGATCCTGGCATCCTCTCTCCAGAGGAAAGCTTTCGGACCATGCTCCAGAGGCTCCCCCACAACTGGTCCCCCACAGCCCCACTGCCGCGGCATCCTCTGTGGGAGAGGGAAGAAAGAACAGGCTCCCTGCCCTGCTGGGAAAACAAAACATCCTTCCACGGTAGTGGGGGCTGCAGCCCGCCGAGAACAACCCCAGGGCAGCCCATGTTCTGGAGTCTCCCTAGTCAACAAACATATCCAATGACCGAGGACTGATGTGGGCAAAACCGCTCATGAGCATGTCCTCCATCCTGCTGAGAAACGGTGTTCACTTTTCAGAAGAATGTCAAGGCCATGCCTGCCATATGGGGAATGTCTGCTTCCAGATCAGACTTGGAAATACTTTATTAGGGAGGATGGCCTGAAAAGCCCTCCCTTGGAGAAGAGCCCAGACCCTCCCGACCACAGGAGAGTCCTGGGATGTCCTGGTGTGGGCAGGTGTCTCTGCCAGCCCGGGCCAAGGCTCCTTCTCAGCCATGGGCATGGGAGTCGGGTCCGCCCAGCCAGCACCCGACACTCTCCTGCCCTTGGCCCCAGCAGACCAAGGGCGGCTAAGGCTGTGGCCCTCCACCTCCCAGGTGCTGGGGGAAGATGCTGGGGTCCGTGTGGAGGCCCACTGGCTCTGGGCCCTGGAGACAGTCACTCCACCTGCTCCTGCAGCTCCTGCTCCTGCAGGGCCCGCAGCCGGCTGCCCACAGTTTGCTGCACGGCCTCCAGCCCCTCCATGTCCAGCTCCCGCAGCAGAAGCAGGACGGCGGTCAGGACGTTCTGGGGGCAGAGAGAGCTACTAAGCCCTGGGGCAACACAAGGCTACTCTGCACCACAGGGCCTGGGACCTGGCCAGCATTGCCCCACTGGGGAGGGAACAGCCTCAGAGACGGGAGCCTTCCAGGCAACCAATCATACAGGAACCACAGGGAGGACACAAACAAAGGAAAGCCCCAGCCACTCGAGTGGCACCTCCCCCACTGACCCATGCAGCCCTCTTGTGCAGGAGCACCAATGCCCACATATCACAGATGCAAAAAGCAAGGCAGAGGCCAAGCAGCCAGGATGGCCCAGTGCAGTGATGTGTGTCACATGTGTGTGCGCACATGTAGACCCACACAGGTCAGAGCCACACACGCAACTTCTGTCTGCATTCCCAGGAGGGAACAATGCCCTTCCTGCCAGGAAAGCAGGGAAGGTTTTTGCACATGGGGGCTCCATGTGTGGCTGGAGGAACACGCCCAGCTGTGCATGGCCTGCGCTGACCCCTGATCTCAGCAACACACCAGGCTTCTGCTCCCCATGAATCCGCCCGCTCCTCCTGTGCATCTTGGTGCCTCCCTGAGCTGCTGCCTGCTTACCCTCCTCATCATGGCACCAACCCAGAGCCCCCGGTCTGGTACTCTGGCACCCACACTGCATTCAGCCTCCTGGCTGCGACTAGAAACTTCCCACACCTGACCGTAGGCAGGTTTCTCCAAAAGCAGCAAACCTCTGCCAGCTTTAGCTCGGCTGTGACAATCTACCCAAGATGTATTAGGAACTTCCAACACAGAGGACAGACATGGAGTTCTCCCCACAGCCTGGGTGTTGGTTCTGCGGTTTCCTCTCTCTGGGGCTGCCACTCTCACTGAAGCCAGCCCCACTGCCTCAGTGCCCCTCCTGCCCTGCTTTGACACTTCTCATCAGCTCAGGTCTAGAAACCAGGCACGTGGCCCTAAGGGCCGGTCCACCCTCTGGAGCTTGGCTGTGCGAGTCCCCACAGTCTCCAATACCCCCACGCCCCATGACTTCTGCATTATGGGCAGAGGGAACAGCAGCCACCTGGCCAGGGTGGCCCCCGCCGCTCACCCTGTTCTTGTGACTATTCGAAGCATCCCGTTGCGAGAAGGAAGGAAACCGGTCCCGGGAAGGGGCCTTCAGGCCAAGCTGGCCCTGGACACTGCTGGTGAGGGGAGACAACAAAGGCGGGTGAGGGTTGGAGAGGCTGGGGCACCAGTCACCTTTGCAAACGATGACTGCAGGTCATCACCGAGCGGGGAGGGGACTTCCCCACCCCAGTATGTGGGGTACGCGCAGGGAGACGGACTCCAATGGGTAGGGACATTCCAGTTGGCACCTGGGCAGCTTATGGGGAGCCTGAGCACATGGAATTGTGGCCCCGGGACTTTCTTTTTCATCCCTGGGGGCAACCTCCTTGCACTCCGGGGCTCCCCTCTAACTGTAACACTTTCCACCCAGGGCCTTAGGGGTAGGGGGCACCTAAGCAAACAAATGAGAGACTTTGCCCACGGGGTCAAAGCCTGTGTTAGCAGCCGCCCACCTCAGAGGTCACAGCCCAACGTCCCCCCACACTGCAGGGAAACACTTGACCCTGGGGCTGCTCCAAACTCTACAACACGCCCCACAGTATTTCTGCTCCAACTACCCCAGAGGTGCCCAAGCCGCACTCCAGGAGCTGTGTGGGTCAGCTGCACAGCCCCCCTGCCCCTTGGGCCCGAGGCAGCATGGCGGCCACACCAAGGGGCACACTCAGGCTTTCACGCACCCCGCTAACCATCATACTGGGAATGGCCTCCAGGCTGTGGCCCTCACCGAGGCCCTCCCTGCACAAACTCCTGCCCCAGTCTTCCCCACCCCGGGGGCTACAGGAGCTGGTTGGCGGCCTCTCGCCTGCTCCCCCGCACACCTGCAGCTGACAGAACACGGAAAAGCTACTGAAATCACTACTGCAGGCTTACTGGGGTCACTCCTGGAGAACACAAAGAAGGAATAACCGTCCTAGAGAATCCTCTCTCCCACTTCCCAGAGATGCAGACCACAGGAAGCCCCCTTTGACCCTCTGTGGGAGGCCCCGCTCCCCAAGCCTCACGCTGCCTCCTCCTCGCCGCAGCTCAGCAGGTCCCGACCGGTCTCAGTGGTGGAGCTGATGGAGCTCAGCGCATAGGACGGCTCGGGGCAGCTGCTGCCCATGCCCACTCTGCCCGGGGCGGTGACCTCATCTCCCTCCATCAAGGCACGGGACAGCTCCTCCTCCGTCACAGCTTGGGGGAGAACAGAGGAACGGCATCAGAGTGGCCTTACTGTGAGCAAGCCACATGCACTGCTGTGCAATGGCACCGGCATCCTAGGTTCACAGCCCATGTTGCTGAGCCTGCCCAGTCCCCGTGGACTGTGACGCTGCTGGGCAGGCCAGACACTCATGTCCTCGCTCGCCATGGCACATGCATGGTGTTCAGAGTAGCACTGCTCTTCACAGAGCAAAAGGAGGGAGAGGGAGACGCAGTGTCAAGCTGCGCCTGTTCACGGGAGGGAGCCCTATGCTGCACCCGCGGCCGAGCGCCTGTGTTCAGGTGCCCAATCGCACTGATGCTTCTGAAAGGAGAAGTACAAACCTGGGAACAGCTCCTCCAGGAGACTTTACGTAGGGGCAGCGGTACTCGAAAGACCAGGAATTTGCAGAAAAGGAGAAGAGGAGAGAGGGCCAGGGAAGTTCCCTGTCAGGGCTTGTCCCCACAGTGCTCGTGGCAGCTGTGCCAGCACGACCCTGTGGAGCGCAGACACTTGCCTTGATTGTCCAGTTTCTGGAGGTTGGGCAGGTTGCGCAGCACGGTCATGCGGTAGTGGTGGGGGTTGGCGCCGCAGCACGGGTTCTCGGCCAGCCACAGCACCCTGAGGTGCGGCAGGTGCTTCAGGTAGAAGAGCTCGGCCAGGCTGGGGATGGAGTTCCTTCTCAGGTACAGCTCGCTCAGGTGCTGGCACCGGCTCACGGGCTCCAGGCTGGAGACGCTGTTGACACTACATGGAGACCAGCACAGTTGGCAGCTGACGGGGGTTGGGCTTCCAAGGTCTTGTCTCAGTCACAAATGCCAACAAAAGGCCTCACAGGGCCTGTGCCCACCTGCCCACTCTTTCACAGGGGAGGAAACTAAGGCCTCCCAAGGGACACTCTACCCGGAAACAGGCAATGGCCAGAAAAACATGGCAAAAAATACAAGCAAGCTCCATGTCACATAGAACCGAGCACCGAACTGCCAACATCCCACGTTAAAGAAGGAACAAAGGATATGGGTTTAATGTTTGTTCTACAGAAACGTGAACACATCAAAGAAACAGAAAAGTGTGAGGAAGCACGCGGCAGAGACCTAAAGGCGTAAACCAGCAGGCTGTGGGGACAGGCCACTCTACAACCAGGCAGAGCCACTCTCACAGTGTGAGGCTCAAAGGCGGCCCCCAAGGGCCAGGGACCCTGTGCTATGCCCATCCACCTGCAGCATGCCTCCTGAGGGCTGCGCTGTGTCTGGCATGCACCTTGAAGGGAGGTCCTAATTCTCCCCTTGGGGACGCACCACCACACTCAACACTCACTTGTTAACGTGGTTCTTGGTGCCAAGTTGAGCTCGGCATTTCATATAAATTATGTCATTTAGCATCTCAGTATGAGGCCGATACTATCTTACCAAGAGCAAAACTAAGGCTCCTTTCCATTAGGAACCTGCCCGAGGCACAGGCAGTCAGCGTAAAGCACAGACCAAACCCATAGCCTGACCCGAGCCCTGCTCCTTGACCGCTTCCCACCCACGGGCACTAAGACCAAAGCCCCTGATCTCATCTCCCAGAGGACTGCCACCCAGCCTTCAAGCAGCAATTCTCCCGGGTCCTCTCTGCCCCAGGGCCAGCCGCTGTTCAGCATTAGGAGGGCCCTGCCCCCTGTAGAGACGACTCCTGGACCACAGAGGCCAAGGATGGGCAGCACAAGCAACAGGGCAGGCAGAGGCTGAGAGCAGGCAGGAGGCCCAGTGAGACCCTGAGGAAGGAGGGTGGTGCACCCGGGCTGCAGAGGTGTCCAGGCTCTCACTGCCCTGGCCCCTCTACCTCCAGAAGCCGCCCTCCTGGACTGTGCTGGGAGTCTCCAGGTCACCTCATGGCACTGGGCCCCACCAGGAGGGACGTGAGGCTCCCCCTCAACTTCCACACCCCAGGCCTGGCGTGACGGCAGGAGCTGGGTACCTGAGGGTGATCACCTCCAGGCTGGGCATTTCCCGGCATATGGAAATCTAGGAAGGAAGAAAATGAGACTGGAAACATTGCTCAGCACTGGCATCGTGATGTCACTTCTATCAGGCCAGCAGAGAACTGTGTCTGAGCAATAGTCAAGTTCATGCCAGGGCCAAGGGGAGCGGCCTTGCTCAGCCAGGGACATCTCTGAGCATGCTGAGCTCTGCACCATGCTCCACTCTGCAGCCAGATGGTCCCTCAAACTGAAGGAGAAACGTCTGTGCTCACTCTCGCTCACATTCTATGTAAAATTCTAAAACAGCATCATTGCTATCCAACGTGCCGGCTGTAGACAGGGCACTCATCACTTCAGATACCCTCAAAGGACACCAGGTTGGGGACCTCAATGCCCCCTATGCTGGGACAGACAGCCTTTCTTCTTGCTGTCCCGGAGGTGTAAGGAAAACACAGAAGTCCCTTTTTTGCCAACAGAGCTGGGCCAAAAGGGAGACAGGCGTGAAACTGGATCTCAGACCACATTTGTCCTACTAACTCAATGGAACAGAGCGGCTAGGTGCTTGCGTTGGTCCATAAAGCCTTCGTAACCTGTAAGGTTGCTGAATGGCACATTCCCCAAATATGTGAGAGCCTACCACGAGCTGGGCAGGGAGCCAGGGGCCTGGTACCAGACAAGGCCCTTGACCTCACCAAGCTCACAAGATGGTCAGAATGCTTCACATGTGCACGAGATTCGTTCCCATACTTTTGTATTTTTGCTGCTAAATATGCAACATTTCAGCTACAGCACGAGGTGGAATATGTCCAGGTGCTATGTATCCAGGATTTTCTGGACTAGCCTAGCGACTCAGCCACATTTAGTTTCGTTTTAAGGAGAGGTAGAGTTCAACTTCTAAAACAAAAGTATATCAAAAAGTAAAAGACTGCCACAAAATCCCTGTGTAAGTTGGGGACATTCATTCTAGCACTGAGAAAGACAAAGAGAGAGAAAGAGAAAGAAATCTCTTTACAGACCCACATGCGCAAGTCCCCCCCGACCCCAAGGAGGCTGAGTCTCTGCCTGCCATGGAGGGGCAGGGGGCATGGGGCTGGATTTGACCGAGAAGAGGAAGTAAAGTGAGGACGCTATAGGGAGGCCCTCTTCTTAACGAAGTAAAACCAACCCTCCTGGGATCCCTCTCCAGATCAGACCTTTGACTTTGTTCCCCTCCTCTGTGAGCCAGACCAGCAAGTGACAAAGAGTGTTTCATTTACAGGAATGTTTACAGGAACTTCAAAACAAACTTGGGCACCACAGAATTTTTTCATTAGTGGTTTTGCATTACAAAAACTGCTAAGGCACGGGACAGAACTGATGGTGCAGTTTTTGTCAGTTTTACAATTCTCAGGGGGAAGAAGTTACAACTTTTGGGACTGGGGTTGTTTGGAGATGATTAATGAAATACTTACATCTGTGAGACGGCTACCCCTGGGGAAAGAAAAGACACATATACTTTAATTTTGTACATTAAAGATAAAAATTCTGAAGATTAATTATGACTATCTACAAACCTTAAGATTCTATAATTTTAATGACACAGCAAGAAAGAAAGGTTGCCCAGATAACTGGCAAAAATGTCAGAACTGTTTCTTGGTTGATTTTCAACAAAACTGTATGTTTGATGCTTGGAGAATACTTTTCACACTAAGGAGCAGTAGGGTTTGCCCCATTTGTAGGACACAAAATGATTTACTCATTCTTATGATCATTGAGTGAGTGGCAGAAAGTTAATTTCCCTCACTGTTATACACAAGGGAGTCTTTATATGAGGTCAAGTTCAAAGGCTAAACATGCAACTCATGAAGCAAACTTTAAAAGCTTGAAATAGGGCTGTTGTTTCTCTCTGCTTAGAGAAAGTATTGACCATCCCATGAGAAACAAAGAAATACATTATTGAAAGCAAATGACACAGGGAAATTGTGGCCAAAACACCAGATGTACCATGGCAAAGAGAAAGGCTTTTTAATTAACACAGAGTGACACTCCCCTGTCTGCTGCTGACACCACTGGAGGAAGGGTCTGCTCCAGCCGCCCCACTCCCCACCTGGCTGTGTGGCCAGTTCACAGGACGCCTTAGCCCCTCAGCCCGCTGACCCCCCCAGGGAACACCTCAACTCCAGGCTGCCTCCTCTAGAAGCTTCTGGTCTTCCCTGGCACAGCGCGACCCGGCCACCCCGCCGGTGAGCCTGCACGGGCCGCAGCACCCACGTCCCTTCCTGTCGCCTGCCCCAATCATTAGAGTCTCAGCTGACTTTCCCTCCCTAACGCAGCCGACCAGCCTGGCCTCCCACCGCGCCAGCGCGCCCGCCCGAGACTGCCGGCGATTCCAAACGTCAGCCCACCGGCGCCAGCTCAAAGCCCCACCAAGAGCCTCCAGGAAACTCCAACTGTGCTAGGCCAGGGCGGCAGGCGGGAGCCGACTCCCAAGCACCCGCTGTGACCCGCGGCAGGGGCGCCAGGCCGGCGGCGACACTCCCAGACGCTGGCCCGAGGTGCCCCTCGCCCCCCAGGGTACCTCCGCTGCCCCCGACCCCGGCGCCCGGTTCTCCCCGGGCCCCCAAGCCTCTCCCAGTCCCCCGGGTCCCCCGAGCCTCCCGGGCCCCCCGAGCCCCCCGGCCCCGGCGCCCGGTTCTCCCCCCGGCCCCCGCGCCCCGCTCCCCCCGGGCTCCCCGCCCTCCAGCCCCGCCCCGAGCCCCCCGGCCCTCACCAGCAGTTGAGCTTGCGCACGCTGTGCAGCTCCGAGGCCTTGGCCCGGGCCAGGACCATCTTCCGCGTCAGCTTCATGGCGGCCGCCCGCACGGACCCCGACCGGGTCCCAGCCACCCCCGCTGCGCTCGCGGGTGACGGCCGCGCGGCGCACGTCTCTAGGGGGCGGGGCCCGCGTCGTCAGGGGCGGATCCTGCGAGCCCATTGGCCCCCGGCGAGGGGGCGGGGCTGCGCGAGCGCGCTGGGGCTGCCTGGGCTCCGTCCCTCCGGCCCCCGGGCCCCGTCCTGCGCATGCGCGGCTCGGGCGCCCGGCTCTGACGCGGTTCTGGGGGGACTCGGGATGCGCGCGGCGAGGTGCCGCTGGTGGGGTGGGGGCGCCGGTGCGGGCGCCGGGAGTCGGCCCCACGCGCGTCCGCGGCAGAGCGCCGCGGGCCGAGCGTGGACGGGCAGGGGCGCGTCACTGCCCCGCCGCGCGGCGGTTCGCCCCGGGAGGAAAGCCAGGCAGCCGCGGGCGTGGTGCGCCCCTCCCTCTGCCCGCCTCCCAGCGTTCGCGGAGCAGTCGCAGGGGCCCAGGCGGGGGCGGGCCCAGCGAGACCTCCCGCGTGTCTCAGACCGCGTAAGCTGAGCTGCGTTAAGGCGGGCGGTGGGGACTCGGACCTGGAGGCGACCGAGACCCTCGCCGACCCGACTTTAGCCGGGCTCCTCTAAGCCCTGTTGTCCGCTAGGCCTGCGCAGCCCGGTCTTAGCGGAGACTCCTGCGGGGTCGTCCCCCACGCTGGGAAACGGGCCAGCTCCCGAGGCTGAAGTTCTGCTGTCCCTGCCCTTGGTTTCTGATCATCTTGGCCTGCCTTTACCAGGAATCCCCACACATTGAGTTTTGTCAGCCTAAAGGAACACCGGAGTAAGTTACCTCCAAATACGTGGAGTGTCCTTGGGAATTGTAAGTGAGGATTATAGTGTGGAATGCACGGAATGGCACGCCACCAGTGCATCCAGTGAGGGAAGGGTAAGGGGATGCTTTGATTAGCAAAAAGGGAGACGTTCACATAAGCTGCTTAGAAACAGTTCAGTAGTTCCAGAGGCTCGAAGTCAGAGTTGTGAGTTTATTGGTGGAGATGCCATTACTGGGCAAATGTTCTTCAAGAGCATCTTATCTAAGTTACCGCAGTCCTGAAGAATGACTAGTGACAAACCTTGTCAAAGCAGGAGAAGCGTGAGGATGTGAAAGGGTTCCTTGTGGGGTTTTTAGAAAGTCCTTGGAAACAGTTCTTATCTCAGACACGCAAGCATGAGCCTCCTCTGGACCTTCCCAGCCCTATTTTGTCTGGGTCTGACAAAAGTGATTTCATCCTGGTATCTGCAACTTTCATACTTGTAAGATCGTAATCGGTTTTATTTGTGATTCTAGCATCAGGCAATACTGCATTCTATAATATAGAATGAGCGTTCCCATGAGCTGAGCAGAGCAGGTTGGTTTTATAGACATAAAAAGGCTAAAAAAAAAAAAAGAACCAAAAGTGAATTGGTCCTTTCAAAGTTAACTTTCCTCGTAAGGTGGGAACACTGAAACAGAACAATAGAAAAACATAATAACTAATCAACATCAGGTTACTTCTGGTTACTTTTTGTTGTAAGGATTCAAGGCAGAGGGAACTTCATCATCATGCTGACTGAAACTGACCTGTTTGGGAAATTTGGCGCTCTCTCTCTCCTGATTTCCAGGAAGGCCAGATCTTTAGTGTGAGTGACTTCATTTTGGTTGTTAATCTGGTCTGAAGAGCCTAATACAGGAATTTAGTCCAAAAAAGTGGCCTCCTATAATTTTTATTTAACATCTCTAAAGGTAGTTTAGAAGGAATCTCCCTATCCTTGGTGCCTCTTCTTAGTAATTTTCTATCCACTGACCTGCTTACTCTCTTCCTTGGCTATAAATCCCCACTTGTCCTGGTTGTATTTGGAGTTCAGCCCAATCTTTCTCCCCTATTGCAATAGTCTTGAATAAAATCTTCTTACCATCACAAGTATCAGAATAATTTTTTTCTTTAGGTCGACGTTTGCTCTTCTTGGACGTCACAGCAACATCTGAAGGCCAGTGTCCCTGAGACCAGTGGAGGACCCTGGACAAGGGATCTGTGGCATGATAGGGGTCGTGATTCAGTGGCAGAGCACAGCTTCACCTTCCTCATGGTGCAATTATGCTGGGGGATCCCCTTCATCCCCCACAACCGACCATTGTTATTATAAAGACAATGTAGGGGGCTCTCAAAGAAGAAAAACATTCTCACAGTTGTTTAACAGCTATTGCTGTGTTTTTGTCCCACTTGTGCTTCGCTGGGCCATGGGATGCTGTGGGAGTTTATCAGTCAGATTCTTGCCCTGAGCCTCTCATTGCCGCCTGAGTGAGATGGCCCTGATGAAATGATGTGTGAGCCTCCCCAGGCAACAGAGAACTTTCGAGTTGCTTTTGGAGAAGGAAGGTCAGCTTACAAGCAGTGCGGTAGAGCTGGTCAGAGCTCTCAAGTGGACACTGGCTTTAGTTGCAACCGCCTGGGTACCTATTAAGGTCCTAGGTTTTAGGGAAGAAGAGGATGGCCCTCATGCTGGAAGCCCGCCGTCACCGAAAGCCAGGGTTTTGGTGCTGGCATGCAGGTGCACTGTGGGTCAGTCACACAGAGGAAACATTCGGGGAGTAGCATGGCCCAGGGGCTGGGGGAGGAGGAAGGTGCTGTGCTCAGGGTGGTGTGGGTGGTTGTTCGATTAGTTTAAGACTTGGGAGAATAGAGAGCCTCAGAGTAGCACATTGCGACTTCTTTGCCATCAGGCAGGCAGAGAACAGTCAGTACTAATGAGGCTTGAGCTAAGAGAAATGCAGACACTGGAGCTCAGCCCCACCAAGAGTGATAGCAAGCTTCCAGCAGGCTCAGGCTACATGAACTCACAGAGGGCTTCTGGCCATCCCAGTTGGGGGCTACGTCAGTAGCTGTCAGGAACCGTAAAGAGCAGGCTGTAGCTGGCAGCTGGCCCTGAGAGCCAAGAGAGGTGTAGAAGTCCCCTCAGAGAGACTGCACAAGGGTGGGTTAGGTCATGTTGGGCAGAAGGAAGGGAGCCAAGCCTTGGCAAGCTCCCCCTTTTTTTTCTGGGGGAGACCCAGCAGGCCTGTGGTGGGGCATCGTGGGTTGTGAGACATGCCAGCAGGCTGGCAGCTTCTGGGGGGAGGGCTTTGGAGTCGCTGGCCCTGTTCATCCTGGGTTTGACCCAGCTGGTCTTGGTGGCCCCTCCTGCTTCTGCCTAGACCATGTGGTCAAGGTGAAGGGCTGGTCCAGGTGGATTGGAGGGTGAGCCATGCCAGGTGGTGTCTGGCTGTTGCCCTTTTTGCAGTGCCCTGTGGGGTGAGACTGCTTGCAGGAGGACTGTACCTGGAGCATTTCGTAGGTGATGGGGCTGAGGAAAGAGCTCCCAGAGGGCTGACCAGAGCAGACAGAGGCCCTCGCACTTCAGGGCATGTGGATCTTCCTGTTCTGAGGAATTACTCTGGAGCAGTGACCAGTCCTCCTGAGTACTGGCAGCTCCGGACTGACTGGCAGGAAGCAGGAGTGCTTGGCCACGCCGTGTTCCAGCCCGTGGGTGCTTCAGGAGCCCCTGCACTTCTAGGTGGCTGCTCGAGAGGGTGCTTATGTTGGGGGTTGGTTGAAGGTCCTGCAACTTCAAGGGATATTGTAAAGTAAGGATTCTTCGAGTGGTAAGTAGAAGTGTGGTAGTTTGAGGGGATGTCGCTGTGGCTAAGCTGCATTTCCCAGACCTCCCTGCCCCATGTGGCTCCAGGATAGACTTGAGCCTCTGGAAGGTGGAGGACTTAACGGCCACCACACAGGAGGGCTGTCCTGGTTAGAGATGGGGAGGGGGTGCAGAGCGTGGGCAGGGTCTTCCTCGCTGTGGCTGCCAGCTCCCCCGCTGTAAACTCGCAGAGGCAGAAGTGTTCCGCAGCTGCTTTCACAGGCCCCATGGTGGGCCTGTGTCCAGAGCTGGACACGTCCAGGTCTCTGTCTCCCCACCCCGGAAGGGCTGCTGAAGGACCTTCCCCCCAATTCCCCAACTCCTCCTTCTGGATTTCTCCTTCCCTTATTCCCCTCGCAATTTTGTGTATTGAATTCCTATAATAAATTCCTCATTTCCTAGTACTCCTAAGGGTATTTCCCGAAATGAACCCTAACACAAGCGGAAATGCAACCGCAGCCCAAACTTGCTTAAACCAAAAGTGAACCGCTCACATATCTGAGGAGCCAGGGCGGAGCCTTCAACCTGGTTGGTCCAGGGCCTGCCTGGTCTCTTCCCAGCCCCCTCCTCGTCCTGCTGTCTTCCAGGCCAGCATCCAACTGCTTTGGTCTGGCAGGAAGAATGCGTCCTCCCAACTGCTCGGGTCCAAGTCACGTGCTGTCCCTGGGCCCGTTGATGTGGCTGGCCATGTGCCCCCTGACTGCAGGCATGTCACATGCCCCGCTCTGGAGCTGGGCTCGAGGATGACCCAGAGGAAGATGCAAGCAGTGTTCTCTCCAGAAGGGAAATAGATGCCTCGTGGGGTGGTGGTCGTGGTGCCGCTCGGTGCCGCTCCCTGTTGGATGGCTCGTGCCCTTCCCTGTGTTCTCGCGCAAACTCTCCTCTACTCCAGCTGAGTTTCCTGCTCTTTGGGCGGTCACAGGTCAGCGTCAGCACTGCCCGGGTTGTGCTCTGGGGTGCCTTTCTCGAGGTTCCTGTGTGACTGCCCTGGGGTTGTCACTGTGGCCCTGGCCAAAATAGGACCGTTTCCACTCTTTTTTTTTTTTTTTTTTTTTTTTTGGTAATTCAGGGTCTCTACAGTCAGTACCTGCTGAGCAGATCCAGTCCTGCCCCAGCTGAGTCAAGGGTGTCTTGTCCACCAGTGCCATGTCCCGACATGCATGGCTACCCTGGAGCCCTGACAACAACACTGCCCTCAGGCACGCCCTGCAGCACCCTTGCTGTCTGACTCTGGACGCCCCCTGGGCTGGCGGTGCACAGGGGATGGCCTGTAGGGGGTCCCAGTGCAGTCTGGGGGGCCTGTGGTGCTGCTTCCCAGGGGTGACACAGACCTGGGGGCTGACTGAGTGGAGCAGCCCTGCAGGAGGGGAGGGCCATGCCCCCTAGGGAATGCGCCCCTCCTGTGTCTCAGCCATGGGAGCTGGTGGGCCCCAGGACCAGCAGGAGCAGCTGGGGAAGCAAGAGTGGCAGTGTGAAGGCTGCACTTCAGGGAGCTGGGAAGGAGGGCATGAAGCCAGGTGCTGATGGGTGCTGTGGGCATCCCCAGACCCTGGTCACCTGCTGCCTGTCCAGGGTCGCCTTCTGCCAGCTCACAGATGAGACCCTCCCCATCATTCTCTGGTCTGAGGGGACAGAGCCACCAAGGATAGTGACCTTAGAACTCTGGTGTGCAGGGAGAGCTGGGTCCGGGTGTGTGGTCAGGCGAGACGCAGAGGAGGCTGCTCCGTGCAGCACACGGAACAGCAGAAGCAGTTAAGACACACGGGCCCGCGAGAGAGGAGCAGTGCCACGAGGGCAGGCGGAAGTCCAGAGACAGCAGTGAGCTCAACCCAGGGGGAGACAGCGTGCCTGTGGGATGACACTGTCATTAAAGTTCACGGGCATTGTCCCTTAGGCTTTCCGTGGGGAGCTCTAGTTGGTGGGTTTGGAGCCAGCAGGCATGAGCTCCGTGGTCACCTGGGACTGAGAGGGGTCACTGTGGCGGATCTGCACAGTCCCTGCAGGGTGTGGCGTCTGCAGAACGAGTCAAGCAGGTTGTCTCCAGCTGTCCCATAGGAGGTGGCGGGGAGGGGTCCCCAGGAGGCGGTGTGAGGCAGGCGTCTGGACCACCTCAAGGAACCGAGGCACCGAGGAACTGGGAGGAGGAGGAGGACTGGAAACCATGTCAGGGTGGCTGTGCCCTGCTGGTGTGAGAGTCCAACTTCCGCTCAAAGTGGATCTGAGGCAACATGAAACTGTAAGAATTCACTGCAGGGGGCCCCTCTGGTCAGCCTGGTTCCTGGACAGGCCAGCTCAATGGGGTGGCAGCTGTGCCACAGCACCACTTGGTGGCCTCGGAAGGCAGTGGAGAGGGACAACCCTCCCTGGGAGCAGACCTTCAGGTGGGGTATCGGCCTGGGGTTTGCTCTTACCTTGCTTGCCAGCTAATAAGTTAGGCTGCTGCTCTTCCATGGATGTGTCAACAACAGACCTGTGTCACCTGCCAGCCCCGCACGTGCTCTTGCCTGCTTCCAGAGGCCCTTCCTTAGATTCTCCTCAGTGGCTCCTGCTGTCACTTCATCCAGGACCTTGCTCAGTGGGCCCTGCCCCTGCCTGCAGCTGTGCTCTGTGACCCTCCAGCTCCTTCTCTGCTGAGTTCTTCACGATGTTTGTTGCAGCCTGAAACTGTAGACTTACTTGTGTACTTGTTGACTGCTTTCTGCCCACCTGGACTGTAGACCCCACAACAGTTGAGACCTGGGCTCCTCATTCTCCCTGAGTTGCCCACGCATAGAACAGGGTATGGCCGTGGTGAGGCTTCTGGGAATGCTGTGGACAGACTGAATGACTGGGACAAGCGCAGGCTCCGCAGCTGCCTCCAGGTCTTGGCTGCGCCAGTTCCCAGCTGGGGCCTTGGGCAACTGTTTAAGTTCTCTGAATTACAGCCCCCTCATTGACAAACGCAGGATGTCTTAGTCTGTTCAGGCTGCTATAACAAAATGCAGCCGGCCCTCTGTATCCACGGGTTCTGAATCGTGGATTCAACCAATTGTGGATCAAAAATATTTTTTAAAAAAATGCATCTGTGCTGAACATGTACAGACATTTTTCCTTGTCATTATTCCCTAAACAATATAACAACAACATACAGAACATTTACATTGAATTAGGTATTATAAGTAGAGATGATTTAAGGAATATGTGAGGATGTGAGTAGGTTATATGCAAATACTATAGGGACTTGAGTATCCCAGAATTTTGGTGTCCTTGGGGGGTCCTGGAACCAATCCCTGAGGATACTGAGGAATGACTGGACCATAGACTGGGTGGCTGGAACAACAGACATTTATTTCTCCCGGTTCTAAAGGCCAGAAGTACAAGATCAAGGTTCGAGCAGATCTGATGTCTGGTCCACCTCTGGCTGTGCCCTCACATGGTACAGAGGACGAGTGAGCTTTCTAGTCTCCTACGAGGGCACTGATTTCATTCATGAGGCTCCTAATGACATCACATTGGGAATTAGGGTTTGCACATATGAATTTGGGGGATACAAACATGCAGTTCATAAGGGGGTGAGATAATTTCCCACCACATTTGGGTCGTGAGGATTACAAACGGAAATGGAGAGCTTAGCACGGAGCGTGGCGAGGAGGGTGCACTTGATAGATGAGTAAACCTGCTGCCCTCCTTGGCTGATGGGTGACCCCAGGCTGGAGCTGCAGCCACATTTCAGATCTTCATGGCAACTCATCAAACAGGACTGGTAGAAGGGAAAAGCAGCTTGCATTGATTTATTTTTTATTCATAGTGTCCTGAAAGATCTTTCAGGCCTTGGGGTCATTTCAGGCTCCATTCTCATCATTGTCACTACAGGAGGTGACACCTGTTAAAGGAGTCTGAGCAAGTACGCAGTGAGTGGAGAGTTCACAGTGGCTGCAGTAGCTGCACTCTCGTGTGGCACCCATTGCTACCACTTTACTTCTAAATTTCCAGGGCAGTCCCTTTTGAAAAGATGTTTCTGGAATGCAGATGATCTGTTGTCTCCAGAGATGAAGGAAAACAAGGATGTTACCCTGGACCAAAGCCCACTCCTCTAGACCTGGGGTCAGCAAACTACAGCCCTCCAGCCAAATCTGCCTGCTGCCTGTTTCTGTAAATAAAGTTTTATTGGCACACAGCCACATCCATCCATTTATGTACAGTTGACCCTTGAACAAAGCAGGGGTTAGGGGTGCCTACTCCCTGTGCAGTTGAAAATCTGAGTATAGCTCTTGACTCCCCCCAAACTTAACCACTAATAGCTTACTGTTGATCAAAGCCTTACCAATAATATAAACACATTTTGTATGTGTGTTATATACTGTATTCTTACAATAGAGTAAGCTAGAGAAAAGAAGGTATTTTCAAGAAATACCAGACATGGTGGCTCATGCCTGTAATCCTAGCACTCTTGGAGGCCGAGGCCAAAGGATTGCTTGAGGCCAGGAGTTCGAGACCAGCCTGAGCAAGAGCAAGATCCTGTCTCTACAAAAAATAGAAAAATTAGCCAGGTGTTGGGTGTGTGTCTATAGTCCCAGCTACTTGGGAGGTGGACACAAGAGGATTGCTTGAGCGAGGGAGTTCAAGGATGTGGTGAGCGTTGATGATGCCACTGTACTCCAGCCTGGGTGACAAATTGAGACCTGGTCTCAAAAAAAAAAAAATCATAAGGAAGAGAGAATATATTATTCATGAAGTGGAGGTACATCATCAGAAAGGTCTTCATCTTCCTCGTCTTCACGTTGAGCAGACTAAGGAGGAGGAAGAAGAGGAAGTGTTGGTCATGCTATCTCAGGGGTGGCAGGGGCAGAAGGAAATCACATATAAATGGACCTGTGTGGCTCAAACCCATCATCCATGGCTGCTTTCCCGCTGCAACAGCAAAGGTGAGCAGTGGGGTGCTGCTCTGTCCTCAGACCTGCCCCCTCCCTGCGCTCTTTGACTCCTGCGTATCAATCGTGACCAGAATGTGCCCACGCAGAGTGATCCAATCACTGTCCTTTTCTCCAATTGTGGTTTTCTCCTTGCTGCCAGAGCAGGGGGCTTTTTATCTTGGGCATAATGCCCATGCTGTGAAAAACTCTTTGTGCTTAGCATTTCCTTTATCTGAACTTGAAACGACTCTCAGTTGAGATCAGTACTTGCTATGTTCATGTTTTACAGCCAAATGCCCCTCTATTTTTATGGGAAGGATATTTCATAATTGCTATTGCAATGGCGTCCTGGCAGACAGGAAATGGCCTTCTTGTGAAGCGTGTGGTTCTTCTCTAGAAAGGCAGGAGCCACTTCGGGGCAACATGGGCCCAGATGTGTCGTCAGAGATGGTCAGCTCAGTAACTATTTCACCTTAAATGACATTCCCACAGAGGCCCTGGTATACTTGGAAACAACGCCAAGCCCGTCCATTGGACGGCTCTGCATTTATACCATCTGATGAAATATTAACTGCCTTGCAGTATGTTTTTTGGTTAACGAGATGGCTCTTGGGTCAGAAGGTAACCAAGTCAGAAGGAGCACTGGATGGGTCTCTGCTGATGTGTGTGTGGGGGGTGTCTCTCTGCTTCCTCTGCCTGTCACCAAGAGTCTAAGACACCTCCCCAGGGATGTAGCAGGTTGTCATAGAACCAAACTCCTGCAGCTGGTACTCATTGGGTGCTCCCTAGTTGCCAGGCTATCAGAATGCCCTGCAGTGTGTGTCCAACAGGGCAGAGCTGCTGCATAAACAGTCCTTGGCACAGCTGCTGGCCTGTGAGGCCATGTGCTGACGGCTTATGTTTGTGTACATCGAAGTGTCTTGAAAAAACGATGAAGTGCTGCCCTACGCAAGGGGCTTGACCCCTTTCCCATCACTTCGGAGAACTGGGATGGTAGGCTAGAGAGATGGTAGACATCTCCAGCCTGTGAGCCCCCCCCCCCACTGCTGCTGGCTCATCTGCGGGGGGCCTCCCAGAAGTGCAAGCATGGGCAGGGGACATGCCAGTGCAGCCAGAGGGGAGAAGAGGGGGTGGCTGCTAGGGCAGGAGTCAGTGGACTGCTCCCACACCCCAGATCAAGGCCACAGGACCTCCTTCATTTCCCTGGACGCTGAAGGTAGCTGGGCCTAGGAATGGCATTGCTGGCTGGTGGCAGGGAAGGGGAGGGCAGAGTGGCTTTGTGGGGTGAAAGAATGGTGGCTGGTGGTTTGGACGGTTTGGGAAAGTTGCAGTCACATTTTCTGGAGTCAGAATGCAGCTGCTGTCATGCCCCAAGCCAGAAAATCGGCAGTGCCACCACGGTGGAGTTGAGACATCTGTGGGCTGGTGGCCAGCACCTGTGTGGTGTGTGCCAGTGGGTTTGATTTTTCCGGCTCCTCCTGTCCCCTCTCTGGTGTGACAGGTCAGGAGAGCAGGCCCTGAGCTTGTCCCACTTGGGGGCCTGCCTCACTCACTGAGGATGTTCTCTGACTTTGGGTCACCTCCAGAGTGCTGGGGTGAGGGTGGTCCCAGAGGTCTTTGAGCAAGGGTGGTCCCAGGTCCACCCCGGACTCCCACCCTGTCTGCCCCCTCCCCCAGGCGGTTCAGTGCTTGAAGGTAATCCCTGCAATCTCGCGTTTAAAAGCCCCGAGACACTTGCCACCAACCCTCCAGCCCTCGGGAAGGCAAACATCCGCGTGGTGTCTGGGCCCAGGTCTCTGGGAAGGCCGCACCCTGTGGGGAGCGTCTCCGCCGGGCTTGCTCCCCGCTCCTGCCCTGCTCGTCCTTGGCTCTGGCTGCGGGCGCGGGACGCGGCGGGGAGGCGCTCTCGGCGGTGACGCAGAGCGCTGCGGGGACTCGGGCGCCGGCACGCGGCACAAGCTTGCTCGGCCAGACCTGCGGGCAGCTCCGCGGTGCGGGCTCCGAGCAGGTGAGAGCCTGGGTGCCGGGACCCAGGCGGCCTTCTGAGGCGCTGGTGCAGGGGCGGGGGCAGGGACAGGGGTGCGGGCGGGGAGCGCGCATTGGTGTGCAGGGGTGCGGGCAGGGGGCAGGGGCGCGCGGCGGGGTGCAGGGCGCCGGCCAGGGTGCCAAGTGCGTGCAGGAGCGTGGGGTTCGGCACGGGCTGGGGTGCGACCCGGCGCGGGGGCACAGCATGTCGGGGGTGGGGGGGGTGGTGGGCGGGCGGGGGCATGTGGTTTGGGCCACCATGTCGGGCTGGGGTGAGGGGGCCAGGAGATGAGAGACTCAGCCATTCTCCGGCTCTGGGTCTGTCTGTCCCTTGCTTCCTTGGGTCCCCTCACCTGCCTCTGGCTATTCAGTCTGCAGAGGGTGCCCTGCAACCTAGGGAGGGGTCGGGGGGGGCAGTATGGCTTACTCAGGGAAGTAGAGAGGTGCGCTGTCAGGGTCCTGGCCATTGTGCGTCTGCCAGGCCGGCCCCACATATGAAGTCTACTCTATTTCCTGGTGAACCTTTTGGGCTGGGCTGGTGGGGCGCTGGCAGGTACACCTGGGTCCTGTGAATTGGGTCCTGGGCACCTGTGGCAGCTGTACAAAGCTATGCCCAGGAGACTTACTCTATTTGGCCTTGGCATCTCTTCCTGACAGTGGGGGTCTTTCAGCCTGCGACCCCTACAACCAGGAAGCGGGGTGGGAGCCCTGCCCTGTGGCTGACACGAAGGGCGCTGGAATGCCCCTCCTGGTGTCTGTGGGCCCCAGAGCACCCCTCTCCTGCCAGAACCACTCAGTGCAGAACTCAGACTTGGAAATTCACCCCATATTGGGCCTTGCTGCTGTTCTGGCCTGCTTAATCCGTCTGTCTTCTTGGAAGTTCATTTACTTCCAGAGTGTTCTCAACACACACACCTATGCTAGTTGCTTGTAGAGCATTTTAGCTGTAAATCAGGATGGCCCAAACTGCTTTTGGGTGCTATGTGAAGAAAGGGATTTTGGGTAGAGGAACCCCAGAGAAGGTTGGATGGGCCCTTTGTAAGGTCATTATCAGCCCTGGGTTTCAGGGCTCCCCCACCCCCTGGCCTAGACTGAGGCACCCCCTCCTGTTGGGCAGGGGGAGGGGAGGAGAGGGAGGGTTGAGCCAGTGTCCCCCATACAGCGGGCATCCGCATGGTTACAAGGGGCTCCCGGCTCCGTCCTGGGAGGTCTGGTGGGGTGGGTTTGACGTGGTCTGTAGGGACCTGTTTGCACCTGGGATTTGAGAAAACTGCCTAAGACCCCGATGGCTGTGCTGAGACGGGCAAGCGTCTGAGCAATGAGAAAGCGAACAGCTCTTTGGAGTTCCTTGGGACAGGCAAAGCCTGTCACCGCATGTCCTATCTGGTGCTTGGCCCCTTCACTTCCAGCGTCACATCATCCTGGGGGGGGGGCTGCCTGTCCTGGGGAGTTGCCTGCAGTCCAGGCCCCTTGCACGTCAGCGGTGTGCCTGTAAACTCCCTGTGCCTCCTCTTCCTCCACTGTCACTGGTGCTCTTCTTGCTCACCTGCCTCCCTCAGAGGCCGGTGGCAGAGGACGCACAAGGCCCTGGGAAGGCCACAGGGGCGTGCGGCGTGACCTCTGCTCTGAGAACTGCCGGGAGGCCCCGGGCAGGTACCCCACTGTCACGCGAGTGACCTGGTCCAGGAGTGAGTGTGGCTAAAGGGTGTGGGGAGGAGGTGAGGGGTGGCCCGAGAGCGCCTGCCCAGGTCAGCAGCCGGTGGCTCAGGTCCAGGTGCCCAGCACCGAGCTGCGTGGCCCAGAGAGGGGCTCGGTCACTGAATGTGGTCAGTGGACCACAGAGCAAAGGCCCGTTGGTGACGGTCATGTGCAGTGGAAGTGACGTGGCCAGAGAAGGGGTTTCAGGGCAGGGACGGGGGTGAGACTTGTGCCCGGTTCTTTTCTCCCCACCCAGCCCTCCCCTTCAAGTCCTTTGGGAGGGGGCGGGGGTGTCTCCATGGACGGTGTCGTGAGGGCTGTGTCGTGGGTGCCATAGGCTCAGGGGAGCCCTGCAAGGCTCAAATACATTTATTTTTCTCATTTGTAAAATGACAAAAATCATCGGTGGCTTTCTGCGGCTTCAGTGATGAAGACCACAGCAGAACCAGGCAGAAAGGACTTGAGAAAATGAGATTTGTCCTAAGGGCCTTGTCTCGCAGAGTGGGGAGGTGTTACACTCCCTGGAACTTCCTTTGCAGGCAGTGGGGGCTTTCTTTTCTTTTTGGAAAATGAAAAAAGTGGACGGACGTTTGGAAACAGGAGGTGCGGGGGCCACACTGTCACTAAGCCGCAGCTGCACAGCGTGCGCTCCTGTTACTGGCCCTGCACTCTGGGCATCGCCGGGCTGGGGGGGGCTCTCCCTCTGGCCCTGCACAAGGGCCTGAGGTTGTCACCCTTACGAATGGGTGCCGGGGCCCTCAATGTGTGTGTGGCTCCAGACTGCCCAGGGCCCCCGGGGGACAGAGCTCGGGCAGCCGGGAAATTGTGTAAACCGAACAATGAGGAACAGAAGGGTCTCCACAGAAGGAAGCACATGACTGAGGCCTCTAAGAACATTGGTCTCATTTTCTGTTCCGTTCCAGCAGCCGGCTCCTGTTCCCAGAAGCCCTAGCCCAGCAAGCAGGAGGCCCGGCTGGAGCTGGCGTGCGGCAGTCGGGATGGAGCCCTCGGCCCTGAGGAAAGCGGGCTCCGAGCAGGAGGAGGGCTTCGGGGTGCACCCCAGGAGGGTGGCTGATCTGGGGAGCATCTCCAACCTCCGGCGAAGCAACAGCAACCTCTGCAAGAGCCACAGGCTTCAGTGTCCCTTTGGCAGCAGTGAAAAGGTAGGTTTGGCTGGCCAGCCTGCAGCCAGGCCCCTGGTGATAGAGGTCACCATTGACCAGGTCAGCCGAGCCCTGTGTGGCACAGTTGGCAACCGCGGGGGTGGGCCGAGGGTCTGTTGAGCTCGGGGGCTCCAGCCCAGCAACGTGCCTGGGGAGAGGAGACTCGGGAGAGTGCTGCGTTTCTGGGTTTACTGGCCCTCTGTGGGTTGCACAGTTGTTTCCCATGCTTGGTCTGATTGGGAATTCACTGGGTGAACTCAAAAGTCCTGTGTTAGTCTCGTGGAAACTATCACCCCTTATGCCCCTTTGCGCAGTGACTTCGCATCCTTTATCTGACTGGGGAGGCCCTGGGCTAGCTTCACCCAAGGCCCTTTATACAAATGTGTTGAAAGCACATCGAATTTTGCAGTCCCCTTGCCAGGCAGGCAGGGTGGCATCTACCCTTCCCCCAATGGTGCAAAAACCAGGTCTGCAGGTTCCCAACCTCCATGTTTGCCACCACACCATGTTGTTCCCAAGGAAGGTGGTGTTGACGCATAAACTGTAAAGTGCTGTACACACTCAAATTGGGCCCAAGAGGAAATGATTTCATAGATTCATTCCTCCTTCCTGGATCTATACCTGAGAGCCTTTTGCAAGGATAATTCTAACCTTCGATGAGGTATTAGATCACTCAGGTCTCCCTTCTGTAAACAAAGTATCACTGAAGCTTGTTGGGGAGCACAGATGTGTCTAAGAGAGGCGTAGCATGTACTCTTTTGAATGCAACTGATTTGATGGCCTGAGGATCTCAAAGTGCCCTCTTTACCCTCAGCAAGAAAATCTTAGTTCATGGATTCCTGAAAACATCAAGAAGAAAGAATGTGTGTATTTTGTGGAAAGCTCCAAACTGTCTGATGCTGGGTAAGCGAAACGATTTGTGTTACGGGACTAACTGCTTTCTTCTGACCCACGTGGAGTGGCTGATCAGACCCAGACTGCTTGGGGCATCGGCAGAGGGCCAGTAAGAAGCATCCTGTGTCCTTAAAGCATTTCCATTTTACCCCTTGAGCCTCTTGTGGGGAACAGGTTAACCCTCATCCTGCTTTACCACAGACTGAGGGACAGAGTTTAGGTGGCTTGTCCAAGGTCATAATGTGGCCACCATGTGGCGATGCTAGGATACCAATCTGTCCACGTCCCCGTGGAGCCTCCCGGGCAGTGCTTGTGGCAGCCGGTATCCTTTAGGCACGAACAGGTTGTAGGCTCATGTTTGCGCTCGCTCCTCGGCCACACCCGCTTCGTGCTGATCCACAGTGGGCCACGCTCTTTCTTCTTTATGCCTTCTTCCCCTCCTGGTGAACCCCTAGTCATCCTTCACGGCCTGTTGCAGGTGCTGCCTCTGCCGGGTAGCCCTCCCTGACCACACACCAGGAAGCAACCTTTCCTCCACCACACTCTGTAGTTCTCTTTTATCCCAGGGGTCTGTTGCGCTGTAATTGCATGGTTTTGTGTGCATCTTTCTTGCTGGCTGCTGAGCTCGTGTGGGGCTGGGACCAAGGCCGAGTACTTTTATTACCTCCCGAGCCAGGCAGATAGTTGGCATCCAGCTCGCACTTGCTGAATGATACGGGGAAGGAGGCGCATCCTGTGTGTGGGAAACGGAGAGGATTGTGCTATGAAATCAGATGTAAATAATCGGGGAAGATGACGTCGCTTCTGGGGTCCTGTGATCTGCTCAGGGCACTGTCACTAATAGTGTCTGTGGGTGTTTTGGGGGTTCATGCCCAGCATGGCTCCTCTTCAGATAGAGCCTCATTTCTCACTGGGACCCCCCAGGAGTGGACCCTCAAGTGGAGAAAACTGCCCCCATGCTCTGGCTGACAGCTCTGCGGCTGGTACCCTCTAGCATCCTTGGTACGTAATCAGAGTTCCAGGTTCATTCTGACGATATCCACTTGTCCCTTGGTATCTGTGGGGAACTGGTTCCAGGACCTCCCACAGATGCCAAAATCTACAGATGCTCAAGTCCCTGATATAAAGCGGTGTGGTATTTGCATATAATTTACAGACATCCTCCCATATACTTTAAATCACCTCTAGATTACTTACAATACCAAATATTATGCAATGTAGATGCTATGTAAATAGTTGTTATGCTGCATTTAAAAATTTTTATTTTTATTGTTGCCTCATTATTTTTTATTGTTTTATTCTGAATATTTTTGATCCTCCGTTGGTTGAATCCGCACATGCGGAACTCTTTCGAGGGCCAGTTGTACAGAGGGACAGGAGCCCCACGTGGGAAAAGTGGGGGCTGGCGAGTGGTGTGTGTCCGGCCCATGGAGCACCCGTGTCCTGACAGCCCCGGGGCAGGTGCGGTGGGTCCGGAGCCACTGCTGCGTGGGAGTGGAAGCAAAGCAAGGGCAGGTGCCCCCGGGGCAGACAGGTCCCAGAGGGGAGGGTGTGCTGATTTGTCAGATGTAGGTGGTGCAGACCTGCTTCCGGGGTCCCCAAGGCCACCCCCAGTTTCAGTGGTTTGCTAAGACTTGTGGGACTCAGGGTACGTACAGTGGTGCTCATGGCTAAGGTTTATTACAGCAAAATCATACACGATGGGCTGGGGGCCTGGAGGAACCGTGCGCAGGCTGCTGCTGCTCTCCTTCCCGTGGGGGCACCCTGAGTGCGCTCCTTTCCCCAGCAGCGGTGGCTGCGGTAGCCGGTGGGCAGCGCTTCTGTCCTGGAAAGCCCATTTAAGACTCAGCCAGGATTGCACTGGGGGCTGGTCGCATGGGCACTCCCTGCCTAGCAGCCACCCAAACCCCAGACTCCCTGAAGGGAAGCCGGCGTTCTCGGCCCAGCGAAGCAGTCTTATCAGTGAGGGATGGAAGGCGCCCTCTGAAAGCCCGGTTCCCAGGCCTGGAAAGCAGCCTGGAAAGCAGCCTGGAAAGCAGCCCTTCTGAAAGCAGTAGCCTCAGGCCTGCCGTGTTGACTCTGTCCTGCACAGGCTTCCTCTCTGATGTCACCAGTTGGGTTGGTCACTGGAGCAGGATGAAAAGAGGGCGAGGTGTGGTCTTCCACGCTGCTCCTTCCCCGGGGGTGGAGTGGGTGGTGATCATCCATCCCCACCACAGACACAGCTTTTGAAACAGATCTACTTCTGCACCTGAAGTGTTTCCAGTAAACACGTCGGGATCTTCCCACCCTGCTGGTCCAGGCTTGGGACCCTCGGCCTCCCCGCCTCTGCCCCTGTCTGATTAGTCCTGTGTCCTGCAGGCCTCAGCTCTGCGCGGATCTGCCTTGTGCCCGCCCCACCACTGAGCCTGGTCCAGATCTTTCCCCTCATATTTTGCCACCTTTTATCTCATGATTTTGGGTGTCGCTTCTCTTCCCTGGTCCACCACGTCCTCATGTGTAAAGCACGGGGACTGAAGTGGATGCTGCAGAGCTTTCTTCAGGACTGAGGCACGTGTGCTTGTGTAGTATGACCAAGGAGTCACCCTTCGCGTGGAAGAAGGGGACCCAGGCTGGACAGGGTGTGTCTCCAAGGGCTCTCGCCTCCTGCAGCGTGCCAGCAGTGGTGCTCGCATTTATGTCTGTCTAGGCCAGGTGCGGGAGCGAGCTTTCTGATCCTTAACTTCTGGGTCAGTGGTCTCAGTGGTTTCCTGCACGTGTCGGGCTTGAGAATGACACCTAGGTTTAGGATGTAAGCTCATCAGGGTGATGGTTCAAAGAGAAGAGGGACCGAGGAAGCTGGGTGTCGGCAAACAGCCAGGAACAGAAGAGAAAATGTGGGACGGCGCTGGGCCGACAGCACACTCAGGTCCTTGTCCTGGTGACGCCTTCCCCCCCAGACCCAGTTCTCTCAGCCGTAAGGAGAGGAGGTCACACGAGGTGTTCTCTAAGGTCTCTGTAAGTCTGAAAGTGCCTCGAGTGTAGACCTTGGGGGTTTATAAAATTTTCTAGGGTGAGGATCAGGGAAGACAGTCTTTGTCTCATTTTAATGATTGAAAAATTAAAAGCAGAAACATCTGAGATCACACAAGTGATATGTGGGACAGAAACCCAAGTTTTCTTTCTCCCGGCTCAATAGACTTTTCCCTATATCGTCCGATTCAGGTTTCATCTGGCCATTTGGTTTTAGGGGTTGGTTCCCGCCCCCCCATCTTATCTGTACCTGGTGTTATATCTAGGTTATTTGTTACTAGCAAAAAGTAGGAACCTAAAAAAATTTGTGGATTTTCAATTAAATAAGGTGTAAAGAACACATAAATGTATCTCTTCTCTCTCTGAGACACCAATGAGTTGCAGTAAAGGAATAATAAGAGTTCAACCCACACAGACAAAGAACAGAAGACACAAGGTAGCAGTTGAAAAGAGATACTGATGCACTCTTGCCAGCGAAAGCAGCAACCACCCCTGGGGCTTGCAGCTCCTGTGGCTGTGCCTGGGGCGATGGGAGAGTTTGGCAGACCTACCTGGTGCCAGCCTGTGTCTTTTGCTTTAAGCCTCCATCGTGTGTGTGTGTGTGCGCGCGGCGTGCACAACTCTTTTTTTTTTTTTTTTTTTTTTTAGAGACAGGGTCTTGCTCTGTCACCCAGGCTGGAGTGCAGTTGTGTGATCTAGCTCATTGCAGCCTCAAATTCCTGGGCCCAAGTGATTCTCCTGCCTCCCTCTCCTGAGTAGCTGGGGCTACAGGTCTGAGCCACCACATCTGGCTAATTTTTAAATTTCTTGTAGAGATGGGATCTTGCTATATTGCCCAGGCTGGTCTCAAACACCTGGCCTCCGGGGATCTTCCGGCCCCAACTCCCAAAGTGCTGGGATTATAGGCATGAGCCACTGCGCCCAGACTGTTTAACTTTTTACTTTGAAGTAGAGATTTACAGGAAGTTCCAAAGATACTACATATAGGTCCCCTGGTTCCGCCAACAGTTACATTCTGTGTAACTGCAGTACAGTACCCAAGCCAGGAATTCAACACTGGTACAATGTGTGTGTTCAGTTTTACATCATCTTACCATGTGTCATGTACCATGTAACCACCACCACAGCCGAGATACAGAACTGTTCCATTTCCACAGAGATCTCCCCTGTGCCTCTAACAATGTTCACCCTCACTCCCTCACCCCATCACCCCTGACCCCTGGCAACCACTAATCAGGTCTTCATCCCCATAATTTTGTTGTTTTGAGATTGTCATATAAATGGAGTCATACGCTATGTGATCTCTGTCTTTTTCGCTCAACACAATGCCCTTGAAATCCATACAAGTTGTTGCATTTATCAGAAGTTTTTTTTTTTATTGCTGAGTATTCCTTTTACTTTCAACTTGCCTGTATCGTATTTGAAGTGAGATTTTTGTAGACAGCAAATAATTGGGTCCTATTTTTTTAATCCACTCTGTCAATGTCTATGTTTTAATTGGTGCATTTAGTAAATTTACATTTAGTATAATTATTGATATGTTAGGGATTAAGTCTGTCATTTTATTTATGTATTTATTTTTTGACAGGCTCTTGCTCTGTCACCCTGGCTGGAGTGCAGTGGCGTCATCGTAGCTCACAGCAGCCTCCAAGTCCTGGGCTGGAGCAATCCTCCTGCCTCAGCCTCCTGAGTAGCTGGGGCTACAGGCGCCACCACGCCTGGCTAATTTTTCTATTTTTAGTAGAGACGGGGTCTTGCTCTTGCTCAGGCTGGTCTCCAAATCCTGGGCTCAGGCGATTCTCCCGCTTCGGCCTCCCAAAGCACTAGGATTACAGGCGTGAGCCACCGTGCCTGGCCTTTTTTGTTTTCTATTCTTGCTGTTTTTTCCTGCCTTTGTTTAGTTGAACATTTTTTAGAATTCCATTTTGATTTATCTGCACTATTTTTGAGTGTATCTCCACATACTGCTTTTTTTTCTTTTAGTGGTTGCTCTGGGTATCACATTATATAACATGACTCGTCACAACCCGCTGGTGTTCACATTTTACCAGCTTGAGTGCAGTGTAGAAACATCATCTCCTTTTACATACCTTTGCCCTTCCTAATTTATAATATAAATGTTTAAAATAGTCCTTCTCTGTACGTTGAGAACTGTGTCAGATAGTGTCATAATTTTTGCTTCAACCGTCAAACATAATTTAGAAAATTCAAGAGGAGGAAAATGCATCGACCCGTATTTTTTTCTCTCTCCATGGTTTTTCTCCCTTTCTGATATTGCGGAATTCCTTCTTTTCTCTTGTCCTTATTTCCTCCCGTCGGGAGAACTCCCTTTACTGTTCTTGCTGGGTGGGTCTGCTGGCGATGGCTCCCTCAGCCTCCCTGCAGTCGAGAATGTCTTGACTTCCCCTTCGCTCCCGAATGACGCTTCTGCGGCTGTGGAATTCCAGACTGGTAGTTCTTGCCTTTCCCCATTTGCAGACTCCCTTCTTTCTGGCCTCTGTGGCTTCTGATTAGAAATATGTTGTTTGGGTTGTTTTCCTCTGCAGGTAAGGTGTTGTTTCTGTCTTGCTGCTTGCAAGATTTTTTTCTTTGTTTTTAGCTTTTGGAAATTTGATGATTGTGTGTCTTAGCACGCGTCCCTTTGGGTTTATCCCTTTTGGTGTTCGCCCAGATTCTCGAACCTGTAGGTTCAGGCCTTTTTTGTCAAATATGGGAAAATTTGGCCATTATTTCTTTGTGTACTTTTTCAGGCTTACCCTATTTTTCTTTTCCTTTTGGAACTCTGATGGCACGAATGCTCAATCTTTGGTTATAGTCCAGCCGGCCCCAGAGGCTCTGTTTGTCGCTTTGTTTTTTTGGTGTTTTCTCTGTGTGGTTCCTATTGGGTAATGCCCATTGCTCCACCTCATTTGCGGACTCTTCCCCTGTCCCCTCCATCCTGCTGTTGTGTCCACACACTGAGTTTTTAATTTTGGTTACTGCATGTTTCTGTTCTAAAATTTCCATTTGGTGTATCTTCTCTTTCTTTGTTAAAACTTTATATTTTTTCATTTGTTTTGAGCATGTTTGTAATTGCTTGTTGAAGCATTTTTGATGCAGCTGCTTTCAAATCCTTGTCGAATAATTCCAGCATCTGTGTCATCCTGGTGTTGGTGGCTGTTGGTTGTCTTTTCTCATCCTGGTTGAGATTTTCCTGGTTCTTGGTATGATTAGTGATTTCCGATTGAAAACTTGATAGTTTAGATTTTATGTTAAGAGACTCTGGATCTTCTGTTTTAGCTGGCCCCTCTATGGCGGGGAAAGGAGCTCCCTACCCCCCATCACTACCATGTGGGGGCAGAAGGCCAAGCTCCCCCTTCAGCCCTGATAGATGCTCCTGGGGAGGGACTTCTTATTACTGCTGGGGTGGGAGGGATTCCAGCCCCCAGGAGGCCTCTGTGGCTTTCACCATGGCTGGGAGGGGCCCCTTGTTACTGTTGGGTGAGGGGAGGTCTTGGTTCACCACTGGGTTTCCTCTGATGCCCCACAGGGAGCAGGAGAAGCACCTTGCTCCCAGTGACCTGTGCCATGTCTTCATAGGAAGGTGGTGTGTGAGTGTGGCTACACACGTGAGCAGCACTTGGAGGAGGCCACCAAGCCCCACATCTTCCAGGGCACAGGGTGGGATCCAAAGAAGCATGTCCAGGAGATGCCCACAGATGCCTTTGGTGACATCGTCTTCACTGGGCTGGGCCAGAAGTTGGGAAAGGTTGGTTTCCATCACTCTGCCCTTAATTGTGGCTGGAGCCACGTGGCCCACAGGGACACACAAGGCCGGGATTTCCTGGGGCGAGAGTCGGGGGCAGGCAGAGATCCAGGATGCACAGAGCCCACCGCATGCTAAGGGAGGGGGCCCTGCAAGGCAAGCGAGAGACACACTGTGCTCTCAGATTCTGCAAAGCAGTGTGGGGACACTGTGAGCTTTCTCGGGAGGGTGCAAGCCCAAGTGGTGTGAGTGGATTCTGGCTGGGTGGCCCCAGACGGCATTCTGTTGAGGCCTGGGCGGGAGTAGGGAGGAAGGAGAGGGACACAGGACATGGCCACACTTGTGACATGCTTGTGAAGTGGCCGTAACAGTGTGGGATGGGAGAGTGGACCGGCAGGCGGGGGCTGGGGATGGCAGAGAAGCCTGGGGTGGGAAGTGTCAGTGTCCCTGGTGGCAGAGGAGGGAGCCCTGTAAGGAGTCTGGGCAGGGAAGGCCTGCAGGAGAGCATGGGAGGGCAGAGGCTGCTATAGGGGAGGCCCAGGGCGGGGCTGGTTCTTCTGTCTGCACCTCATGGTGGTCCTTGGACGGGCAGCAGCGCCCCACCCCAGCCCTGCTGAATCGGGGCTCAGCCTCCCAGAGGGCTCTGATGTGGTATCAGGCACCATGGTCCTGGGGTTGGGGGGCGAGTGCCACTCATTTCTGTGCTAGGGTCTAGAGCCCCTGAGCCTCTCACCAGCCAGGTGTGACCATGTCACTTGACTCCCCTGGGTGCCCCTCACAGCGACACCCACTTGGCCAAAGAGGTGGAACAGGGAGGGTCCTGGGGACTGGGTCTTGTGGCCCCAGTGCCACCTGCATCACACTGTCACCTGTGGGGGCGCTACAGGCCCTGGGCTCCTGTGTCTTGTGGTCACCAGGGCAGGTGTCCTGCTGTCTGGGTTCAGAGGAGGGAATGAGGCAGGGGAGCTCCCACCCTTTGCTCAGGGCCCTGGTGGGCAGCGGCAGGGGCGGGTATGAGCCCAGACGAGCCCACACCCGGGGTCCCAGCCCACATGCTCCCCTGGCTCCAGCCTTCTCCCTGCAGCTGCCCACAGGGGACAGTTGCCAACCAGGGACAGCTGGTGTTAGGGAAAACACCTGTGGTCCCACAGTGAGAGAGAAACTTGGGAGAGAGAACCTGAGACGAAGCGTGATCTCAGCCAAGCCCCGGGAGCTGGTGAGCATGCCCATCACTACGCTCATGCAGCTCCTTCCACGCGGTTTGTGTTCCCAGAAAGACCACACAGGTGCCCCCGCACTGGTCAGCCCTGGGGACCACCTGCTCTGATGGCTGGCAGGCAGCACCGCCTGGTGTTAATTCAGTCCTTAGTCAGGTGCTCCCACTTGTTTGTGTGTGAGGGCCCCACAGCCAATTCCTGGATTCTGCCCCAGGGACCTTTCTGTCTCTGGTGAGCTGGTCCCAGGGGAGTTTCAGGCTAGGTGGGGTCTCCTCCAAAACAGCCAACTCCACCAACCAGGAAAAAGTGTCTGAGCAGCTCACAAGGATCTGGGAGAGCAGGAGAGGCCCAGAGCAGAGGAGCATGGAACAGAGGGACACGGGGCAGAGGGACCCTGGGGTAGAGGGACCTGGGTCAGAGGGGCACAAGACAGAGGGCCCCAGGGGAGAGGATCATGGGACAGAGGGACATGGGACAGAGGGACTTGGGGCAGAGGGCACAGGGCAGAGGGGCACAGGGCAGAGGGACCCAGGGCAGGGGGCCCCGGAGCAGAGGGACCTGGGACAAAGGGACCTGGGGCAGAGGGACCTGGGACAAACAGACCCAGGATAGAGGGACCCAGGACACAGGGGCAAAGGGATGGGACAGGGACACGGAACAGAGAGACCCAGGGCAGAGGGACCTGGGAGAAAGGGGGCCGGGACAGAAGGGCACAGGAGAGGGAGGTGGCACTGGATGCATGAGGAAACAAGGGCAGAAATGCCCACGCAGGAGCAGGTTACACCCAGAGAAGATGATGCAGGGCCCAGCTGCAGGCAGGAAGCAGACTCCGTGAAGTGGAGCGCGTCTGAGAGGCACCCCCCACACGCAGGGGAGAGGAGCCAGTGGGGCGTGGCGGGTGCTGGGGCAGGGTAGGTTTGCCAGGGGGAGGTGCTGCTCTCCAGGGTCAGTGCGGCTGTCCCCTCTTACTGCACTGTGGGGCCTGTGCCCAGGGCACATGGGCACTGCTGCCCACTGACACAGGGTCCCCTTGGCTGGCTTCGGTCCCCCTGCAGTATGTCCGAGTCTCCCAGGACACGCCCTCCAGTGTTATCTACCACCTCATGACCCAGCACTGGGGCCTGGACGTCCCCAACCTCCTAATCTCAGTGACCGGCGGGGCCAAGAACTTCAATATGAAGCCGAGTCTGAAGAGCATCTTCCGGAGAGGCCTGGTCAAGGTGGCTCAGACCACAGGTGAGGACACGAGGCCCCTTGTGCAGGGGCTTCGGGGCAGTGCCCAGGAGTCAGGGCCGGCAGGACCAGAGAGGCCCTTGGGGGTCACCGAGTCCACACCGGAGCCTGGGCCGGACTCACCCAAGCCCTCACCTGCCTCAGTGCCTTCCTTGATGTCCTGATGCCACTTGCTTCAGTTTGTAACCCTGCTGGTGCCTCCGGCCTTGAAATGAGGAGCTTCCTCAGTGGCGTGGGCACAGGGGCTGGGGGAGGCCGGCGTAGCTGAGCTGACCGTGGGCGTGTTCCGTGATTGAACTATGTTATCTAACCTTCCTGCCAACTTCGGGGATGGAGGTATTATTATTTCCATCTTTTCACTTGAGGCAACTTCCTTGTTGGAATTAAGTAACTTCCCAGGGTCAACCACTAATAAGAGCAAAGCAGGGGCCCATGTCCATGTGGCGTGAGACCCTCAGTGCCGTGACCATGTGCCCTGCCATGCCCCAAGTTCCACGGGCAGGTGGGCCGCGTGTCCTCCAGGCCCCTTGGGGCTCCCTGGAGGTGACAGTTGATAAGTAGACCCAGAGCCCATGGCCTTGAGGTGGATTACGCAGGCCAGGCTAATGACACAGGAAAGCAGCGCTTTTGGGTCCAGAAGAGTCTGGAGTCACCCAGCTCTTCCCAGGATCTGGTTTAATAAAAAGTGTGAGGGCCACACCCTTGATTTGGTCTTTGCCATGAAACAGTCTCAATGTAAGTCTTAATTGGCCTGTGGTGCTCAAAATATCTTCAGTTTTATTGTCTATCAGTTGGCGATGAGGAACCACTGTTCCTTTTAATGTGTAAGCCCCAGATTTTCTGGACTCTTTCTTCTCCCTCCATCCCTGCTTGTCAATTGACCAAACCTTTTCTCAGCCTGGTCACGTGGGACGAGTTTTAGTGCAGCTGACCCCTCCTCCTGCCGGCATACCCATAACCTTTGCGACCTCTTCACCGAATGCCGTGGAGTTGTTAGGATCTCACTTGCCCCCGGCTAATCACAGGTGATGGTTTTGCCATGTGTCTTGACATTGCCTCTTCTTAGCTGTCAGTAACAGTGTCCTTGCAATCCACTTCCTGGCCCAAGGCCAGTGCACGTGTTTAGGTTGTTATTTTTGTGGCAACACCATGACCCAGTGTCTGGGCACCAGTGGTGAAGTAGTGGTTGGCATTGTGCAGGGAACAGATGTCCCAAACAAGAGCAAACATGACTCTGAGCTTATGTTCAAGGGAGTGGCTCCAGCCCATGTGCCTCTGCACCCTGGGACAGGCCAGATGAGCTGACCCTGCCTGGGTCCTGCTGTTCCGTGGCAAAGCTGGCATGAGCTCACAGTTCTCAGCCCTGGCACCCACTTCACCTGCCTGCATGCAATGACCAGAGCAGGCCACCCGGCTGGGCCGGACAGTGTGTGGGAGGCGTGTCCCCTATGGGGGCTGCTGCAACCCATGGGGCAGTAGGTGTGTGTGATCCTTCCCAGGGAGTAGGGCCAGGTGGCTGGGGGCAAGGATGAGCTCTCTCTGCCACACTCGGGTTCCAGAAGCAGAGAGGAAGGGGCGATAGTATAGAGACATGGCTGAGACGCTGTGCCCTGTGCCTGGGACGGCAGGAGGCAGGGAGGGGAGAGGGTGAGGGCTGCAGTCAGCCTGCAAGCAGCCGTGCTCCCTCCCCCTCCTGGTTTGGGACTGATGCCCACCCGGCAATGTATCTGAAGCTCCTGAGCGAGGGGCTCTGCGCTATCTGGCAGTGAGTGTCATCGAGCCCGCAAGAACTCCAGGTGCCAGGCTTTTGCGTGGTGGGTGTACATCAGGACTGCCTGGCCTGCCCACCCTGTACTCCTCCCCCAGGGGCCTGGATTATCACTGGGGGTTCCCACACCGGCGTCATGAAGCAGGTGGGCGAGGCGGTGCGAGACTTCAGCCTGAGCAGCAGCTACAAGGAAGGAGAGGTCATCACCATCGGTGTGGCCACCTGGGGCACCATCCACCGCCGGGAGGGGCTGATCCACCCCACGGTAAGCACGGCTGGCAGCGAGGTGGGCCCGGGTCAGGGCAGGCGTGGTGTGAGCCCGACTGGACACCGCAGGGAGCAGGCACCAGTGGGCACCAGGCTGGGTGGGGGTGGGGGTGGCTGGGGGATTCAGGACGTGCAGGCTCAAGTCCCCCATGCTGGCGAGGGCTCATGCTCACCACTGCGCTGAGGAGTGTCCAGAAATGGACTTAGTGGGAGGAAGTCACTTGGCCACAATCACGTGGCCAGAGGGCATCCGAGTTGGATTGAGCCCTGCCTGTCTGACCCAAAGCCTAGCGTTGAACCTTCAAGTCTCTGCACTCTGAGGTCTCCTCCAGCCTGGGAATCCCATGGAGCTGTGACGCAGTCAGTACCCACCTGAGCACTCCCGTCTCTGATCAACTGGCTGCAGCAGCGAGACGCAATTGCTTAAATACAGAGACTTGAGCTGGGGAAGATGATTTGATTCGTTCAACAAGATATTCTAAGGCCACTTTAGATTTGGCATAATGGGTATATATGCACTTAATTCACATGTCAGGAAAGTTTGGGGAAAACACTGCCCTGCTTGACTTGCTGAGGAAGTTCTGTTGTAACTGCCCTGAGGGGTGTTTTGTGAAGAGAGCTCTTCCTCTTCCCTGGTGGAGGCCACTGGGGCAGGGCCTGTCTAGGACATGACTCCCTTTCTTGGTTACAAATGCCTCTGGGCCTTCCGTTTGCATCAGAATCATAGATGCCTGGGCCTACCTGCCCTGTTACCTTAGGGCATTACAAGCTAAGGCTGAGAGATGCTGGGGGATGTCCACGGTCACTCTTTACTTGTTTCCCCATTCCAAGTTCAGAGGACTTCCCCTTATTCCACCCTCCCGTACTCTGTGGACAACGGAGGACGCATGTGTGGCCCAGCAGCCGGCCTCCCTCAGTTTCCTGTGGCTGCTATAACAAATGGTCACAAACCTGGTGGCTTAAAGCAACAGAAATTTATTCACTCACAGTTCTGGAGGCCAGAAGTCCAGAATCAGTACCACTCAGCCCTAGTTGAGGGGTTGATGGGGCTGTGCTCCCTCCGGAGGCTGTAGGGGAGGGTCCTTGCCTGTCTCTGCCAGCTTCTGGTGCTGCTGGCATTCCTTGGCTAGTGGCCACCTCACTCCAGTCTCTGCCTCTGTGGCACACTGGCTTCTCTGTGTGTGTGTCAAATCTTCCTCTGCGTCTTCTGTAAGGACACTCAGTGGCATTTAGGGCCCAATCAGGTAATCTAGGGTAAACCCCCCATATCGCGATCCTTAACTTTCATCTGCAAAGACGCTTTTCCAAATAAGGTAGCATTTACAAGTTCCAGGGGTGAGGGCTTGATGTCTTTGGGTGGCTGTCATCCAGCCTACTACAGTCCACTTTCTGGTGCCCGAAGATTCGTGTCCATCCCACATGCAAAATATATTCATTCACCCCACATCCCCAAATCTCCAAATTATCAACCCATGACAGCATAAACTCAAACTTCAAAATCTTGTGTTAATATCATTAGCTCAAGGGGTCCAAAGCTCATCATCTAAATTATCTGACTCAAGCGTGGCTGAGACACTGGGTATGCTCCATCCTGGGGCAAAATTTCTCTTCATGTGCGTACCTGTGAAACGAGAAGACAAGTTATCTGCTTCTAAAATACAGTGGAGGAACAGGCATAACATAGCAGTTACAGATATTCTCATTCCAAAAGGGGGAGTGTGGAAGGGACAAAGGGACCACCCGTGCCAAGCAACTTCAAAATCAGCAGGAAAATTCGTTAGGTTATAAAACAGGGAATAATCCTCTGTGGCTTGAGGTGCCACCCTCGGGCCCCAGCTTAGGTTCTCAGCCTCTGCGTCCATGGCTCTGCCCTTGGATGACCCTTTTTCTTTGAAGGTCATCAGCTTATTTCCTGCTTAAAGAATTTTGGGAATCTAACGACCTTCTTTCATTTTGTCCTGTCTCTGTCCCTTTCAGTCCAAGTCTGCGGTGTTCTTGTTGATATAACATTTGCAAAAACCTTGTGGGTCTCCTGCATATGTCACAGGGACTCAAGCCGGTGGACAAGAAGGTCCTCCCCAGGTCTTTCTTGGACAGTGCCACCTCTCCTCCCGGCTTCTGCTGAGATGGTTGAGTGAGTGCATGGTCACATGCCTAATCTCTTCATCCCCAGCAAAGGGGCCAGCCACACCCTGGGCCCTCTCTGTCTCTACAGTATGCTCTTCTAACAGCAAATCTCTTAATTTTTAGCATTATATGCAATCTAGACAGGCTTGAAATTTCCCAGGTCATCAAGTCCTGGTTCCTCTTTGCCTATCAGTTCTTCCCTCAACTTATCACTTTCCTTTTGAATTTTACTATAAACAGCAAGAAAAAAACCAGGCCACAACTTTGGCACTTTGCTTGGAAATCCCCTCAGTTAAATATTCACCACTGACAATGCTGCTTTCCACAAAACTGTACACACAGTTCACCTGAGCTTTCTGCTACTTTCCTCCAGTTTCCAGTAATGTGTTTCTCATTTCCTTCTGAGCCCTCACCAGCAGTGACTCTGATGCCCATATTTCTACCAATAGTTTGTTCAAGGACATTGAGGTGTTTTCTACCATGTGCCTCAAGATTCTTCCATCTTCTATCCAGTTTCAAAGCCACTTCCACATTTTTAGGTATTTGTTACAGCAGCACTTCACTCCCTGATACCAAGATCTGTATTCGTTTCTTGTGGCTGCTGTAACAAATTCTCAAAAACCTTAAAGCAGCACAAATGCATTCTCTCACATTCCTGGAGGGAGAACTCTGAAATCAACATCCCTCAGCCAAAATCAAGGGTGTTGCGGCAGGGAGGATCTGTCTCCTCCCCTCCTCCAGTTTCCCGTGGCTCCAGGCCTCCTTTGGCTTGTGGCTGCATCACTCCAATCCCTGCCTCTGTGGTCACGTGCCCTCTCCTGTGTGCGTCTCCCACTACTTCTCTCTTATAAGGACATTTGTGATGGTATTTTGGGCCCGTTTGGATAATCTTCTCATGTTAAGATCCTTAACTTAATCACATGTGCAAAAACTCTTTCTCCAGATAAGGTGACAGTCACAGGTTCCAGGGATTAGGACTCGATCTCCCTGGGGGGCATTATTCAGCCAACTAGCGTTAAAGATGCTGCATTTCCGCTGTCTGTGTCTGACCCTGCCCTGACCCCCAGGGTGGCTTCCCCGCCGAGTACATATTGGATGAGGAGGACCAGGGCAGCCTGACCTGCCTGGACAGCAACCACTCCCACTTCATCCTCGTGGACGACGGGACCCACGGCCAGTACGGCGTGGAGATTCCTCTGAGGACTAAGCTGGAGAAGTTCATATCGGAGCAGACGAAGGAGCGAGGCGGTAGGTGGAGCACGCTCTCAGGGCCTTGGGGCAGAGGGAGCAGCCGGCAGGTCAGAGCGTCAGGGACACGCTGGCCGCGACCAGGACGTTCAGCAGGTGTGGCGCCCGCGGGTGCGCGTAGAATGCTCCTGTGTTTCTTTCCCGCGGCTGTTTACACTCTATGCAGTGGGGTCGTCTTCTGTCACCCCCTTCAACCAGTGGAAGGACGCTCAGGCGGGCCGGCAACTCGTCTGTGCACTCCCTGCTGACAGACCAAACGGCAGACGCGGTCTCAGGTTCAGAAACCAGAATCTATGATAGTCGAAACTCAGGATTTGATGTCTTTTCCTTACAGGTGGGGTAGGGAGGGCTGGAGGACACTGGGAGGTCCGTACAGGGTTTTGCACGTGATTTGAGGAGGGGCTGAAGGAGAGTTTGAGACAGTGGGAGGTGTTAACCCCCTGCCCAGGGTTGGGGTACCTTTCAAGCTTCCTCACGCATCCGCATCCGTTTGCCCTGGAGGGTTGTCACCCCGGCGCTGGCCCCACCCCGGGGGTCTCTGACTCAGCAGGCCTGGGTGGGCTGGGGACGTGTATTTCTAATAAGTGCCCAGGGGCACACTTTGACAGCCCTGCTTTGACTGGGGGTGGGTGGGGGTTGGGGGGCGGGTGAGCATGAAGAGGATGGGCCCATCGATGGCACTTGGATAGAGGGTTACTAAAGCCTTCTCACGGGCCCCTTGCTGCTGGGCTGGATGAAAGCCCCGTGTGGGGCTCAGAGGGCGGAGGGTGCAGGTTCCTGTGCGCTGCTCCCACCACGCATGGCGGGTGTGTGTCCACCGGCTTGATGCCCTTGTCCTGCCCGGAGTGAGAGGCACGGAGAAGGTTTCGGGGAGAAGCAGGCTGGTTGTCACGGCCCGTGGGCGGGGAGGACAGGCTGGGGCGACGGGAGTCACGCTGGTTGTCTGCAGCCTCGCCTCACCCGCGCAGCCACAGAGGCCAGCGGGATGGGCGGGGGCGCGAGTGCCAGTGTGGTCGGCAGGAGCTGGTGAATTCGCTCATCCACGTAGAGCAGGCAAATCCCCTGCAAACCCTGGAGCGCGACCTTTGAAAGCTGCTGAGTACTTGCTACGGGTCCCCCAGTGGACGCTTCAGCACGTCACCAGGCTGGAGCAGCAGGGGCAGGGAAGATCCCCCTGCTTCCCGTGGAGGGGCTGAGCCCTGTCCTCACTCGGCCGTGCTTTGTCTAGGCGTGGCCATCAAGATCCCCATCGTCTGCGTGGTGCTGGAGGGCGGCCCCGGCACGCTGCACGTGAGTGCTGGCTGGGTGGGCGGGGGTGCATGGGTCGGGTCCTGCTGCAGGTGGACGGCTGGCTGGAGGCGCCTTTACCAGCACCCGCTGGGATTATCGCAAAGAGAGGGCAAGGAGCTTGTCCACCGGGAGGTGGAGAGAGAGTCTGCCCTGTGACAGGACACTTCCGGGGGGTGAAGAGCGGTCTGCGGGATGGGCCCCAGGCAGCTCGGGTGGGCTTGGCTTGGCTTTGCCCGGGCAGTTGCCTGGCCCATTAGGAAGGCGTGGGCCCCAGGGGGCCTGGAGCAAGGAGGGGGCTGGTGGACCCCCAGGGGAAGCCAGGTGGTTTCTGCAACTCTGCCACCCAGACTCCTCCAGGGAGCTTTCAAAGTACAGGCCCCGCCCCAGACCCGTGGGACCAGAGGCTGTATCAGAGCAGGTTTGTCGGGGGTTCAGTGTGCTGCTCCGTGGGCCTTCCTAACACCAGCCCTAGCCATGCCACGGTGTGTGGTTTGCCCCCTTCAGGGAGAGCAAACCGACTTCCTTTGATACAGGAATGAATACTTGATGAGATCACAGCCTATGGATCTGGGCCATGAGTTGGGCGTTTTTTTATGGGAGCATAGGAAATGTCCCTGTTTACGTTTTATGACTGTAGGAGGCCAAAACAGATCCCTGGGTCTCGTGGCTGCACAGGAGTCCGTAGAGCATCGGGACCCCACTCCCTGGGAGTGCACTCCCTGCGGGCACCACACTGGCTTCCTCGCCCCAGGGCAGGCGTGTCCTTCCTGCTGGGCGGCTTGTTGCAAGTCCCCTCCCGAAGTCCAGCACACCCTGGGCCCCAGGGCCCTCCTCATGGTCGTCCCTTTATGAGACCAGTGACTCCAGGCTTATGCCACAGGGCAGTGGTGAAGACTCGAGAAACCCTTTTGTCACACTGGTGCTGAGCAACGGGCCTGAAAGGGGGTTTCTGGGGTGTGTACCGCACAACATGCCGGGACCCGCTCCCTCGACCCTCTGAGCGGTGGGATGCTACTGAACCAATAGCTGCTTCCGGCGGACTCAGCAGCAGGGCAGCCCTGGGGCGCAGGGGGTTCTCCGCCTCAGGAAGCACAGATCGAGACCTGCCTGGCTCACGCCGTCCTTGCCTTGCAGACCATCTATAACGCCATCACCAACGGCACCCCCTGCGTGATTGTGGAGGGCTCGGGCCGCGTGGCTGATGTCATCGCCCAGGTGGCCAGCCTGCCCGTGTCGGAGATCACCATCTCCCTGATCCAGCAGAAGCTGAGTGTGTTCTTCCAGGAGGTGTTCGAGACCTTCACTGAGAGCAGAATTGTCGAGTGGACCAAGAAGGTGAGGCAGACAGGCCGCTGCGCACCTGCATGTGGCCACCTCCCTGAGACGCTGTCAGCCTGTGGGCAGGGCCAGGACATGCAGACCGAAATGGAAAACCTGGCAGGTCTGGGCAGGTGTGAGGCAATTTGCAGAGGATGGGGGCACAGGCAGGAAGAAGCCTCCTGGTGGGGGTGTGGGCACCGCGGGGCTCAGAGCACAGTTGTGAGAAAAGCCTGCTGTATTGGGTGCGTGCTGGGGAGGTGGGGGGAGCAGCAGCCCCGAGAGCCCAGAGGTGGGCCTCGCCGAGGCTCCAGCAGCTGCCAGGTGCTGGCAGTGGGTGGCAGGGTCCAGACCAGCCTCACAGCCTCACAGATAGATTAATGGGGGTGTGTGGAGAGGGCCATTGGCCCAGTCCAGACATTAGATTTGGGTGGCCCTATGGGCTCTGCAGGGGCACCACAACCCCCAGCTGCGACCCTAGCCTCCAGAAGGGGTCGGCGTGTAGGGTCAGTGGTCAGCCCTCCCCACCCTATGAAGCCCTTGCCCAGCCCAGAGAGCCCCTCCCGCACCTGCTGGTTCTTGGTTCTGGCCACACTCTGAACCCCGCCTGCTCCAAGGTCACCTGACCTCTGCTTCCCAGCAGGGTTCTTTGGGAGGGGGATGGGTGCTTCTCCAATCCTCGGTTTTCCCAACAACAAGTTGGGGCTGGCGAAGCAGTCAGAGTCCGGATCCTTTGTGCAGCTCCTGGGAATCCACACACGATTCTGGGTGGCTAATGAGTGAGGGTCAGGGTGGTCTGTGCAGGGGCCTCAGCTCTGCTGAGTTTAACTTGAGATTTTGTGGGCAGTTGGTTCCCACCAGCTGCAGACTGCAGACTGTGCTCTCAGTGCAGTTGACTGAGGCAGACAGCACATTGGGACCACACGGGACCACAGGGTGTCAGAGGACCTGCCACGGGACGTGGATCTTGGTTGGCCGACTAGGAAGCGGGGGTTCCATGCCTGGGGGCTGGCACGGTGACCTTGTTTTTGCCTGAGCTTTCTCACGGTCTCAGAGTGCTGGCATTTGGCGCAGATGTCCTGTGAGGCTGCTGTTGTCTGACAGGAGAATAACGCGACAGAGCCACGAATGTCAGGTCAGTTGGTGGCAGCAGCAAGGTCTGGCTGTGAGCTCAGCTCGCGCCTGACTCTGGGCTGCGTTTCTTCTTTCTTTGGTGCCTCTGGGAGTTGCCAGGCAGGCCCCGGAGCCCTTTCTAAGTTAGTTGATAAATTATTCAGGCAGTTCCCAGAACTGAATCTAATATGCTGTTGTGGAAAGGTGCTTGTTTTTTTTCAATCCACTCTCATGGCCAACTCGGGGCCCCGAAGATGGTGTTTGCTACGAGCCTGTGCCGGCCTTAGCAAGGGGTACTGCTCTTGCTCAGTGGGGAGGCCCGCTGCACGGTCACGGTCACTTGCTGCAGCAGACCTCCTCGGAGTGTCCGTCTACGCTGTGGGGGAGGGGGAGAGGGTCGCCCGCAGGTGCTGCCGCAGGTGCACGTGGCCCTCTGAGGGTTGGGGCCCCACTGCTGCAGCTCACAGCCCCTCACTCACCTTTGCCTTTCTTATCCGTGAAATAGGGATATGTGCGCTGAAACCCAGACGGCAAAATGGAGTCACCTCGGCACCCCTGAGGTGCTTAGTATTGTGTCGGCACAAATGTATTAAAAATGGCAGCTGCTTTATTACATGAGTCAAGGGCTAGGTTAACTTCGGGAGACATTTCTTTTGCTGGCTCATGGGGTGGGATTGGTGAGGGAGCCCAGGATGTGTCTGGAGTTGCCACGAAAGCTGGCCCCCAGGGATGGGGAACCACTGGGGTCTTAGAGATGCAGGTGTGGTGCGTGAGGACCCCCCAGGTGTGGGCAGAGTCTGTACAGAGACATGGGCTATGTGGCCAGGCTGGGGAGGTGAGGGAAGGCCATCAGGGTGGGTGTGGCTGGCCTGGGCAGCCAGAGGGATGAGTCTGGAGCTTATTTTGGGAGCAGGGGCAACCTGTGGTAAGTGCATTTGTGGAATGCCCACCCTGGCCACAGGGTGGAGGGATTTGGGGGAGGAGCAGCTGGCAGCAGGCATAGCTGCTAGGAGACGTCTTGATTGATAGACAGATGATAGATGAGTGGGTATGTAGATGGATGGATAGACAGAAAGACAGATACATGGATAGATAGATACATAGATGGATAGATAGATATGTGGATGGATGGATAGACAGACAGATACATGGATAGATAGATAAATACATGGATGGACGGGCATATAGACAGAGAAAGACATGGATAGATAGGTAAATACGTGGATGGATGGATAGGTGACAGGGAGATAGATAGACACACGCATGGATAGATGGATACATATGTAGATGGGATGGACAGGTAGGTAGGTAGGTGGATGGAAGGATGGACAGATAGAGAGATAGGCAGGCAGGTAGGCAGATGGGGTGGGGTTGGCGAGGGAGCCCAGGATGTGTCTGGAGTTGCCACGAAAGCTGGCCCCTGAGCGATGGGGAACTGTTGGGTCTTAGAGATGCAGGTGTGGCGCGTGAGGGCCCCCAGGTGTGCGGGGGTCTGCACAGACACTCTGTGAGGAGTGGCCAGGGCCCTGGCAGGAGGGCCAGGAGGAGAACCCTCACATCAAGGTGGAGGTCCTTTACACGTGGGCTGTATTTTCCACCCGATAGGCCACTCACAAACATGGTATATTTGGTCTTCGTGCATCTTCACCTTCACCATCTGAGGCAAGGTGGTGTCCCTACCACAAGGGCAGACAGGACCCAGGGCTCTAGCTGTGTCCAGGGCCTCAATTCCAGTGTCCTTAGAGGAGGCAGGGAGTTCACTGGTCGCTGCATATCTTACGTGGAAGGTGTTTGTTGCAGATCCAAGACATCGTCCGGAGGCGGCAGCTGCTGACCATCTTCCGGGAAGGCAAGGATAGGCAGCTGGATGTGGATGTGGCCATCCTGCAGGCCTTGCTGAAAGGTGAGGGTCGGGGAAAGTGGGGCAATGGGGTGGGGGCAGATGCAGGCTCTTAGGATGCTGAGCCAAAACACTTCCCCTTGGTCAGATGCACTGGCAGAGGGCAACTGGTGGTGAACCATGCCATCGTGGGTGGGGGGTACCTGCCTGTCCCCTGAGGTTAGGAGTATGAGCTCCTTTCTTTAACCTATTTTCTTCATTGAAATCTGAGTGCAGCCTGTACTAATTTACACCTTTGTGGTCACCATAATCTCTCATAAAATTTCAGGGTAGAAAGAACCATGGACGTCACCTCTCTTGACTTCCTGCTTTGTCCTATGCTTGAACTCCTTTGCCTCAGATACACAAAAGAGTCCAAAGGTAGAGCAGAGCCCTCGTGAGCTGGTTGTAATTGCTCTCTGGTTAACTTCTGTTCCTCAGTCCTCCAGTTACTGGGGGTGTGTGCTCTGATCTCTGATTACTCTTCTAACACGAGGTGCAAAGACAGGGGCAGCCATTGCTGCTGCCCCTCCCCTTCCTGCTGAGGGGCTGCCAGGAGAGCTAACGGGCTGGTGCTCTTCCCGTCCCCCTTTCCTTTTTCTCTTTTCCCTTTTGGAAGCTGGACATTAAAGTCTAGGACATTCAAAAACAACTGCATATACAGGGAAAAGTAGAAAGTGACCACGCATGCACAGGGAAAGAGGCAGGCCCAGAAAAGACCTGCAAAGACTTTAGTTTACACCTCAGTCTGGTGGCAGGGAGAGCCTACAATAGCAACAACAGCAAAAAAAAATAATAACAAACCCCAGCAAATTCTGGGGAAGGAAGAGAATCTGAGTTCCACAGTCACCACATTATTAGATGCAAATGCCGTTTTCGACAGAAAATTATCAAACATTCAAAGAAAGAGGAAAATATGGCCCATTTGAAGGAAAAAAAATCAACAGAAACTGTCTCTGAAAAATACCTGATGGCAGATATTCTTGACAAAGACTTTGAAATAACTGTCTTAAAGGTGCTCAGAGAACTGAAGGTGTAGATAAGATCAACAAGGATGGATGTGCAAAATGGCAATATCAATAAAGAGATAAAAAACCTAAAAAGAAACCAAAAGGAAATTCTGGAGCTTGTAGACTAAAGGAAAAAGTCAAGCTTCTAAAGCATTAAAGTTAGTTTTATTCAGAAGTCTCACTGAGGACTATAGACTGAGGCCTATAGCCCAGGAAGAGACTTTCAGAGAGGTTCTGTCAGACTCCTCCGAAATAACGTTTCAGCTCACAGTTTATATACAGGAGGTGAAGTTCAGTATGTGCAAAATCACATCAAACCTGCCCAGAAGTTACATTAAAGCAGAATCACACAAGACTTGGGTGTAACAGTACATCTGGTTGTAGATCACAGAAGCATAATCACTAACCCCATCAGACGTCATCTTATGTGCAGGAAAAGGCAAGGACTAGGGTCATTTACCTTTTAAGGAATACTGTGACTCAGGCCAGAAACACTGGGGGCCCTGTGTGCGATCCTGTTTTGTCATCAAAGCATATTTCTGGAGAGATGCGTGTCGTCAGTCAGGGGCTTTGTGAAATTGTGCTGGCAAGCAGAAATGAGCAGACATTTCTCATTACATTTGTTACTTTGACAAGCTGAAAAGTACAATAACTCAAATGAAAAATTTACTAGAGGGATTCAAAGGCAGATTTGAACAGGCAGAAAAATAAGTGAACTTGTAGATAGGACAATGGAAGTTATTGAGTCTGAGGAAAAGAAAGAAAAAATATTGAAAAAAAAATGAACAAAGCCTAAGGGACTTGTGGGACACCATCAAATGGCCAAACATACACATTTTGGAGGTCCCAGAAGGAGAAGTGATAGAGAAAGTGGAAAAGAGGATATTTGAAGGAATAATACCTGAAAACTTCCCAAATTTGATGAAACACATGAATATAAACATCCAAGTATCTCAATGAACTCCAAGTAAGATGAATTCAAAGAGACCCATACTGAGATACATTATAATCAAATTTTTGAAAGCCAAAGACAGAGAAAGAATCTTGAAAACAGCAAAGGAGAAATGACTCATCACATACAATGACACAGAAACTTTAGAGGCCAGAAAGCAGTGGGTTGATACATTTAAAGTGCTAAAGAAAAAAACTGTCAATGAAAAATCCTATATCTGGCAAACTGTTCTTCAAAAGTGTGGGAGAAATCAAGACATTCCCAGATAAACAAAAGCTGAGGGAGTTCATTACTACCAGGCCTTGCCCTGCAAGAAATGCCCAAGGGAGTCCTGTAGTACAAAATGAAAGGACAGTAACCCGTAGCTTGAAGCTATTTGAAGGAATAAAGATCTCAATAAAGGTAAATTATGAAAGCTGGTGTTATTATAGTAATGGTTTATAACACAGTTATTGTTTTCTACATGACTTAAGAGATTGATATATTAAAAAACAATTATTAGTCTAAAAGCGAGTATTATTGTAACTTTGGTTTGTAACTTCATATTTTATTTTCTATATAATTTAAGAGGCTAATACATTTCAAAGAATTATTCATTTATGTTTTGGGACACAAAATATATAAACATGTAATTTTTTTGACATCAACAACCAAAAGAAGTAGGGATGGAGCCGTTAAAGGAGCAGAGTTTTTGTATGTTATTAAAATTAAGTTGGTATAAATGCAAGCTACAGTGTTATAACTTTAGGATGTTAAATGTAATCTACAAAGAAAATGTGACAACCACAAAGAAAACAGCTATTGAATATACAAAAAATAAAAAATAAAAAGAAATTCAAACATATCAGTACAAAAATCAACTAAATACAAAAGAAGACAATAATGCAGAAAATGAGGGACAAAAAGGCTATGAGGCATACAGAAAACAAAGGGCAAAGTAACAGAGTAAGTCTCCCAGTATCAGTAATGACTTTAAATATAAATGGATTAAACTCTTCAATCAAAAGATAGACATTGGCAGAAGGGATAAAAAACATGTCCAACTATATGCTGTCTACAAAAGACTCACTTTAGATCCAAGACACACGCAGATTGAAAGCCAAAGGATGAGGAAGGATACTGCATGCAGATAGTAACCGAGAGAGAGCTGGGAGCTACACTTGTGTCAGACAAAATAGATTTTAAATCAAAATGGTTTGCAAGAGACAAAGAAGGACAATAAATATTTATAAAAGATCCCATACAGTAAGAAGATATAACAATCAAAAATATTTATTTGCCCAAAGACAGACCATCAAAATTTATGAAGCAAAAACTGAAAAAATTGAAGGGAGGAATACACAGTTCTACAAGAATGGGTGGACACCTCAGTGCCCCCTCACAATGATGGAAGGAACAACTAGACAGGAGATAAGTAAGAAAATAGAGGACTTAAACAGCGCAGTAAATCAACTAGATCTGACAGACCTACACAGAATACTCTATCCAACAACAGCATACACATTCTTTTCAAGTACACGTGGGATGTTTCCCAGGATAGACCACATGTCAGGCCACAAATTAAGTCTCACTTAATTTCTCAATAGATTTAAGATAAATATTATACAAAGTATCTTCTCTGACCACAATGGGATAAAGTTAGAAATCAATAGCAGAAGTAAAGTTGAAAAATTCACACATTTGTGGAAACTAAACATTGCACTCTTAAACAACCAATGGATCAAAGAAGAAATCAAAAGGGAAATTATAAAATATTTGGAGACCAATGAAAATGAAAACATGACATATCAAAACTTAATGGGACACAGCAAAAGCAGTGCTAATGGAGAAATTTATAGCTATGGATGCTTTCATTGAAAATAAGAAAGATCTCAAACCAACAACCTAACTTCACACCTTAAGGAATTAGAAAAATAAGAACAAACTAAACCCAAAGGTAGTAAAAGGAAGGAAATAGTAGAGATTAGAGCAGAGATCAATGACAGAGATAGACAACAGCAGAGAAAATCAATGAAACCAAAGTTTGTTTCTTTGAAAAGATCAACAAAATTGACACACCTTTAGCTAGATGGACTAAGGAAGACTCAAATTACTGAAATCAGAAATGCAAGTAGGGACATTACTACCTGTTCTACAGAAATAAAAAGTATTATAAGAGAGTGGTATGAGCAATTGTATGCCAACAAAGGATAACCTAGATGTCTTAGTCTGTTTTATGCTACTATAACAGCACACCACAGACTGGGTAATTTATAAAGAACAGAGATTTATTTCTCCCAGTTCTGGAGGCCAGGAAGGCCAAGTTGGGCTGTGTCTGAGGAGAGCCTGCTTGCCGTGTTGTCCCGTGGTGGAAGGCAGAAGTGCAGTAGAGCACATGTGTTCACAAAAGGGAAAAACATTAACATCTTATTAGCCCCCACCTCCCAATGATGTTACATTGGGGATTAAGTTTCTAAAACATGAACTTTGGGGGACATGTTCAAACCATAGCACTAGATGAGATGGACAAATTCCTAGAAACACAAAACCTACCAGGACTAAATCATGCAGAATAGAAACTCTGAATAGACCTATAAGTAAAAGGAAACTGAATCTCTGATCAAAAATCTTCTGACTAATGCCCTGGACCTGACGGCCCCACTGGCAGACTCTGCCAGACGTTTAAAGGAGAACTAACACCAGTCCTTCTCAAACTTCTCCAAAAAAAGTTGGAGGAGGAGAAACTTCCTAACTCATTCTATGAGGCCAGCATTACTCTGACACCAAAGTGAGACAAAGACACTGTAGGAGAAGAAAACTGTAGATCAATATCCCTTATGAACATTGATGGAAAATCCTCGACAAAGTACTAGCACACAGTGTTCGGGAGCATATTAACAGGACTGTGCACCATGACTGAGTGGGGTGTATTCTTGGAATGCAGGGACATTTCAAATGACATATGAAAGTCAATCAATACATAATGTACCACATTAACAGAGTGATGAAAATAACCCACGTGATCATCTCAATTGATGCAGAAAAGCATTTGACAAAACTCAACACCCTTTCATGATGAAACACTCAATCAACTAGGAATAGAAGGAAACTACCCCCATATAATAAAAGCCATATATGAAAAATTCACAGTAAACATCGTACTGGATGGTCAAAGACTGAGAGCTTTTGCTCTAAGATCAGGAACATGGCAAGGATGCCCACTCTCACCACTTCTATTCAACATGGTACTAGAAGTTCTGGCCAGAGCAAATAGACAAGAAAAAGAAATAAAAGGCATACAAATTGGAAAGGAAGAAGTAAAATTATGTCTGTTCACAGATGATATGATCTTCTATGCAGAAAATCCTAAAGGTTCCATCAAAAAACTGTTAGAACTAATAAGTGAATTCAGCAAAATAGCAGGATACAAAGTCAATGTACAAAAATCTGTTGCATTTCTATATACTAAAAACGAACAATCTGAAAAGGAAGTTATGGAGACAATTCCATTTACAATAGCATCAAAAATAAAAAAATACTGAGAAATTAACTTAACCAAGGAGGTGAAAGACTTATACCATGAAAACTATAAAACATTACTAAAAGAAATTAAAGAAGGGATAAATAAATGAAAACACATCTCATGGTCATGGATTGGAAGACTTAATATTGTTAAGTCTTACTTAATAGTGTTAAGATGTCAACACTACCAAAGTGATCTACAGATTCTAATGCAACCCCTATCAAAACCCCAATGACGGTTTTTGCAGAAATAGAAAAGCCCACCCTAAAATTCATATGGAATCTCAAGGGACACCAAACAGCCAAACAATCTTAAAAAGGAGGAACAAAGCTGGAGAACTCACACTTCCTGATTTCTAAACTTACTTCAAATCTACAGTAATCAAAACAGTGTGGTACTGGTATAAAGACAGACACAGAGCCCAGTGGAACAGCATAGAGAGCCCAGAAATAAATCCTCATATAAATGACTGATTTTTGAAAAGGGTGCCAAAATCATTCAGTGGGGAGAAGACAGTCTTTTCAACAAATGGTGCTGGGAAAACTGGATATCCACATGCAAAAGAATGAATTAAGACCTTTACCTAATACCATATATGAAAATTAACCCAAAATGGATTAAAGACCTAAGTGTAAGACCTAAAACTATAAAACTCTTAGGAGAAAACATACAGCAAAAACTTCATGACATTGGATTTGGCAGTGATTTCTTGGATATGACACTAAAAACATAGGAAACAAAAGAAAAAATAGACAAATTGGACTTTATGAAAATTAAAAATTTCATGCATCAAAAGACACTCTCAACAGAGTAAAAAGGCAACTCATAGAATGGGAGAAAATATTTGCAAATCATATATTTGATAAGGAATTGATATCCAGAATATATAAAGAACACCTATAACTCAACAATAAAAAAGCAAACAACCCATTCAAACATGGGCAAAGGATTGAATGGACATTTCTTTAAAGAAGACGTACAAATGGCCGAGAAGCACATGAAAAGGTGCTCAGCATCACTATCATTAGGGAAATGCAAATCCAAACTATGAGATAACACCTCACATGTTAGGATGGCTGCTATAAAAAACCCCAGAAATTAACAAGTGTTGGTGAGTGTGTGGAGAACTTGGAACCCTTGTGCACTGCTGGTGGGAATGTAAAATGGTGCAGCTGCTGTGGGAAACAGTATGGCAGTTCCTTAAGATTTAAAAATGTAATTCCTATATGATCCAGCAGTTCCACTTTTGAGTATATACCCAAAAGAATTGAAAGCAGGGTCCGGAAGAGATATTTGCACACCCTCGTTCGTAGCAGCAGTATTCACAAGAGCCCACGTGTCCATCGACAGATGATAGATGAGCAAAATGTGGTGCGTGCACACAGTGGAACATTATTCAGCCTTAACAGAGAAGGAAATTCTGACACACGCTACAACGTGGATGAACATTATGCTAAGTGAAATTAGCCAGTCGTAAAAGGACAAGAACTATATGATTCCATTTACACGAGGGACCTAAAGTAGTGAAATTCACAGAAACAGAAAGCAGATGGGAGCAGGGCTGGGGGAGGGGAAGTTATTGTTTGATGGGGACAGAGTTTCGGTTTTCAAGATGAGGAGAGTTCTGGAGGTGGGTGGGGGTGATGGCTGCACAACACTGTGAATATACTTAAAGCCAATCAACTTGAAAATAGTTAAGATGATAAATTTTATGTTTATTTTACCATAATTAAAAAATAATAAATTTTGAAAATCAACTTTATTCATGTTCAGTTGATATACAGTAAAACTCTCCCATTCTAAGCTTATGGTATAACAGGAATATACACCCACGTGCCTACCACGATCTGGAGACAGAACATTTCCCTTACCCCTGAAAGTTCCCTCATGTCCCTCGGTAGCCAACGGTCCCTCCAGCCTGGCTCCGGGAAATCATTTATCTGCTTCCCGTCACTATAGATTAGTTTTGCCTGTTCTAGAACTTTGCATAGGTGGAATCACACCTGATATATTCTTCTTTTGCTCAGTGCATTGTTTTTGAGATTCACACATGTTGTTGCACGTATCAGAACTTTGCTCCTTCTTCCTGCCAAGTTATTCCATTGTGTGCGAACACCACAATTCATCTTTCCATGTGTGTGTGGATGGGCATTCAGGTTGTGCCCAGTTTGGGGCTATTATGAATAAAGCTGCTAGTTGTTTTCATTTTTCCTGGGTCATTATCTAGGAGCGGAATTACTGGTCTTTATGGTAAGTGTACCTTTAGCTTTATGAGAAACTGCCAAACCGTTTTCCAAAAAGATTGTACCCTTTCTCCTCTCTGCCAGCAATGGATGAGAGTACCACTTGCTCTGCATTCTTGCCAACACTTGGTATTGTTAGTCTTTCCAATTTTAGCCATCCTGGCGGGTGTGGAGTGATATCTCAGTATGGCTTGGATTTGCATTTCCCTGATGCCTAGCCATGTGGAGCATTCCTTCGTGGACTTGGCCATTTTGTCTGTCTTCCTTGGAAGTGTCTTTCAGATCTGTTGTCCGTTTTTATTTTGTTATTTGTCTTCCCGTTTTTGAGTTGTAAACATTCTTTGTATGTTCTGATATAAGGCCTTCATCGGATATATGTGTTGGGAATATTTTCTCTTGGTTTCTGGCTTGCTTTTATATTTTCTTCAAGGTGTCTTTGGAGAGCAATAGGCTTAAATTTTAGTGAAGTTTAATTTATCAATTTTTTCTTTGTGGTTCATGTTCTTTATATTGTATCTAAGAAGTCTCTGCCTGTCCCAAGGCCGCGGGTATTTCCTTCTGGTTTTGACAGCAGCTTTAGAGACACAGCCTTCATGTTTAGGTCTAAGATCCAGCTCAGGTGATTTTGTGTGCGGTATGAGGTAAGGGTCAAGGTTCCTTTTCTTCTTCCCCAAAGAGCAACCCGTGTTAAAAAGCTAAACCAGAACAGATTGCAGAAACCGCATGGACGAAATATTTGTCCTGAGACCCTGGGTAAGGTGCTTGCTGCAGTTGCTATTTATAGACAATCAAGGCAAAATGATGACTTCTGGAGTTCTGAGTTGTGAATGTTAACGTAACGTGCCTGCCTTCGGAGACCCGTGTCGTCACTGTCCCCCTGTCACTTAGGGGCTGGCACAGGGAGGATGCTGTCACTGAGCACTGTTTGGCACTCTAGATTGTTGAGAGATGAGGGCCCATGGCCACTCTCGGACTCTCTGCCCTGCTGCATCAGCGGGCGCCGGGGGGAACGGCTTCCGGCCCCAGTGAGCGCGTTTTCCCCTGCAGCCTCTCGGAGCCAAGATCACTTTGGCCACGAGAGCTGGGACCACCAGCTGAAGCTGGCAGTGGCGTGGAACCGCGTGGACATCGCCCGCAGCGAGATCTTCACGGATGAGTGGCAGCGGAAGGTGAGTCCTCCGGGGCGCTCCGCGGACGGGCCTGCTGGGCCCACGCGCACCCCGCCGCGGAAGCAAGGGCGGGCCTGGGCGGCCTTGGTCTCCATCCCGGTCCTTCCCTTGGCGGCGGGTGATCCGGGCAGGTTTCGTCCTCCCAGACTGGAGACGATGCAGCTCCGCCCCCAGGGTCTTTGAGGCCGGGAGGACGTGAGGCGGTGACCGCGTGCCCTGGTCACTCCCGCGACGCTCGCTCTCAGCCTTCAGATCTGCACCCCACGATGACCGCCGCCCTCATCTCCAACAAGCCTGAGTTCGTGAAGCTCTTCCTGGAGAACGGCGTGCGGCTGAAGGAGTTTGTGACCTGGGACACCTTGCTCTACCTGTATGAGAACCTGGAGCCGTCCTGCCTGTTCCACTGCAAGCTGCAGAAGGCGCTGGCTGAGGAGCCCGAGCGCCTGGCCTGCGCGCCCGCCGCACCCCGCGTGCAGATGCACCACGTGGCCCAGGTGCTGCGGGAGCTGCTGGGGGACTTCACGCAGCCGCTGTACCCGCGGCCCCGGCACAGCGACCGGCCGCGGCTCTTGCTGCCTGTGCCTCACATCAAACTCAACGTGCGTGCTGGTGACGCCGCCCCACCCGGCCCAGCCTGTGTGGCTGCTGCTGTGTTCTTAGGGCTTTTGCTTTTAAAATTAGCTTTGATTTTTATTAGAAAAGAGATATGCTCTGTCATAGACTGGCTGGGCTGCTGTAACCACACACCACAGGCTGGGGGGCTCACCCAACAGAAATTTGTTTTCTCACGGTTCTGGAGGCTGGAAGTCTGAGGTTAAGGTGCCCGCAGGGCTGGTTTCTGGCAAGGGCCCTCTTCCTGGCTGGCAGACGACCGCCGCCTCGCTGCGTCTTCACAGGGCAGAGAGAGAGGGGTCTCTGGTGTCTCTTCCTCTTCTTACAAGGACACCAGTCCTGTTGGATTGGGGACCCTCTGACCTCATTTAACCTTAATTACCTCCTTACAGGCTGTGTCTCCAGATCCTACAGTCACACTGGGGGTTAGGGCTTCCATGTAGGAATTTTAGGGGGACACAATTCAATCCGTAACATTCCCTTTCTAAAAATTCCAAACAGTAAAAAAGGTAACGCAGGGAGTGTGACCCTACCCTGAAGCCCCTCTCCTGCTCACCGGGTGTTCTGGGTTTTTTGTGTAGTGGGGTCGGTAGCTTCCCACCCGCGTTTGTGAGATATGCAGCCATGCACTGCAGCTACAGGAGAGGAGTGGCGCTGTCGTCCGAGTCCTGATTTGATGGGACTCCTGCGGTGTCGCAATACCAGGAGGGAGGCTGGCTTTCGTATATGTACGTGTGTTTGGGGGTCTTCACCTCCTCTGACTCTTTAAGGTTTTACACAACAAAGTGTCAGTGCTGAGTTTTGTCGGATGCCTTTTGAGAAGATTGAGCTGCTTTTCTTCTTTGCCTTATGAATTTGGTCAGTTAACAGATTTCTTGATAGTGAAACATGTTTTTCTTCCTGGTTTGAATCTGAACTTGATTGCAGAGTAGCATGTGTTTAATAAGGTGCTAGAGTCTGTTGCCAAAATTTTTTTGCATCAGAACATCTAAGCCTTTGATTGTACTTTTATTTGGGGGTGTATTTGTCAAGCTCTGGCATCAGTTCTATGTTAGCTTTGTAAAAACCTCTGGGAGGCTTCCGTCTCTGCTCAGGGGTAGTTTATGTGGCTGAAGTTAACTGGCCCTCACAAGCATGGTACATCCCTGTGAGACCATCTGGACCCAGTGGTTTTATTTTTTAACAGTTCTAATAACTTTCTCAGTTTCTTTCCTGGTTATTTCTCTGTTTAGGTTCTCTGTTTCTTCTAAGGTCACAGTTGGTTTTAGTTTCTTTCTGCTAGAAAGTTTCCCATTTCTGTGGGCCTTTCAATCTGTCCGTTGTCCCAGGTGAGCCATGCCAGACCCCCGAGAAGTACGTGGCTGTGGCTCGGTTTTACGTATTCACGGTTCTGCTCTTCTTGGTTCCAGGGTGTTTGTTTAAGACACCCAGTTGCAGTGTGCGTAAGAAGGTCCAGAAAAGAAGCCCACACTTATCTGTATCTGTAGTTTAAGAAGATACACTAATTTCTGTATAAAGATAAGCCTTCAAGAGATTTCTAGAATCACTTAGAGGAAGTGTGGTTTTGTGCAGTGTGTGACGTGGGACATGAGTTCTCTACCTCTGGGAATTGTTTCCGGACTCTCTGAGCCTGTGTTTCCTGGTGGGCCAGGAAGCCTGGATTCTCGTGCTGCCCCGTAGGAGGAGTGTCTGGGCAAGGTGCACCCTTCCTCCTGCTCTGCGTGGGCCTCACTGCCAGGTCAGCAGGTCTGCCTCGGTGACCTTCTCTGCAGGGCACACTGTGTTAGGTCCCCTCGAGGAGCTCACAGCCACAGATCTATTAGGAGACTGTTGTGCTAGAATTTCACTTAACTGAAAAAGGCTTTTGATGCCGTGGAACAAGACTAAGGAAACTCGAAGTGCCCGACATGTTACAAGAGTCTAAAAATGTTGGTAAAGGAGCTAGATGGGTATTCCACTTTCCAGATGTTTCTAGATGTCTCTAGAACAATGTTTTTAAAAACTTCAGTGTGCATATGAGCACTCTAGGGTGTTTGAAAGTGCAGGGGGTGGGGCTCAGTCTTCAGAGACAGTGGTGCTGACAAAGCTGGATGGTGGTCCACACTCCCAGCAGGCTCCCCGGGGATGCTGAGCCGGGGCCCAGGCTGGGGCGCTGACTGTCCTCTGCTACCAGGTGCAGGGAGTGAGCCTCCGGTCCCTCTACAAGCGTTCCTCAGGCCACGTGACCTTCACCATGGACCCGGTCCGTGACCTCCTCATTTGGGCCATTGTCCAGAACCGTCGGGAGCTGGCGGGAATCATCTGGGCTCAGGTAATAAGACGTGCTGCTTGGCAGACATGGCCATGTAGGACCCGTGGCCAGCCGGGGAGCATGGCTGCAGAGCCCAAGGCTGGGAGCAAGCCAGGGCTGCGCAGGGAGGGCAGTGGGTGTCCTCACACCAGAAAGGACTCAGGGTGCCCAGAGCAGGACAAAAAACTTAGCTCTAGGCAGGAAAGGAATTCTTTTTTTAAAAAAGGTCTGCCAAAAAAACTCCTCCGGTGTTGTGTCCAGGATCAAGGCTTGCTGGGCGCGCACAGGCCGGGTGGTACTGTGCTTGTAGCCTACACGGGGTTCAGTGGGCTAGTGCTTGTACTGTGCATGCTCTGTCTGTCTGCAGGGCAAGCAGACCCCTCTTATTGGCCAGTGCAGAGACGGGGGCCATCAGAAAGGGGTTACCTGTTGGTTTGGGATGACTCTGATTGTTTATATAGATGGGGACACAAAAAGTAATTTGTGTCCTGTACTATCCTGGATGGCCTATACTGTCCAGGGGCCTCTAGGGCCCGCGCTGCCCCAGGGCTGCTGTTTTTGTCGTCCTGCAAGTGTGTTGTGTCCCCAAGCTGGTCAGGGTCTGGCTGGGCCCTCTGGGTCTCACTCTGGCTCCCGGCCCCAGAGCCAGGATTGCACGGCCGCGGCCTTGGCCTGCAGCAAGATCCTGAAGGAGCTGTCCAAGGAAGAGGAGGACACGGACAGCTCCGAGGAGATGCTGGCGCTGGCAGACGAGTATGAGCACAGAGCCATCGGTGAGTTCTGTGGGGCTGTGCCCTCACCCTGGGGTCCTTGTCCCTGCACCTGGGTGTCTGGGACATCAGCCCCCCATTTGCCCTGCCTTGCCCTGTGCCCTACCCATGTCCTGACGGTGCCGTCTGGAGGGGTTGTTCTCAGACCCTGTCCCAGGGCTCGTGATTGTGCCCACTGCTGTGACGTGAGGCTTCCCTGTCTGCCAGGGGTCTTCACGGAGTGCTACCGGAAGGACGAAGAGAGGGCTCAGAAGCTGCTCACCCGCGTGTCTGAGGCCTGGGGGAAGACCACCTGCCTGCAGCTGGCCCTGGAGGCCAAGGACATGAAGTTCGTGTCTCACGGGGGCATCCAGGTGACCTTCCAAGGGCTTCCAGAAATACTCCATCAGCAGCACTTTCACACAAGCTTCAGGGCCAAGCGACTCAGGGACAGCACCTGACCCCTTGGTCATGGGCTCCAGCCTGGAAGGCTCTTTCCTCCCATTTTGCAGATGAGGAAACCAAGGCTAAGCAAAAGCAAATGGCTGGCTGGGGGTAAAGGTAGTTGCTCACCTCGACACAGATGTCCCCTTATGGCCCCGGGGGACAGCATCAGCCCTTTCTACCTGGGGGCCTCAGGAGGGGCAGGGGGACGGCATGCCCTTCCTGGAGCAGCCTCGGCCCTCATGGCAGGGCCTGCCCCACAGCGAGTGCCCCTCAGGCGCTGGGCTTCCCTGGAGCACAGCTTCATGCTGTCACCAGGTCCCTTGGGTGCCCATTGTGTCCTGGGCTGTGTGGGGCCTAGGGAGGGTCCCATGCCCGCCCTGTAGAGCTTAGAGAGGCCAGCTCCTGAGAGCCCGAGACCGCAGGGCCTGGAGCTCCAGTGGGGGGACAGGTGGGACTGGGCATCGCAGCCCCAGCGAGAGCCCTGGGTCTCCGCCGCTCAGGCTGTGAGACTGCGGCCCGGCTCTGCCCGCCTGGACTCCTGAGCCCTCAGCTGAGAGGTGACAGGGCACCTTGGGGACACAGGGCGTGTCGCGGCTGTGGGAGTGGATGTCACTCAAGCTCAGGTCAGGCCGGGCTGGGCCCTGTCCTGAGTCTGCCCCTCCGCAGGCCTTCCTGACCAAGGTGTGGTGGGGCCAGCTCTGTGTGGACAACGGACTGTGGCGCGTGACGCTGTGCATGCTGGCCTTCCCGCTGCTCTTCACGGGCCTCATCTCCTTCAGGTGCCGCAGGGTGTGGGGCGCAGGGTGCAGGAGTGGGCCCCGGGGCTCGGGACCGTCTCCAGACGTCCTCGCGGTTGTGCCTGGGTCCTAGAATGCAGACATGATGAGGGCGGGACGTGTAGCGGGCACCCACGTGCTCGAAGCACCAGCCCTGCGAGTGCCCTCCCTGCCTGACCCGCTGTCAGGGCCCCGCGGTGCTGGTGAGCCCGGCTCCCGGCCTCCCTTCCCTGGGGACAGAAGGGTGGAGCAGGTGGTCTCCCTGCTCCCACGGGGGCTGCAGACCTGAGCTAGTCCAAGTGGGGGACAGTGGACCACGGCTAAGAGCCCTCAGGTGCCCCGCGGGTGCGGAGCCTGTGTTGGGAAGAGTCCTCCTTGGACGTGGCTGACTGCGGCTGGAGACCAGGCCTGGCCGGTGCCCCACCTGTGCCTCCTCAGAAGCTGGCGGGTCCCGTGGTGGGGTCGGCTCTGTCTCCCTGGGGGCTGGACTGAAGCTCAGGGCCCTGGGAGTCAGGGCAGATCCAAGGCCCCAGCCGGGGAGGTCAGCACTGAGCCCTTCCACAACCCACAGGCCACAGTGGCCGCTTCCTTCCTGCCCCCGTCTGCCGAGGATGCGGGCCTGAGCCGGTGTGAGTGCTCAGGGCGTCCTGAGGGGAAACTGAGGCAGGGAGGAGTGGCTCGGGCTGCCTAAAAGAACACTAGCTTTTCTAGTGCTCTCCCGAGGGCGGCAGAGCCACGTGCGCTGATGGAGCTGCCTCTGCTGCCCTTGCCCGCGCTCCTGGGACAAGGAGTGTGAGGAGCGCTCTGCCGTCCTGGTGGCCCTGCCCCTTGTGAGGGACGGCGAGGAAGGGCTGCCCCCATTTTCGGGGGGCCACAGAGGCCTGAGCGTCCCACTCAGCACCATTCAGTACTGCAGGCGGGGCCCGGTCCCAGGCCAGGCTCGGAGCCACGCAGTTCACGGCCATGGGCAGGACGTCACAGGGCGTCTCTGGGTCCTTGCTGTGCTGGGCCGTCCGGTCCCGGCCCTCCTGTGGCTGCATATGGGGTCCCCAGCTCCTCCCGTAACTGCTGTGGGGCCCTGGACCCATGAGCATATTTGCCCCTGAAGCGCATCGCTCTCAGGGGCGTGAGGGGTCCACGGGTGGCCGGAGTCTATGGGACGTTAGGACCCCCAGCCCTCGAGGTCACCCTCCCTGCCTGCCGCTGTGCAGGGAGAAGAGGCTGCAGGCGGTGAGTGGCCCGGCCCGTGCCCGCGCCTTCTTCAATGCGCCTGTGGTCATCTTCCACCTGAACATCCTGTCCTACTTCGCCTTCCTCTGCCTGTTTGCCTACGTGCTGATGGTGGACTTCCAGCCCACGCCCTCCTGGTGCGAGTATGTCATCTACCTCTGGCTCTTCTCCCTGGTGTGTGAGGAGATGCGGCAGGTACGACCTCCCCTGCTTCCCGGAGTCCTAGGGCCTCCACAGCCCCATCCTGGCCCCCGGCCACCCAGGGGAACCCCCAACCCCAGGAGCCATCTGCTTGGTCACTTTCCCATGGTGGACTCTGTGCCAAGTGACTGTCCCCACTGAGCCCCACCCAGTGCCCTGCAAGCTGGGCAAGACCCCAAGGCAGAGGGGCACTACCCTTGCCAACGGATGCCTGCTTCCCACAGCCCTCACTGCACCATCCACGTGGGCGAGCCCTTGTGCCCCGCTCCTTTGCTCTCCCTCCCAACCCCTCAGGCCTTGAGACCTTGTCTGATCACCCCAGCAAGGGATGCCCTTACCCCGTGACCTCGTGGACTTTAGGTTGCTATACCCCTCCTTCCCCCATGAAGGGCAGTGCAAGATGTGGGGGCCCCCAAGACCACCCTCAGGTTCAATAACAAGCCAGAAGGACTCACAGACTTCCTGAGAGCTACTCACAGTTACGGTTGATTAAGCAAAAGTCTATGGATCATGACAGCCAAGGGAAGAGGCGCGTAGCCTCCAGGACAGTTCCAAGCCCAGAGCTTCCAGGTCCCCTCCCTGAGGAGGTGTGGACAGCACTTCGTCCTCCCAGCGATGATGTGGGACAACATGCTCGGAGCACTGCCCCCAGGGAGGCTCACGCAGGCCTTGGGGACCAGGGTTTTGATGGGGATAGGTCATGGAGGCATGGCTGACCCCCGTGCCCAGTCCCTCCGAGGTCAAGCTGATACTGCCCAAGGCCCCACCCTACATCACACTGTTGGGCTGTCTGGCGTGGCCCAGGCACCCAGGTAAACAAAGACTCCCATCAGGCAGGACATTCCAAGAGCTCAAAAGTCACCTTCCAGGGGCTGGGACAAGGCCAAACCACTCTTAGGGCAAGGTTAATCCCTTGTTGTGTGGGGTCCCCACTATGTTCCCATGGTACCAGCACCTGGTGGCAGCCAGTGAATGTGAACTGGGTGATTGGGACCCTCAGGGGTGGGGTGGGGTGGGGTTGGCCCACTGGGAGATGGCTCTGGCTTAGACCCCACTGCTGCTCTCTGAATTGGTAGACCACCAAGCCCCTGGCTGGAAAGCCAGCTCACACTGTGTAAATACCTGCCTGTTGGGGGGACTCTGGGGAGGAAGTACAGGGCCAGGGCTGGGGGCCTGGGAGCAATGCCATGGCCCTGGCTCTGCCAGCCTCTCCCTGCTCCCCTCTTGCCACACGGCTTCTGCAGCCAGACCCTGTCCATGCTCCCCAAGCCCTAGCCTCATGGGTGGCAGCTCCAGAACAAAGATGGCACACCCTTCTCCCCGGGCCAGGGGAGGGACCTGGTTGGTCCTGCTGTGTCACCTGACCCACCTGCCCAGCTGCTGGGGCCTGGGGCTTGGTACTAAAGGAGGGCGTGGGGACTCCTGCCAGGCAGGCCGCGGGGGTCTCCCATGGCCCCTGCCGGTGTTTCACCCTCCTCTTGGGGCTGCTTCAGGAAGCAGCATGGTTCCCTGTGAGAACAAAGCTCCTTGGGGGGGACAGCTGGTGCCTGGCAGTGAGCAGTGGGCTTCTTCAGCACATGCACCTGCTTGTCGCGGGGCCTGGCGGGAGCTGCCAGCACTGCTCGGCGTTTCCCTGCCTTTCCCCTTTCCCTCCCTCACTAGCGGAGCTCTCTCCACAAGGGAGACGCCGTGTTCACGCTGGCCTTGGTGACAATGACGATAGTGAACGATAGTGATGGTGATAGTGTTGGTGATGGGGGTATAATGCCAGCGTCAGTGGTGTGACAACGGCAGTGACAGGGAGCAGCCATGAAGACGGTGACGATGATGATGGCACGCCTGCCTCCCATGCGCCTCTTCCCTGTAGCTCCTCTACGACCCTGACGAGTGTGGGCTGATGAAGAAGGCGGCCTTGTACTTCAGCGACTTCTGGAACAAGCTGGACGTGGGGGCCATCCTGCTCTTTGTAGCAGGGCTGACCTGCAGGTGAGGGCCGCACCGCCCCTTGGGCTCCGCGTCTGAGGCAGCCGCCCTCAGGGCCCGGCCCACCCTGGGCGACTCTGCTCCCCTCTGGACCCCAGACTGTTGCCTGTGTAGTGGGGGCGTGATGCAGCGATGCTGCCCACCCTTGGGATTGCTGGAGAAGAGGGCAACGCGGCAGAGCTCCCTGCAAACCCGAGATTGCTGCCCATGTACAAGGGGCTGTCGGTAGCCGTCGCTGGAATTGTCCCAGCTCTGCGGACACCCAGTTGCCGCTTCTCTCCCTCTGCCTCCCTCCCGCGGGGTCACTTCACTGTCTGTCAAGGCCTTGTGTACCTGCAAGGCTGTGGCCCCCTTTCTCCGTGAGGCAAGAGAGACCTGGCCAAGCCTGCATGTCTCCGAGGGTGGCCCACAGCCTGGCTACACTGTGGGGCTGGGCTTCTGGGCCCTTCTGGAGAGAAGCCAGAGGCTCTGTTCCTCGACCTCACACGCGGCTTTCAGCACACTGGGGCCCGGGGTCTGCCAGAGCCCTTTCCTCCAAGGGCCACACCTGGGCTGGGGTGGGGGCCGGGGACAAGCTCTGGGGCCGCTGCAGCCACCCAGGCAGAGAGCTGAGGCGGGTCTGCTTCTGCCCGGCCTGCAGGCTCATACCGGCAACGCTGTACCCCGGGCGCATCATTCTGTCTCTGGATTTCATCATGTTCTGCCTCCGGCTGATGCACATTTTCACCGTCAGTAAGACGCTGGGGCCCAAGATAATCATCGTGAAGCGGATGGTAAGGGGACGGGACCCCATGGAGGCCTCAGCCCGGGGAAGGGCACGGTGTCCTTGTCGAATCAATGTATGAGTTTGTTTCTGGATTCTCAGCTCTCTTCCATTGGTCTATATTTCTATCCTTGTGTGTTGCAAGGGAGGCAGACCAGGGCTTCAGCACACACATAGGTTCCGTGTCCCTGCTTTGCCCCCTGGGCTCCTACCTCCAGAATGCCTTTCTCACATCTTTGCTGGTGTGTCGCCTCTTCCAGGAAGCCTTCCCAGATTCCCCTCTCTGGTCTCCACAGCTCATTTCTGATCTCTGATTCCACCAGAGGAGCTTTCCCCCTTGGATCATGGTTATGAGTGACCCCTCCCACATCCCCGGGTACCCAGCACAAAGGTGTGGGTTCCCCCCAGGAGGTCATGGGGGCAGCCCCAGGGCTGCTCCCAAGGAGCCTCACTGCTTCCTGCGTCCAGGAGGTGGGTGGCCATGGTCAGGGTGGGGAGGGTGCAGTCCACGGTGCCTCGCTGTCTCTGCAGATGAAGGACGTCTTCTTCTTCCTCTTCCTGCTGGCGGTGTGGGTAGTGTCCTTCGGGGTGGCCAAGCAGGCCATCCTCATCCACAACGAGAGCCGGGCGGACTGGATCTTCCGTGGGGTCGTCTACCACTCCTACCTCACCATCTTTGGGCAGATCCCCGCCTACATTGACGGTAGGAGCCCAGGGCAGGCGGGATCTGAGGGTGGTGATTTGGGGACCAGGAGGGTGGGGGAGTGACCCAAGGGTGTGTGACTGGGGTCGCTTGTGGCTCTGGGCGTTCTGCCAGCTCACGGGACAGCGGGTGGCTGGAGCGGATCCTAGCTGCTCAGCAGTGTCCCTGAGGGGCACTGGGGCCCGCGACAGAAAGCAGAAGGTTCACGCCTTGCCCAGTTGGGGTCAGAGGGTGTCGCTGGGGCTGGGCTGTGCCACACTGAGGTCAGAGGTGGGCTGAGGGGTGGTCTAGGGCACTGGGGCATCAGCTGACAGCCCCCCAACCTTAAATGACACCCTGTTTCCCCTCTCCCCCTCCCTAGTCAGAAATAACTTCCTTCTTCTCTGGATGGAGAGAAACCTTTTTATATACTGAATTTTTTTAAACAACTTCATTGAGATATAATATACATGCTATAAAGTTCTCCTGGGTAAAGTGTACACTTCAATGTTTTTTGATATGTTTACAGAATCTAATTTTATAACATTTGCATCACCCTAAAAAGATACTCCGTACCTATTAGTAGTCACTCCCCTTCCCCCCCGCCCAGCCACAGACAACCACTGATCTGCTTTCTGTCGTAGATTTGCCTTATCTGGACCTTTCATATAAATTGGACAACGTAATATGGAGTTTTTGTGTCTGACTTCTTTCACTGTACATTATGTTTTGAAGGTTCGTCATATTGTAGCACATGTCAGTATTTAATTCCTTTTTATGGCTGAATAATGTCCTGTTGTATGGAGGTACCACATTTTGTTTACTGGCTCCTAAGTTGGTGAGCATGAGGGTAGTGTCCACCTTTTGAGTGCTATGAATAATGTCGCATGAACAATTATTTACACGTCTTTGAGTGGGTGTGTGTATGTTTTCATTTCTCTCACATAGACACCTAGCAGTGGAATTGCTGGGTCGTGTGATAGAGGTTATTAAGCATGAAATGTCCGATTTCCTTAAGTACTAAGTTTGACTGTTGATATCTCTGACATTTCACTTTGACACTTCTTGTTTTATTTTTATCGTGAAGGTTCATCCTCATTCTTTCAAATACATGGTTTGGCTTGTGATTATCTTTCAAATTTAGTTTAGAGCAATTTTTGTGAAACTGTGGATTAGTTAAAAATTCGTGTTATTTTCGAATAGGAGTGCCGTTGTGTAACCAATGCAGTGCAGACAGCTTGAAATATCAATGACGTGTTTGGGAAGGATGTGGCTAATGAACTTTCAGCACGTCGATGGTTTGAGAAGTTCCATTCTGGTGATTTTAATCTTGAAAATGAGCCACGTGGGTGGCCTGAGACCAAGGTGGATAATGATGAGCTGAAAGCTGTAGTGGAAGCAAATCCATGTCAACCTACGTGTGAATTAGCAGCAAGGTTTGACATTACTATTCCAACAATATTGGAGCATTTGAAACAAATGAGCAAGGTAAAGAAGCTGGATAGATGGTTCCGCATGAATTAAACAAGCATCAGAGGAGAAATCATCTTGAAGCCTGCCTTTCTTTGCTGTCACGACATAAAGGCGAACCATTTCTACACTGTATTGTTATGTGTGATGAAAAATGGATTCTTCTTTACAATAGCAAGCATTCGGCACAATGGTTGGGTAAAGATGAAGCCAAAACACAGTCCAAAACCAAATATTCATCCAAAAAAGCTAACGGTGTTTGGTGGTCCAGCGCTGGTATCATCCACTACGGCTTCATGAGACCTGGTCAATTGATTACAGCGATGTCTACTGCAAGCAATTAGACGAAATGATGAGGATGCTTGTGATTAAGCAGCTGAGATTGGTCAATAGAGACAGGACAATCCTCTTGCAAGACAACGTGTCACACAAACAACACTGCTCAAGCTACAGAGGCTGGACTTGGAGACTCTCTGTCATCCACCGTATTCACCAGACCTTGCACCAACTGACTACCACTTCCTCCAGGCTTTGGGCCACTTCTTGCAGGGAAAAATATTCAATTCTCCACAAGCTGTGGAAAACACCTTTCACAATTTCATCACCACTCGCTCTGCAGGCATCTTTGCTGCTGGAATGAACAAGTTACCACTAAGATGGCAAAGCTGTGTCTATAGTTTAGGCGCATACCTTGATTAATTGCACTGCTTCTTGTTTGAGATGTAATAAACTGCACTTCTGATTCAAAATCGGACGTGTCGTATTTAATGGCTAATAACTCTGATTAACTTTTTGAGGAGCTGCCAAACTGTTCCGAGGAGGAGGGGACATTCCCAGCAGCAATGAAGGGGGTTCCAGTTCCTGCACGTTCTTGCCAGCGTTTGTTATTGTCCTTTTCTGTTTTTAACTCTGGCCACCCTGGTGGGTGTTGATTTGCTCTTCTCTAACGACCCATAATTTTGTGCAGCTTTTCATGTGCTTATCGGGCCACTTGTATATCTTTGGAGAAACGTCTATTCCTGTCCATTCTTCACTTGGGTTGTCTTTTTGTTATAGAGTCACAAAAGTTCTTTACATAAGGATACCAGTTTCTTATCAAATGTGTGACTTGCAAATATTTTCTGTCATCCTATGGGTTTTTTTCATTTTCTTGATGGTGTCCTTTGAAGCACAAAATTTTTAATTTTGATGATGTTCACCTTATTAGTCGCTTTTATCATTTGTGCTTTGGGTGTCATGTCTAAGAAACCATTGCCTAACCTAAGGTCACAAAGATTGGTGCCTATGTGTTTCTTCTAAGGGTTTTATAGCTTTAGCCCTTTCTTTTGACCTTTGATCCATTTAAATTAATTTTTGCCTCTGATGTGAGTTAAGGTCAGTCTTTTGATGCGGATGTCTAGTTGTTCCACTATTTGTTACGAAGACTATGCTTTCCCCATTGAATTGTCTCAGCACCCTTGTCGAAAGTCAATTGACCACTAATGTGCAAGTTTATTTCTAGGTTCTCAGTTTTTCTCCATTGAGCTATATGTCCATGCTTGTATCTTGGTTAGTGCAGCTTGGTAGTAAGTCTTGAAATCGGGAAGTGTGAGTCCCCCTACTTTGTTCTGCTTTTCCAAGATTGCTTTGGCCTCTGAATCCCTTGGGTCCACGTGAGTTCTTGGATCAGCTTATCAAATTCTCCCAAAAAAAGGCATCTGGAGTTTTGACTGTGAACATAGGATGTCTTTTTGCTTATTTAGGTCTTTAATTTGTCTCAACAATGTTTTATAGTTTTCAGTGTATAAGTCTTATGCTTCTGTTAAATTTAGTCCTAAGTATTTTATTCTTTTTCAAACTATTATAAAGAGAATTATTTCATTAATTTCATTTTTGAATTGTTAATTACTAGTATATAGAAATACACTATATTTTGTATATTGATCTTGTAGCCTGAAATCTTGCTAAATGTCCTCATTAGTTCTAATAGTTGTTTAGAGGATTTGTTGGGATTTGTTATATACAAGATCATGTTATCTACAAATAGAGATAGTTTTACTTGTTCCTTTCCAATCTGGATGTTGTTTATTTCTTTTCCTTGCCCAACTGCCCTGGCGAGAACCTCCAGTTCAATGTGGAGTAGAAGTAGCAAATGTGGCATCTTTACCCTGTTCCCGATCTTAGGGAGGTTTCGGTCTTTCACCATCGAGTGTGATATCACCTGGGGTTGTTTTGTAAATGTCCTTTATCAGGTTGAAGAGATTCCCTTCTATTCATAGTTTCCTGAGTATTTTTGTTATGAAAGGGTGGTAGATTTTGCCAAATGCTTTTCCTGCACCTATTGAAATGTTCGAATGGTTTTTGATCTTTATGCTATTTATGCGGTGTGTTACGTTAATTGACTTTCAGACGTTAAACCAACTGTGCATTCCTGGGATACATCTCACTTGGTCATGGTATATAATCCTTTCCATATGTTTTTGGATTCAGTTTGCTAGCATTTTTTGAGGATTTTTGCATCTATATTTATCAAGGGTATTGGTTTGTAGTTTTCTTATAATATGTTTGCCTGGTTTTGGAACAGGGTAATGCTCATAGAATGACTGAGGAAGTGTTCCCTCCTCTTTTATATTCTGGAAGAGTTTATGAAGGATTGATTTTAATTCCTCCTTACACATTTGGTAGAATTTACCAGTGAACCCCTCTGAGCCTGGACTTACCTTTGCGTGAAGTTTTTAGCTTACTAAGTCAATCTCTTTACTTGTTACAGGTCTGTTTATGTTTTCTATTTTCTCTGCAGTCACTTTTGGTATTGTGTCTTTCTAGGAATTTGTCCATTTGTCTAAGTTATCTAATTTCTTAGCATGTAATTGTTAGGGTGTGAAGTCCGTGCATGGGTAAGAAAGAGTTCTCAGACGGTGGTTAGGATATACAGAAGTAAAAGTTTATTTATTTCTCTGAGAAAGAAAGAGAGAGAGGGGGGAGAGAGTGAGCGAAGTGCCGGGCAACTGAGGAAAAGCAGCTGGTGTTTTTAGAGGGTAAAGATGTTTTGGGTTTTTTTCTCTGTGTGAGCAGGCTGGTAACAGGAGCAGTTGCGGAGCAGCAGTGTTTGCTTTTCTCATTTTTTTCCTTTTCTGCGTGAAGCCGGCTTGTCTGAGTCCTTGCAATCTGCCCGGCGAGAGCTGAGACCGAGCAGGAGCAGGGAGCGTGCCCCCCTGTCCGCTTGGGGCTCCTCAAGGCTCAGAGAATGAGTCGAGTCAGGCCACAGGTGGTTTTTAATTAAACAAAGCAAAGGGGCTAGTTCTGTTGTGAGTTGTCCCTTCAGAGGGGGCAGTTATGTACTGTCAGTTTGTTTCCCTCGCTTTCTGCTTGATAGTTTGTCTTTCCTCCGTTAGATAGGTTATTAGTGAGACTACCATTCAGCAATTTTCTCTAGTATTTCCTTATAGTTTTTTTATTTTTGTAAGGCTGGTGGAATGTCCTCTCTTTCATTTCTGATTCTAGTAATTTGAGCCATGTCTCTTTTCTCCTTGATCAGTCTCTTTCTATCTTAGAAAATTAGTGACATTTTCAAAAAATATATTTGATTATCTGATAGTACATGCTTACTGTTGAAAATTTTAAAATTCAAGGTAATTATAAAGAAAAATGTTATCCATAATCCCGCCTCCCTGAGTTGGCCACTATTAACAACTTGGTATGTTTCCTTAGAGATTTTTAAATGTAAAAGTTGACGATATATTTATGTTATATTATATTATTTACTTTTTTTACAAATGTAGGACAATATTTTGTGTCATAATCACCTATTTCACTCATCAATATATTGCCTCTGTGGCATTTTTCTTTTTCTATGCCTGCCTTCTCTTTATGATAGTTGTTAATTTTTTTTTTTCCTTTGAAATTCTTTCCCCCAAAAATGAACTCCCCAGCTGCTGATGGCCCTGGTGGGAGTCCCAGCTGTGCTCTGGTGGGGTGGCTGGGTCCTGGGAGGGCCTGTGCCATCCTGGGGTGCCACTCTGCCTCTGGGCTTCCCTTGGCAGTCAGAATTCCTGCTGCAGAACACGCTTGGCTGTAGCAGATGCGTCTTTCTTGATTTTGTCTGGGCCCGGAGCTGACAGCTGAGGTCACCCAGAGGTGCAGGCATCCAGGCCTTTGGGGATCCTCGTGGACCCGAGGCCCTGGGAGTCCCTTCTGGCCAGGCACCCTCGTGACTGTGTTGTTTTCTTAGCTTACCCACCCATTCCTGATGACAGGTGTGAACTTCAACCCGGACCAGTGCAGCCCCAATGGCACAGACCCCTACAAGCCCAAGTGCCCTGAGAGTGACATGACGCGGCACGAGCCTGCCTTCCCTGAGTGGCTGACAGTCCTCCTACTCTGCCTCTACCTGCTCTTCACCAACATCCTGCTGCTTAACCTCCTCATTGCCATGTTCAAGTGAGTACCCGTGGCCAATGGCGGGCGGATGGGTAGGTGAGTGGCTGTCCCAGGGCCACACCAGCCCTGGTGTCTCCCCGGGGTCTCCATGGACAGAGTGGACAGTGCTGGTGCATGGAGGCATCTCACTAACATCCTGTGGAACATGCGCATCCACTCTCCCTGGTCGCTGTCTGTCTCTTGAGCAGGCAGCTGACCTGTCCTTGTCACAGCCACTGGGGACCTGCAGTGTGTGGGTCATCTCATCCACGGTGCTGTGCTGCTGCAGAGGTGGTGTGTGCACCCTGAAGTCTTGCTCGTCCCTGCAAGGAAGAGCTGTTAGTATTAACCAAAATTAAGGCTACTGAGGCAGAAATAATTTGATAAAAGTTTATCAAAAGCCAAATGTGCAGATTGACTCAGGAAGACACATGCCAACAAAGTAGGGCATGTTCCAGGGTCTGCTATAAGTTGGAGGGCTTTTATGGGGAAGTTTAGGAGAAGGGAGGGGACTCCTCATATCAGAGCTGTCCTTTTTATTGGCAGGTGCAGTACAGAGATTACAATAATTGGCTACAGACTATATCATATAGGTCAAAATGTTTTACATGTAAGACAATTAGTAAAACTTTATGATTTAGAAACAAATCTGTGTCTTTGTTAGTGTCAGAGGTTAGGTATTAATCAGTATGTCAACAGTTTGAGGAACTCATAAGATTCTTTACTCAGGATGTAAGACATGAATCACAAGCCCTCCCCCAGGCAGGTTAATTTAAAGCCTGCCAAATGTGACCTGTAGGGTATCATTTCCCCCTTTTGATTGAAATCTTCCCCTGGAAGCATCAGTGACCAGCCTCCGCTCAAGTTAGAGTGATAGATGTTCTGCATCCCTCAGTGCTGGGAAGGCGTGTTCCCAGGAAGTCATGTCCCTTGGCACAGGGAAAGAACCTTGTTACTGCAGGTGGGGCAGATCACCAGCAACATGGGGGAAGTCACAATAGGAGGCTACATGCCGTTCTCCTGAATAATGAATCATCTCCGGTTGCTGGGTGACCATTATTTGGGCCATAGTCATTGATGAATAGTGTTTAAATTTTGGAGAGTTTAGGTAGAGAGAAATATAAATGTTTTAATTGTATTTATAAAAGTATGTTTTACTTAATTGTAAGATATTAATAGCTCAAAAGAAAAGAAACTTTTTTGACTTTGGAAAATAAAATATAAAAAGAATTAGCAATGTTTTAAACAGAAAGTCATAAAAATCACCCTGGTCTTTTATTAGGTTAGTCCCATGTAAATTTTGTCCTATTTGATGTTGGGTTTGCAATCTTCATGCACACATAAGTTTTTTATTAGAGTTTTGGAAATTTTTATTTAGTCTGTTGATCTTAAAGTTATAAACCTGTGTTTGAGAGTATTTGTTAGTCTTTTTATGAGAAGTAATTTGGACTATAGTTGATAGTAAATGTTTTTAGAGAAGAATTTAAAATAATAACTGTGGATGACAAAAATTAGAACAGTCCCATTTAAAATCTGATGGAAGTTTTTAATTGGCAAGGAAATTTAGTTATTTTTATTATAGGTAGCATTTTAAGATAAAAATCAGAATTATGACTAATGGCATCACATTAGGATATCAGACTTTAATAAATTTTATATACTATTTAAAATATTCATATTAATAATATATATAAATATATCATTAGAAAAGATTTATGATAACCCAAATTATGACTAATAATATATTTTTATGAATTTAAATAATTTTAGAACATTTATATTAATATCTATAAATGTAACTGAAAGAATATTTAGTATTATTTATTTGACAATGTCTCTCATATGATTTACCAAATAAGTCTAATCATTTAATATGTCAATAGAATGAGAGACATATTTTTGGAGACTTTTTAGGGCCCAACTGAAAAATCTCAAAGTTAATTTTAGGCCAAAAAGACCTAACTTAGGACTTTGATCTTGGGTAAATCTGTCAAAAATGTAAAAAAGATTTAAAACACTTGATCAAAACAGAATTATAGGTCATTGTAAGATAATATTTATTTAATCAGAGTAATAATTAAAAGGCCTCAAAAGCAATACAGAAAGTTATATGGGTGTAAAAACCTCAACTTTTTTAAAGTTCAATTTTTTAAAAGTCATTAAAAACCTAATAAAGACAATGCATGAAATTATCTTGATAAAATGTAAAATCTTTGCTTTTTAGGCCAGCTACCAAAGAGGTAAAGAAAAACTTCTTGTAGTGTGATTTTTTTTCTCTTTATGGGAAGCAATTTAACCTGGAAGTTAAACCTAAAGGAAAGGACATTTGAATTTAATCAGACACAGGAAGAGTGGGTGCAAGGTTATGAATGTATATTATATTATAATGAAACATAAATAAGAAAACTAGTACCTTTAGCAGGGGCTCTTAGTACAGCATGAGAAGTCCCTTGGTTACATGAAGCAATTTAGACATATTAAGAAAAACCAAGAATACAGAATCAAATTCTATTGGAGGAAAACATTGGTTTTATAGACCTTTAAGACAAACATTTTAGCATCAGGCCACAACAGCAGAGTTATAACTGTAGGAAAAAAAGTTATATTGATGAAAGGTTAAAGGAGAAAGTTATCTCCCTAGCCATATATATATTAAAAAATCTATCTATCTATCTATCTTTTTAAGGGCAAAGGGAACAGAAGACAATGATGTATGACCTGCAAATCATATGGAGTGAGATACAAAGTTGAACTTCTGAGATATCAATCTCAGAATTTTTAAAAAGAAACAGTATAGAATTAAAAATCAAAACCTCCTGTAATTTTATTAAGACTAACTCAATATTTTAAGAAAATCTTCTTGTTTTAACCTAGGGAACTAAATTTTTTAGTTTTGTATATGTATTTTGTACATCAAAACTCAATCTTTAGAAAGACATAAATAATTTGTTTAATAATAGTCAACTTAATTACATATAAAAAATTTTAAAAATGTTATTTATGAACTTTATCATAAATTATACAGACCATTTACAATGTGTTTGGACATTTTTTGCTTTATCCTATGTTTTTTCCTTTTTAAATAATCATTTTACTTTCAGACAAAAATTTGTAAGACTTTTTTAATATATAAAATTATTTTTTAACCTTTTTACTAAAATATATATCTTTAACTCTGTAACTTTTTTCACATCTTTTTCTCCTATTTTAAATCTTGTTATATATATATTTTTAAATCTATATTTTAGAATAGTTTTTAATCTCTGAATTAGATAAAATTATTCTTTTTCTCAATAAGGAATACATTTTTATGTCTTTTTATAATTTTGTGTACTTTATATATAGAACTATATATTAATTAAAAATTTTAACTTTTAGGAACTTTAAATTTTAGTGAAAACTAGGAAGCAAGATTTTGAGTTGCTTGTCACATATTAAGATTTTATAGATGAGAACCATTTTGCAATTTTTAGAAACGTGTTTTCTTATAATTTTTTAATTGTAAATGACCCAGACATTTAATGAGTATTTATTATTTTATTTAGTAAACTATTAAGATTTAAAATTATATGAGATTTTTATTAATAAATGTTTGTCTGTTACATTTATCTAATATATTTATTTTTAGTAGCTTATCTAGATCATTTATGAGAACTGAGGTATTAGAGAAAGTTAGTTATCATTTTAAGGTTTTTTTGGTTAAGTATTTTTATGGCCTGTGAATACCATGTGTTTACCTAAGTAAGAAACTTACAGTTAAATATGTGGATATTTTTGCCAATAACTCAGAAGATTTAGCTGTTTTGATGAAACTAACAATATTAAATTAGTCTTATTTATAAAATATTACACAAAGAGTATTGTGTTTTTGTCTGGGTTTATAGTTCTATAACCTTTGCCTCAATCCTTGACATCTTAAAATATTTAGCAGAGACAAATTTAAAATTGTTTGACCAGTAAACCCAGGCAAAAATGTATTTTGACAATTTTGGAAACATTTAAATTTTTATTTTATTAATAATTTTTAAACCAGCTTATTTATTAAAGATTTACTTAAGTCATATGAACTTGGAAAATATTTGGGCTTATTAATTTATGAGTGTTTGTTTATACATCAATTTGGTATCATGCAGATACAATATATAATATAATATAGTATGTATACATAAACATATTTGAACACATATATATAAAGATTTTATAGCTTTTATTTTAGAATTTTAGTCATAAGATAGTAATACAAACTCACTGGTTTATAAAAGACAGTTGGATCCAAATTATTTTTGACAAACGTGGGACCTATTCACAAAGCTAAACTTTCTTTGCCCTGATGGGTAATCTAGTGAAGGCTGTGCACCAAAATTTTGGGTAAAGTACTTTTTATGGTATTTTAAATTAAAAATCTCTTTTGCCTTTTTTTTCAATTTTAAATGAGCTTAGGGTTAAATTTTTAATGTTTATATTTTAACTAGAACTGGTTGAATTGTATAAGAAAAACAAAATCTCCAAGTAGCTTAGAATTAGTAATACCACAACTAGTGAGTTTCATTTTAATGCCAGTAGAAAAGTCAGCAGATCTAAGGTAGGCAGGAAATAAATAGAGACATAGACAGGAAACTTAGAGGACTACATGTTAATTCTACGGGGTTTTCAAATAATGACTATTTGAGCTCTGGATTTCTTTTTAATATAATTTGCCCGTCAGTTTAAAATGTGCACAAGAATGGGCCATAATATGTAGCTGGCTGGAGTCCCAGAAACCTGGTGAGCCTTAAGGTTTGAGAATCCTATTGTGTTTCTCATTAATCTCCCTGTTTAGAAAAAATTCGTTGGATCTGTATTTTTTATCTCAGTTTTATTTTCATTCTGTACCTGTTCCATTTGCGCCTTTTGTTCTAAATTTAAATATGTTTCCCCCTTTTTGAGAGAAGGAAATGTGTACATTGTGAAATTCCAAAATTCTCTGCCAAAGAGATGTATGGGGTGACGGAACAAGCAGAGAGGGATGAGTTCAGACCACAGAGGAGGAGGAGTTTCTAAAAACTTTTTTTAGAAGTTTCTAGGTACTCCTGGAATTAAGTCTCCCTTTCAATTTGTCTAGTTCTGAAACCAACTTTTTCCAGTTGTGCGTGCACATGAATTGTTTAAGGCATTTTTAAAAGATCTTCATTTGGGCCAGTGCTGCTTATAGCCAGCCCAGGTTAGGTGGGTCCACTGATCTATGCACTTACAAGCGGGAGGTCCAACAGTATTGCACACGGAACCAGCTGGTGCACCTTCAGCCTTAGAGAACCCATTTCCCATCCTGCTTGCTTTGAGCAGCACCAGCTCTGCAGTGGAGCAAGCGTGCCCTCCCGTGATAAAACAGGGGAAGGTGAGGAAACGTCTTGCTCCAAGCCTCCAGGGGAGCAATTTACAGAGCTCCTATTTTGTCCTGCCCCAGAGTTTGACAAAAACCTTTACGTTAAATTTGTAGCAGTAACTCTCGTTCTGTCATGGTACCTCCTAGCTGAGGAGGAACCAGCTTTAATAAACCAAAACTTTGACTAAGGCAGGAAGTTTGTTGATTCCAGGAGGAACTTGTCTGCAGCACCCAACAGGGGCCTCCAAGTTCAGGAAGGCAGTGGCTTCCTGGCTGGTGCCTGGCAGCCGGCTGGGTGGTCCAGGGAGGTCATTTCGAAATCCTACCGACTACACCATTTTTTTTTTTTTTGACTGAAATTAAGGCTGTTGAGGTAGAAATAATTTGACAAAGGTTTATTGGAAGCCGAATGTGAGCGTTGACCAGGGAAGGGCGTGTTCGGGGTCTGCTCCGTGGGGTGCCTTCATGGGGGGAGGAGGAGCCCTCCTTCAGGAGGGTGCAAGGCAGGGCTCACAGTCATCCGCTCCAGACTGCGACACATGGGCTACTACGTCTGCCTGCGCGACAGTCAGTAAACTTCATGATTCAGAAACAAATCAGGGTCTTTTAGTGTCAGTAGGTTGTGTATTAATCAGCACATCCACAGTCTGAGGGACTCAAGATCAGATTCTTTACTCAGGCACAGGACGTAACCCAGGAGTCACAGGACCTCCCGAGGCTGTTCGTTTGGAAGCAAATGTGACCTGTGATAATACCGACCTCGTTCTTGAGCAGCTGCGAGGAAGTAGCACTGTTCGTTCAGGCGCTCGTTGCTCCGCCAGGGGACGTGCTGTGGCCGCTGGCTGCTCGGGGCTCTGCCCCTCCTCACTCTGAGGGCTCGGCCTGCGTCCCCTGGCCCAGGACGGGCTCCTGCTGCCCCCGCTGTGCGCCCCCGATGGGGCTGACCGGGCTCGCAGGCTTGTTTCCTGGAGTTCTGATCCATCTGTGGGCAGCTCTGTCTGGTTCTCCCACACTGTTAGGGGCTTCTTCATCTGCATGTCTTCATGTGTTTTGTTTTGCGGGATTTGTCCCGTGTGTGCACCACCTCCTGACCCACTGCCCAGCGTCTGTGAGTGGCACCCGCAGCAGGGCATGTGCCTTGCCCCCTTGTAGATATCGGTGGCAGGCTGAATGACGGCCCCCCAAAGATGGTCCACATTCTAACCCGCAGAACTGTGGATATGGTGCCTTATATGGCAAAGGGGACTTCACAGATGGGATCAAGGATCTTGAGGCGGGTGGTTATCCTGGATTATCTGTGTCCGTGTAAGAGGGAGGCAGGTCTCAGAGTCAGAGGAGTGTGGTGACAGAATGGAGGCTGGAGCGGTGTGAGGCCCAGAGCCCAGGAAGCAGGCGGCCTCCGGAAGGTGGGGGCAGGGAACGCATGCTGCCCCGAGATTCTGGGAGGGGCACAGCCCTGCCCACACCTCAGTTTCAGCCAAGCGAGACTTCTGATCTCTGGAACTATCAAGGAATAAACTTTGTTGTTTTAACCTACTAAGTTTATGGTAATTTGCTGTAGCAGCAATAGGAAACTATTGATAATACAGTAGCTATTTCTCCTCTCTGGAAATTTCTAGGGTTTTCCTTAAACCCTTGGTGTTCTGAAACATTCAATCTTACCATAGAACTTTTAGAATATTTGCCATTTCTGTTTGTGATCCATCCTGCTGGCCCCTGCTGGAGGTCATCATCTCGGGCCTTGGCATGGTCCCTCTAGTGTCATGTCACCGTCACAGATTTGCTGCAGCAGCCAGTGGGCCCCAGGCTTTGGGGGCCCCATTATGCTCCTGCAGACTTTAAATTTGGAACAAAGAAGTGCTGAAGACCTCACACCAGAGAGGGCAGCCTGTTCCAGGGAGCAGGAGGCGATGCAGAATGGGGCTGGGTCCCAGGGGGCCCTGGGATGGTTCTGGGGGCTCCATGGCCCATTCCTGGCCCTGATAGCGGAGCTCAGGAGGCCAACGCCCGGCATGGCTGCAGAGATGTCACGGCCCATGAAAGGCTCAGTCTCCCCATGCCACCTCTGTAACCCAGGAAGCCCTCCCGGCCTCTGCAGGTAGGCCCTGTGCTGCCCATGACCCTTTTAAAATCCTTTTCTTCCTGGTTTTGTTTGGCACTGTTCCTCTCCCTGTTTCATCAGCTAAATTGCTGAAGTTGCTGCTTTTTGTTTTAATATGTGTTCTGAACCTCGGCAGAGCCTGAGCATGCACTGGAACTGTCATCTAGAGGCCAAGGGGCCACGGGCAGAACCCCATCCCCAGAGCAAGTATTAGCACAGCCGCCTCCCACCACTCCGAGGGCCCCATGTCTCCGCCTGGGCTTGCACCGTGAGAAGCCTCTGTACTTCTCCACACTTCTACATGCGCCCTGTGCTTGTCAGAATCATGGATAAACTCTTAGAGTTCAATGCCAAACAATGGTTGTCTTCTGATAAACGTCCACTTTGTGTTATTCGTTAGTGAGGTTTATAAAATCTAAAATCCACATGCTTTTTCTTTTTTCTCACCTTGGCTCCCGGGGAGCTTGGAATCCTGAGACTTGCTGGGCTGTGTTTTCTGCACCTGGAGCCTCCTGTGCACCCTCCCGTGTGCCGTGGCTCTGCTCTCTATGGGCCTCCTCGCGTACACACAGGTGGTGAGGGCGGTGTCTCTCTGGCAAATGCCGACACCACATGGCGTCCCTCTCTCCTCCCCGACAGCTACACCTTCCAGCAGGTCCAGGAGCACACGGACCAGATCTGGAAGTTCCAGCGCCATGACTTGATCGAGGAGTACCACGGGCGCCCCCCCGCGCCTCCGCCCTTCATCCTGCTCAGCCACCTGCAGCTCTTCGTCCGGAGGGTGGTCCTGAAGATCCCTGCCAAGCGGCACAAGCAGCTCAGTATGCCGGCCCTCCCACTGGCCTGAGGGTGCTCCCGGCAGTCTTGGGGAGCAGACGGGCTAGGGAGCAGCTCCTTCCAGATCCCTGGTCGCTCAGCGGGTGTGCAGATCTCTCGGGCCACGGTCTCCCTGGCCTGCAGCAAGTGCCAGGGACTGAGCCCCGCAGCCCTGCGGAGCAGGCATGGGGCGGCTCCTCCTGCCACCCAGGACCAGACCCCTCCTTCGGGGCCCCCAGTAGGTCAGGGCCTCAGGTGCCCTCCTCATGAGGATTTCAGGTCCCCTGTGTCTGTCCCCCTGCCCTGACAGAGAACAAGCTTGAGAAGAACGAGGAGGCAGCCCTGCTGTCCTGGGAGATCTTCCTGAAAGAGAACTACCTGCAGAGCCAGCAGTACCAGCAGAAGCAGAGGCCGGAGCAGAAGATCGAAGACATCAGCAATAAGTATGAGAGGCCTGGGCAATCCTGGGGGCAGGACACCTCTGGGCAGCCTCCCCCACAATTCTACATGCACAATGAGTTCACATCCCACCCAGGGAGGGAAGACTGCACCCCGTGGCCCCTGCAGTTCCACAGGCACCTGGGCCTGTGCCCAGCCGCTGACCCATGGCCTTCTGGGTCCTAAGGAAGGCTGGGCCCGCAGGGTGAGGGGTCAGAGGCCGGGAGGGGAAGCCTTACTGGGCTGTAGGAGGGACAGGACAGCCTGCAGAAGGCCAGTTGGAGGCCTGGGAGGATGCCCACATAGGACTTCAGGATTGTTTGGGGATGGTTTGCCCTGTGAGCTTGTTGGTGCCTGGCCTCATGGCAGCTTCTGCAGGGCCTCAGGAGCACAGCCACTCAGCACCGCTCCCCTCACAATCCTCCTGCCTGCTCCTTTCCAGAGTGTGAGGTCAGGGTTGGGCAAAGATCTTTCTGCTCCCTTCCCTCTATACCCAGCCCCTCAGCCCTGGTAGGCGCCAGCAGGGCCTGACTGCCCAGCAGCAGACAGCTGAGAGAGCCTGGCCCCAGTGTCCTGCTGCCAGTGTATGTCCCACTGTGTCCCAGCCCTGCCCCTGCCCGGCCCCAGGCTCCTCATCACATGAAGGAAGGATCAGGAGAAGGGGACATGGTGCCACTGAGTCATGGCAGCAGAAGTGCCTGTAGGCCATGAAGAGAGGCATTCTGGAGCTGCAGGGAGTGGCTAAGAGCATGGGCTCCAGATAGACCAGGCCGAGTGGCCCCTTCTTGGAAATGTGCATGTGCCTCTGTCTTTCTGTACCTCCCTTGCCTCCTCTGTAAGGTGGAGACCATGATAGCACCCATCACCTGGAGTTGTTTCCAGAATGCAGTGGGATCATGCCTGTAAAGCACTTGAGCACACACTATGCTTGAGCCATAACCAGCGTTCTGCTACATGGGGTGTAGCTGGTGTTGCTTTTATTGTCACTTTTGCATGTGAGTGATGACGATGGTGATGATGATCGTGATGGTAGTGATGGTGGTGGTGGTGATGGTGGTGGTGGTGATGGTGGTGGTGGTTGTGGTGTTGGTGGTGATGGTGATGATGATGGTGGTGGTGGTGGTGGTGGTGGTGGTGGTGATGGTGGTGGTGATGGTGGTGGTGGTGGTGGTGGTGGTGATGGTGATTATAGTGGTGGTGGCAGTGGTGACAATGGTGAGTAACTCAATGAGCTACCTGATGGTCAATTCCCCTTCTAGCTTCCATGCTAGATGCCCTGTTTGCTTGAGTCTTGGCACAGTGACTTCTAGTTGAGCCCTTGGCATACCCTCTGCTTGGGGCAGTCTTCTCCCAGAGAGAGGTAGGACTTGCTGTGCCACTTCATTCGGGCGTTATCTCACTGGAGGGACTTCCCTGACCTCTACCCACTCTGTCCCCATTCTCTCTTTAAAATTCTGACTGTTGGTTTGTGAGTTGGTAGGCTGGTTGGTGGATCAGTTAGTGGGTTTGTGGGTAGATTGGTTGGTGGGTTGGGTTAATGTCCACCTGCCCCCTTTATGGAGATGTAAGCTCCCTGAGAACAGGGACAGAGTCCCTCATGTCCCCACAGTATCCTTGGACCTAGAGCAGCCTCAGTGCCTGGCAGGCGCTGAACAAATCCTGTGCGATTGTGGAGCTGCTGCTGGTCCCTGGCCTGGCAGGATAGCAGGAGGCTGGGGTAAGCGGTCTCCAAGACTGCTCAGCACTGACCTTCTGCTTTGATCTTCTAGTTAAAGAGGAAGCACATGGGGTCCACGCAGGGCTGTGAGCACCTTCTCCTATGTGCTCTGGCCAGGAATGGCTTCGACTAATGGCCTTGTCTGGTGACGTTTGACTCTGAACAGTGGCTATGCCCAGGGCCCATACACTGGGGGAGGGTGCTCGGGAGGGTTCTGCATGCTAAGGCTGCTTTCCGGGACATCAGGCAGCCTCAGCATGTCAGGACGCTTCACGCAGGCCCTGAAGCTGGAAGGCCACAGCAGTGCTGATGGTCGACATAGTCGGGGCTGGATACCAATGGCGACAGCATGTCAGGGCTCCCTGTGGGCCCTACCTTCACCTGAGTCCTCTCACTCGGTCCTCCTGCAGAGGGAGGTATTGTTTATTCCACTTTTACCAGTGAGGAAGAGGAAACAGATGCGCAGAAAAGTCAGAAAGTGGGGCATCCTGGAGTCCACTACGGGTGAACACTGCAGCCTGGATTAAGTGCAGCCCAGCGACGTGACAGCGTCCACCCTAAGGAGCTAGGCTGGGCCCACAGTGGTCAGCCCCCTGCCCAGCGCCCTGCCTTAGCCCAGACTCTGACAGCTGCAGGGGCCTCAGACTTGGTCTGATGCCCGACTCCCAGCCTGGGGACTCAGAGGAAGTTGGGCTCCTCCTGTCACTTCCTGAAGTTGAAAAAGCTTAATTAAAATATAAATTTTCCAACAAGAGCCTGACAGAACGTGTTTCAGCTGGAATGGTCACTGGTGTGCTGAGATATCACTCACATTGGTCAGAAGCTCTGGTTTTGTGCATAAGAGTCTTTAACAAAAATCGGTGTACTTTGATAGACAGAATCTTGCAAAACACAGGCACCAGAGATAGTGATGGCCCTGGCCTGGTCACCTTCTCTCTGAGGGTCTGTGGCCTGTGGTGTGGTGTGACCTCACAGCACCGGGGCTGAGCCAAGCTGACCCCAGCCTCCCACCCACCCACCCAGCAGTGCTGGAGGGTTGGGGTCCCTGACAAGCTCTGGCTGCAAATTTAGACAGTTCCTATACCTCACAGTGGCTGAGTCACAGGGATCCAAAGATGCCCTAAACATCCCAGCCCCCAGCAGTGTCCTCTTCCAGGGTGGACGCCATGGTGGACCTGCTGGACATGGACCGTCTGAAGAGGTCGGGCTCCATGGAGCAGAGATTGGCCTCCCTGGAGGAGCAGGTGGGTTTGAGGCTAGGGCCTCCTTTTGTGGGGTGCAGGTCCCCTGTGGGGTGGTGGCATCAAGCACGAGCACCTGGGAGACAACAGAGAGGAGGATGTTGGGAATGTGGGGAAATTGTCCCCACCTGGAAGAGGTGCCTTCTCTGTCCTCCAGAAAACCACCCAAATGTGTGCAGTTGGGCCCCGCCTTCTTGCATCGTGAGTTCCCAAGGGCTGCTGGGTGTGGGGGGCAACCTGCTCTCCTCCCTGCTGGCCAGGAGGCTGTGGACACTGTGCTTACGCCTGGGTGAGGGCTGCAGCAAGCTGGGGAGGGACTAAGGACAGATGCTTCTGAACTCTGAGTGCTCGGTGGCTCGGAGTATCAGTGAGGAACATGTAGACAGAGTGCCTGTCACTTACAGAGGCCGTGTGGGGGAGGCTAGCCAGTGGCTTCAGTGACAAGTAGGGACCCTCAGACTGGCTCTGCTGGGCGGTAAGCGTGTCCTGGGGCTGCCCTAACAAATGACCACGCACTGGGGGCTTAAACAACAGGACTTCATTATCACAATTCAGGGCCAGAAGTCCAAAATCAAGGCGTGGACAGGGCCGCGCTCCCTCTGAAGGCCCTAGGGGGAAACCCTCCCTGCTTCTTCTGGCTTCTGGTGGCCCCAAGGCACTGTCCCTTGGCCATCCTCCCTGTGTGCATAATCTGTGTCCTCTCCTCTCCTGGTGGGGACATTGGTCACTGGAATAGGGCCCACCCCAATGGTATGTCGTCACCTTACCAGTTATATCTGCAAAGACTTTATTTCCAAGTAAGGGCACGTTCTGAAGCTCTGGACAGGTGAAATATTTTGGGGTGCTGTTCCACACATGTTCTGGGGGTGTGGCCCTGGAGAGGTCCTGGCCCAGGAGGGCGAGAGGAGTGGGAGGGAGGCTGTGCCACAGTCACACTGGCCAGGCAGTGCCAGGCATCCCAGGGCAGGGTGCAGGGCTGGGGGCGGTGGAGCCTCAGTTGCCACTGCCCACAATGGGCCCTTGTCCTTGTTTGGGGACTGGGGGGACTCCACAGGGCAGCTCTATGGGCTGCACAGCTTGGTGCCGAGGACTGATGTCAGCAGCGTCCCAGGCTGTGTTCTTGTCCATCAGGGGGCACGTCCACCCCCTGCCTCTGAGCATCCTTCTGCTTCGGTCTCCCATCCATGTCCACCAACTGGGCCCCCACTGCCCACAGCGGCCCCGGGTGGCCAGCACCAAGCCCCTAGCGTAGGCTCCCTGGCTGTTCCCCGTGACGCTGCCAGTGCTGTTACTCCCAGCCCTGGCTGTGTGTAGTGGGGCTGGGCCCTATGCTGTGGGCCTCCCTGCCCGCTGTGCCCAGGCCTGCCCAGGCCGCTGCCCCCTGTGGGTCGCTGCCTTACTGACATCAGACGTGGGTGCAGCAGTACTGCACATCTCCTGGGCCACGTTGGTCCCAACCTCCCCACCGCCGCTGTGGTCGAGCATGCCGGGCTCTGGAGAGAGCTGTGGAGACCACTTCCTTTGATGGTGTGTTGCCCTCTCCCCACGGTTCATACTTGTCTTACTGGGGGCTTCACGTTGGTTTCTTTGCCTCTGGTGTGTCCAGTCCTGATGGCTATTGTGTCACTCGGCAGCCAGCTCCCCTCAGGAAAGCAGGGTGGGCTTGAGTCCTGCTGGCTTGGTGGCTGCCGGCTTGTTTTTAACTTTCGAAGGGCGCAGGATGGGCTTCCAGCTGGGTGCTGGGGTCACCTGGGGGCCAGGGTCACGAGCTAGGCCACCAGCCTCACTGTTGGGCAGGCAGTGGGCAGAGGGATGCGTGCCGTGCATGTGGGCGGCGGGTGCTAACTCTGTCCTTCTTGGGACGTGCCTTCCAGGTGGCTCAGACAGCCAGAGCCCTGCACTGGATCATGCAGACCCTGAGGGACAGTGGCTTTGGGTCGGAGGCAGGCGTCCCTGCTCTGGGTGAGTGGGTGGCTGTGCCAACAGCTGGTCTCCACTGGCCTATGTTCTTTTGAGTTTTGGGGTCAGCCGGTAGGAGAGACACCTGACAGGGGGTCTTGCTGGGCCTGCAGGGAGGCTGGCTGTAGGTAGTCCCGAGCCTGCGGAGCTAGTGCTCTCAAACTTTGCCCATCCATTGAGGCAGCCACTGAGGCTTAGCTGACCCCTGACCTAACCGGGTTCCTGGGCCCCCAAGGGGAGGCCTGGCCTGCTGTCCCTGACCTCCTGCTATGCATCATGCTTTCCTAAATTTGTAGCCAGCCAAGAAATGGGTGTGAGTAACCTTCCTCGGGCATCACTGGCCCCCCAAGAGCAAATCTGGCCTTGTTAACTGGACAGGCTTCTGGCCTGTGAGTTCAGCTCACTGCTGAGGTCTCTGGTGCCTGCATAGGGAGGCAGGTGCCGGCGGTCCCTGTCCTGACCCCCTGCGGCTGTCCTTCCAGGGCCAGGGTCCCCAGGAGGGGTGCCCATTCGGTGCTGGTGTCCAACCTGTGTGGCCATTGGGCTCAGGAAGGCAGGGGCAGCACAGATGTTTGGGGGACGATCACAGAGGAGCCCCTAGTTGTGCGGGCCGGGTGCCCGGGCCGTGCTTGGCTCTGCGTCATGGCCCCCTGACTGTTCCCAGCCTCCCAGAAGGTGGCCGAGGAGCCAGACGTGGAGCCGGGCAGCAGGAGGAAGGCAGAGGAGCCGGGCGACAGCTACCACGTGGATGCACGGCATCTCCTTTACCCCAGCCGCCCTGTCACACGTTTCCCCGTGCCCAACGAGAAGGTGCCCTGGGAGGTGAGCAACCAGGCAGGAGGTGGCAGGCTCTGGGGTGGGCACGGAGGTCCTGCTCCCACCTCCAGTGTTACTCCAGCCACTGTGGCCTCATGGGGTATGAGCGTCTGGGGCCCCCATGCCATCTGCCCTGGTACCCCCACAACACCCCATGTCACCTCCATGTCACCCCCATGGCACCCGCATGTCACCTCCATGCCACCCCCACACTCATTTGACAGATAAGGAAACTGACGCATAAAGAGGTCAAGTCCCATGAGCCACACAGCTGGGAGGCAGGGGCCTGGTGGGCACAGCTCAAGCCCAGGGCTGCTCCTGAAACCTGCCATCTGCCCTGGCACCCCATGTCACCCCATACCACCCCCATACCACCCCCATGCCACCCCCACACCATCTCCCACACCACCCCCACATCACCCCCATGCCACCCCACACACCACCTCCCATGTCACCCCCACATCACCCCCATGCCACCCCACACACCACCTCCCATGTCACCCCCATGCCACCCCCACGCTATCCCCACAGCACCATGCCACCCCCACATCACCCCTACGCTATCCCCACACCACCCCCATGTCACCACCCATGCCATCTCTCACGTCTCCCCCATCCTAGACTCCCCTGACCCCAGAGAATGGCCCCTCCCCCCTTCCTGAGTGAAGAGAGACAGAGATACACGGAGACAGAGGGGTGGGTCGTGGCACTGGAGAGGCCCTTCTGGAACATTCCAGACTGCTGCTTCTGCTGCCTTCACCTCAGTCTGCGCCACATGGAGTCCTCTCACCTCTGGGGTCCAGCCTAGCTCCCGGACCGTTCTGGGAAGACCCCCAGGGCCCCAATCCTGGCCACCCACTCCTGGGTGGGTCCTGAGGCATTGTGTCCTCATGTGCACCCCCCTCAGTTCTGCTGCATCTTGGGGCCATGCACCCGCACTTGGGGGCAGTTTCGGTCCACACTGATCCACCACCTTGGCTGGGAGCTGCCCTCTGACCTGGGCCTGACTTTTCTTTGGGGAGTAAAAATCTGAGAAAAACCCCCATTTTGCTGCAGACGGAGTTTCTGATCTATGACCCCCCCTTTTTCTCGGCTGAGAGGAAGGATGCCACTGCCACAGACCCCATGGGAGAGTGAGTATGAGCCCCCTCCACCCCCAGGCCCTGCCCCAGCCAAGCATCCTCCTGGGGGCCACCAAGAGCTCCCTCAGAGGAGGCCCAGGGAGGCCTAGGCGGGAAGGGGAGGTCCCTGGGGGCACCAAGCAGGTGGCGGGTCACGGCTGCTGTGGTTGTGTGGCCATGGCCTGTGGGCCGGGCCCGTGTCCGAGTGGTGGCCCGAGGTCAATCCACTGGGCCACCGGGAGGGCCACTGCAGGCCACACATCCTCCTGCCTCTCTGTTCTCCCTGCCACGCCCTCACGGGACACGTCTTCTCCTTTTGCTTCCAGTGCCCCAGAACTGCTGTCCCAGATCAGCTTCAATGCGGTGGACAGAGGGACAGACCGTCAGAGCTTCCATGGGCCCTACACGGTTCGGGGTGGGCTCCCCCTGTGAGTGTGGCCTGCCTGGGCCTGCCAGGCTGCCCCGTTGCCTGCCTTTGGGGTTTGCTTTGGGGGCAGCTTTCCTCTCATGCCAAAGGAGATGTTTTCTGATAAAAGCAAGCAAAGAGGGGAGAAGAAAGCATCAGCTCATGATGTTTCCTTAGCACCCAAGACAGCACCCGGGAGGGCCGTGGACTTGCCCCAGCTGGGCACCTGGGTGTGCCTGTTCCTTGGTCCTTGATGCACCTTTGGGGGCTTGGGTTCTTCTGTGGTAAGACAGATGGAGTCCCCTGAGAGTGATGGCAAGGTACCCTGCTCAGCCGCGGCGGCACTGGGCTGGGTGGCTGGTGGGTGCACCTGGCCAGGGTGGCAACCCTTCCCTCCTGGCGTTGTGTCCCCGTAGGAACGGCACTTTGCCCTGGTGTGCAGGTGAGGAGACCCAGCACAAAGGTGCAGAGTGACTGATGCCCCCTGTGTGCCAAGGAGGGGCTCAGGAGGGGAAGTTCGTGTTCCACCCTGGGGTCACAGAAGGTGCCCTGGGGAAGGCCTGGTGGGAGGAACAGGTTGCCGGGATGTGGGTGGCGGGAGCGTCATGGAGCAGGGGGATCTGGGGGTCTGAAGGGAGAGGGAGGAGGTGGGTGGTGATCCTCTTGCAGAATGTTCTGGAACAGGGCATGGGTTACTCTACCTGGAGCCAGAGGTTCTGTGAGGAGGTGCTGGGAGACAGGTGGGGCCTGAAAACAGAGACCCTGAGCTGCAGCCCTGGTGTCTGCTCTGGTGACTGGGTGTGTGGCCGGGGCCAGGTAGCACTTAGGGAAGCGCAGCTGGCTGTTGTGGGAGTAGTGAGGAGGAGAGAGCAGGCGCGTGCCTGGCATGGCATGGTGAGGCACAAGCACCTGCTTTCACTGACGGTTGTGCACAGACCGCAGGTGCGTCAGGAAGGACTTGGCAGGACTCAGTGGCCACACGACTTTAATAGAACAGAAAATAGTTTTTACATATGTACCACACTTACGTCGTGCACTTATGAATTACATTTTTGCTATACTTTCTTAGGTATACTTTCCATGAAGTCATAAACACACACCTTTCTATTTTCTTCTAACAAATTTTAAAATGAGATTTTTTTCATTTGAGTCTTTAATACAGTTGGAGGTTGTTTGCATAAGGTATGAGGAAGGGTGTGACTTTATTTTGTGAATTCCCATGGAGAGTGAGCAGTCCTCACCCCACTTCCCGTGAGGTGTGGCTCCTCCCTGAGGTGTGGCTCCTCCCCTGTGGTCTGGCTCCTCCCTGAGGTCTGGCTCCTTCCCTGTGGTCTGGCTCCTCCCCGGAAGTCTGGCTCCTCATCTGTAGCGAGGTCCTGACTGTGTTGGCCTCTGTCCGGGGCACAGAACACTGGGTTGTGTCCCACTCATCTCTGTAGAGGACTGTGCCACTATTTGCCACAACTTTGCAGTAAGTCCTGACTCTGGTGTGGGCATGTCTTCAAACTTGCCTTTCCTAGTCTTGAACCTTTACCTTTTCTGTGAGTTTAAAAATCAGAGTGGCTAGTAATATGACAAATCCTGATGGGATATTCATAGGAATTGTATCGAATTTATAGAAAAAATTGGCACAATGGACACTTTTACAATAATGAATCTTCTATGAATATGTTTGCCAACATTTATTCATGTCTTCTCTTTTTTTTATAATTTTCTTTATAAAGAACTTACACTTTTTAAAAAGTGACTTATTCTGGCCAAGTGCGGTGGCTCATGCCTGTAATCCTAGCACTCTGGGAGGCCAAGGTGGGAGAATTGCTTGAGGCCAGGAGTTTGAAACAAGCCTGGGCAATAGTGAGACCCTGTCTCTACAAAAATTTAAAAATTAGCTAGATGTGGTGGCACCTGTGGTCCCAGCTACTTGGGAGGCTGAGGCAGGAGGATCACTTGAGCTCAGGAGTTCAAGGCTGCAGTGAGCTATGATGACGCCACTGCACTCCAGCCTGGGCAACAGAGTAAGAGCTGTCTCAAAAAAAAAAAAGATTTATTCTAGATACTTGATAATTTTATTATTTTTAGGAATGGTACATTTTTTCTATTATATTTTCCAACTGATTTTTGTAAATATATAGGAAACATGTACACCAACTTTGTATCCAGCAACTGTGCTAAACTTTCTTATTAGTTATAGAAATTTGTTTGTAGATGTTCTTGGATTTTCTAGGTAAATGATAATATATTCTACAAATAATGATATTATCTTTCTCCTTACAGTCAGTCTACCTTGTTCCTTTTTTTGCCTTATTGTGTCGGGTAAGTTCTGTAGTATGATATAGAATATTGGCGGTATTAGCAGTCTTCCTTGTTTTGTTTCTGACTTAATGGAAATGTTTACAACATTTCACCACTAAGTATTGTATTTACTGAAGAAATTTTACACATACTTTTTATCACATTAGGAATGTTTCCTTCTAGTCCCAGTTTGTCTGGAGTTTTCATCTTGTTGAATGTTATCAAATGGTTTTTCTGCCATCAGTTGAGATAATTATAAGGTATGTTTGCCTTTTAGCCAATTAGTGTGTGAACTGTTTTTATAGCTTCCTCAGTACTGAACCATCCTTGCATTCCTGGGATAAACTCTTCTGTTGTTACATTTAATGTACAGGATTTTTAAAAAACCTATGTTCAAAAGTGGAATTTGCCTATAATTTATGTTTCCTTGTACTGTCTTATTCTGGTTTTGGCATGAGGTTAGACCAAGCTCATGGAGTGAGCTGGGTAGCTTTCCTTCTCTTCTGTTCTGTGGAACTGTCTGAGTGTGGCAGAGATGATTATCTGTTCCTTAGAAGTTTAGTGATACCTTTCGAGCAGGCAGGTCTAGGACATTTTCAATAGGTGGACTTTTAACTACTTCATTTTCTGTAATCATTATTGGAACCATATTTTTCTGTTTCTTCTTAGGTCCCTTTTAGTAATTGTAATTTTCATCTAACTTTTCAAATGTGTTGTGTTACAGATGTTGGTAGTATTCTTTTATGATTTTTAAAATTCGTATATAAATATAAAGTGATTATTTCCCCCTTTGAACATTGACACTTATTATGTTTTTCTCTTTTTTTGTTTTCCTTGGTTATTCTTGCCAGAGGTTAGCTTTATTATCTTTTTAAAGAACTAGCTTTGGGGTGAGTTGATTATCTTAATTTTTTCTGTCTCATCCGTTTTTGCTTTTATTGTTATCCTTCCTTTCTTTCTACTTTTTGAGTTTGCTCATGTTAGAGCTAATTTACGTTCAATTTTTCTGGTTTTCTAGTTAGTGCACCTAAGTCTATAAATTCTCTGTGAGCATCCCCTAAGTGCTGCTGTGCAGAGCTCTTGTTTTTCACTTTATAAATTCCCTCACAGTCCTCATGCTAGCCTTCAGGTGACTTAGAGATGTACTTTTTAGTTTTCAAGCCATTCTTTGTTATTGCCTTCTAGTTTTATTGCATTTTTCTTGGTGTGTGGGTGGCATCAGACTGGTTCTTGGAACTGACTGAAGAGTCCCCAGTGGCCCCGTCTCTCCTGGGTCATCTCCGCCCCCACCCTCCTGCCCATTCGCAGCAGCAGCGTGAGGCTTGTCTGACTCAGCCACCCGCACGCTCGGGCGCCCTTTCTGCTACGGGAGGCTGTGTCTGCTTCTGTCTGGGGCCAGCCCTCGCCTCTGTATTAGTGTCCTGCGGCTGCCATAACAAAGTACCGCAAACTGAGGGGCTTAAAGCGAGAGAAATTTATTCTGTCACAGTTTTGGAGGCCTGAAGTCTGCAATCAAGGTCTGCAGGGCTGCGCTTGCTCCCTCTGAAGCTGCCAGGGGAGGGCCCTTCCTGCGTCGCCAGCACCCTTTGTATTCCTTGGCTTGTGGGTGTGCCACCCGGGTCTCTGCCTCCCTTGTCACATGGCCTCCTCCCTGCCTGTGTCTGTGTCTCTGCTCCTCTCCTTATGAGATTATAAATCATACTGGAATAGGCTCCAGTATGGCCTCATCTTAACTAATTACACTGCAAGGACACTATTTCTAAATAAGGTTGCATTCTGAGGTTCTGGAAAGGACGTGAGTTTGGGGAGCACTGTTCACCTCAGTGCACCACACCAGGGCACAGACTTTACACGGGCCCTTCCCCCACCCCATCACACCTCACCCAGCAGCAGCCAGCAGGTGGGGAGCTGGAGGGCCAGGAAGTGAGGTGTGTGGAAGGGAGACGGGAAGTGGGGCTTCAGCCAGGGCCGGGAGAGCGCGGCTGGGCAGGGAGCGCACAGGGCTCAGAGGCCAAGGGGAGGCGGAGGGTGGTGGAGTGGGAGCAAGGGCACTGGGGGGTGCCCAGCCTGACCAGCGGGGGTGAGGGGATGGGGGTGGGGCGTGGAGGGTGGGGGTGAGGGAGGGCTGCTCAGGTCCTTCCTGGGGGCTGGGAGCGGCTGGGCTGGGTGAGTGAGTGGACCTTAGCTGGGGTTGTGGGGGCAGAGAGGCGGGGGGAGGTGGCAGGGTGGGCGTGATGAGGGGCCGTGAGGGGCGGGTCAGGGGCTGCAGCGGGGTCAGGAGTGGGGGTGGGCACGGTGGGCCGGATGGTGTGTTGGAGGTGGAAGCCGCACCCACCATGCCACAGCGTTAGTGCATCTCTTCCTCCTGTTTTTCTGGAACTTGCTTTCAAGTTTCAAGTAGGGCCTGGCGGTGTGAGGGGAGGGGCTGGCCGACTGGGAAGCATCTGGGGCTCCTCCTGCTGCCCACGGTTAGTGCCCTGTGCTTGGGGCTGTTGACCCATAATCTGTGGCCACAGCCAGCAGATGCAGAACCCCTGGGAGTTTGGCCTGACCCCACACCGCCCCTCACCAGGCCACCAGGGCAGAGGCAGCGCTGTCTGTGCCCGGGGCCTTTGGAGCACTCGGACAGTCCCCCACTCTGTGGGGAGAGAATGGCCGTTTTAACACCTCGCCAGCCTGCAGTGTGGCCACACCTCTGCTCCCAAGGAGACCCCTTCTCTTGCCAAGTGACCCCAGGGCCACCTGAAGCCCTGGCCTCACCCCTAGGGGATCCCCAAGGGACCCTCCTCCCTGGGCCAGGGAGGTCCGGGAGAGCATCACACCGTCCCCGTGTGCAATGGCCACTCACGCCTGCCAGGCCTCTCAGCTGCCCTCCATGATCCATCCTGGCTTTCCCAGTGGTGGGCAGTAGGCTGAGCCGACCCCTCTGCACCCAGGAACCCCATGGGCCGCACGGGCCTGCGCGGGCGTGGGACCCTCAGCTGCTTCGGACCCAATCATGCACTGCACCCCGTGGTCACCCGGTGAGTTCCATGCCCTGCCAGCCATCAGCACCTCAGCCACACAGTCACGCACAGGCTGTGTGACGGCTCCTGGGCCCCTCCCATGTGCTGAGGGGACAGCTGTGGCGCTTGGCACTTGGCACCAGCCTGGGTGTGAGGGGAGGCATGAGAACACCCGAAACAGGGCAGCCCGGGCCTGCACCCCTCCCCCGGAGGCTGCCTTGTTCCCTCTCGGTACCCCCTGTTAGAGAGCCCCTGGCAGGGCAGAAACCACAGCCGGGGCCCACAACCAAAGACAAAAAGTTACAGAAAGTACAAAAAAAGAAAATGGAAATACATATAATCCCACTGTCCACTCGTGTTAACACTTTGGACTGTATCCTACCGGGTGATACACACGTCCACACTCGCACACCCCTGTGGAGCTCATGTATCATACGTGACCCGCCTGCTGCAGCCGTGCCTTCCTGCAGATGCAGACCCACTCCGTCCAAGGAAGCTGCCAGGGGCTCTCGCCTGCCCTGGCTGCACTGGGCACCCTGCCCACGCTGGGCTCACACCAGCATTTTCAAGGAGTTGTAGAACTGCAGAGCTGGGTCAAAAGCATGTGCTTCTGTAAGGCTTTTGATAGAAAAAAATTCTCCAAAAAGGCAGGGGGGCTCTTTCTAGTCCTCCAGCAGTGTATGGAAGTGGGGAAAGACATTCCCTAAGTAGATATATTGTCTCAGTTCTTTCCCTCGGGATTAGGTGGTTGAAAAGGAAACAGGGCTGAGCTGGTGTCCCCCAACCCCCGGCAGGGCCAGCCCTGACCACCGCTTGCGCAGGGGCGGCTGGAGCAGTGAGCGGCTCCCTCTCACAGGTGGAGGCGGAATCAGGATGGAGCCATCTGCAGGAAAAGCATAAAGAAGATGCTGGAAGTGCTGGTGGTGAAGGTCCCCCACTCGGAGCACTGGGCCCTGCCGGGGGTAAGCACTGCAGCGGGGCCTTTAGCTGTCTGCCAGCCTGTCCATTTGGTCACTCTTCCGTTCGTCCATCCCCCCTGCAGACTGAACACCAGCCCCTGCCACCACTGGGCAGGTACGGTTCTAGACTCCACCCTGGTCTTGAATGGCAGTTAATGCTGGTACTTTGCTTTTTAGAAGAAGTTCTCCCTCCTGTTTCCTCATTTTGCTGTTGTGAAAACTGAGGTTCAAATTGTCTTTGGTGCATAAACACTAATTGAGCACCTACTGTGCCCCAGGCACAGGGTTCAGGACTAGGGCTGCCTTGGACCACTTGCAGAGCTCAGGGTGTGGGGGCCAGAGATGGCCTCAGAGGTGTCGTGGACATGAACTTGCCCCTCACCATCCGGGCCCTGAGCTGAGCCCTAAAGACAGGACAGCATCATCCAGGGGTGGGGGTGGAGGCGTACACAGGCCCTCAGCTTAGGGCCAGTGGCATCAAGAGGGGCTGAGGCCTGCACAGGCTTCATGGGAAACCTGCGCATGTCTCAGTGGCCTTGGAATGACATGCAGGGTTGGAGAGGTGGGTGCGGGGGGAGGAGGTGCAGGTGCGGGGTGTGTATCCACGGGCGGGTGGTGCTTGGGTGACGAGAGCCCAGCATGCTGCAGCACAGGCAGGAGCCGGGGCGGGGGTGATGGGGCTGCAAACAACAGGACGCAGCATCTGCCGGCTGCCTGGGTCGGGAGGGAGAGGCTGAGAGCAAGACTGGTGCTTGGGGTCTCAGGCTGTCGCTGTCCCTCAGGGCTTGTGCCTCTGGCCTGACACACCCCTGCTCAGGCTGTGTTGGGTCTTGCGTGCTGCCCTGGACAGGGGGTTCTGGGCAGTGTCTCTCTGGCCCCGAGACAGGCAACTCTGGCTGCCAGACACTCACCTGCCTTTGGGTCCTGGGGCCTGGCTGGCTGCCCACACCGGGCGTGTGGCCAGTGGAGATGGAACCAGGGCGGCCTGTGGCCCGGTGTGGGTGCCTTGCTGACCTGCCCTCACCCCCTGTGCTCAGGGCTCCCGGGAGCCCGGGGAGACGCTGCCCCGGAAGCTGAAGCAGATCCTCCGACAAGAGTCCTGGCCGTCTTTTGAGAACTTGCTAAAGCACAGCACGGAGGTAGGGTGGCCTTTGGCTCTGCTCCCACCTGTGTGTCCTGAGGGCTACAGGATGAGCACATGTGATGCTGGCGGCCAGCCCCAGCCCCGCTGGTGATAGCGGTCCCACTCAGCCCCGTGGGGTGACAGTGGTCCCACTCAGCCCCATGGGGTGACAGTGGTCCTGGCTTTCATCCCCAGCACCCCTGAGTGACAGCTGTCCCATTCACCTTCACTGGGTGACACCATCCCTGCCCCCATCCCCACATCCCACAGCTCCTGGAGGAATAAGGAAGGAACTGGGACCAGGAAATGTGGCCACGGCTCTGGGCACCTCGGGCGCCTTGCCCTCCCTCTCTGTCCTGACTTCTCTTCTCTCTAAATCAAGGGGGTCGGGCAGAGGACCCCTGCCACCTTCTGGGTGGGACAGGCTGCCTGGAGGCCTGGTGTTGTCCCCCTTCCCACACTCACGCCTGCCCTGAGCACGGGGGCCCAAGGGTGCTGGGAGACAGCTCCTCCCTCAGGCCTGCCCCAAGTGCCCACGCTCTGGAGGGGCCCTTGGGACAGGCTCTCAAGCCTTTGTGGGGCCTGTTTGCTTTACTGACTCTTTTCTTAATTACAAAAGTAACGCACATCTAAAATATGAAGCGTGACTGTAGAAAGGGAAGCCTCTGCGCACACAGGACTCACTGGGCCAGGCTGTTTTGTTTCCTTCGTTAGAAACCTCGCTCTTTCCTTAGAAAGGCCCCGTCTCCAGCTTTCTCTGTGCACACACGGGCACACTCTTTCAATAAAAATGGGCCCCGCGGTGCACATTTCCCTATAACTTGCTTCTTCTCTTAAGCTGTGGTGGTCCAATTCTTAGGTCAAATTTATAAACTGACCTCAGTCTTTTTCAGGACTCTGTAATATCTTGTAGACCACACGGCCCGGGAGTTATTGAGCTGCCCTCTGAGTGGGCATTACGTTGTTACATCTTAGGCGGGAACAAGCGCAGCTGCTGACGGTCTGACCTGCCCACCAGCAGCTTCCCAGGTCTAACCTGCACAGCCTCTCAGGGGTTCTATGCCGTCTCTCTTTTTACTATCTAAAGAATTTATGTTTTTCCTGAGGTAAATTCACATAATATAAAATTCACCATTTCAAAGTGAGTGATTCCATGCCTTTAGCGTGTCCACGATGTTGTGCAGCCACCACCTCCATCTGGTTCCAAAGCATTCCATCGCCTGCACCAGCTGCACACGGAGCCCCAGGCTACTAGCCGCCAGCCCCAGCCCCTCCCCAGCCCACACATCTGCCTCCTGTCTCTGTGGATTTTGTTCTGGACGTTTGTTACAAGTGGACCCCTAAGGCAGGTGGCCTTTGTGTCTGGCTTCTTCCAAGACCAGAGTGTCCTCGAGGCTCTCCACCATCCCTTGTGAATCCTTCCCAGGTCTCTGGGTCCGTGTCCGAGGACCTTGATGCCAGGCCAAGGTCAGGAGTGAGCTGGGAGTGGGGTGGGGGCCAGGAGCCCTCGAGACGTGTCGGTCAAGGATGAAGCCCCTCGAGCAGCCCCAGGTTGGCTGGATGGGGCAGGGCAGGGGCCAGGCTGGGCAGCTCAGGTGCAGCAGAAACTGTGTTCAGACCTGGGACAGAGGCGGGGCTGGTGGGGGGTGTCTGTCTGATGGCAGGTGGGGCTTTGTGGGGCCCCTCTCCCTGGAAGAAAGCCCCTCGGTGGTGGGCTGGGGCAGGCGCAGGGATCTGTTCACTGGACCAGCTCACCCTGCTCTGCCCTCCCAGGTGTACAAAGGGTACATGGACGACCCGAGGAACACAGACAACGCATGGATCGAGACAGTGGCTGTCAACATCCACTTCCAGGACCAGAATGACATGGAGCTGAAGAGGCTGAACTCTGTATGGGGCTTGGGCTCCGAGGAGTAGGGAGGACGTGGGGTGCTCTGGACCTGCCCAGGGGCTCCCAGGGGGCAGGTCTGACTGGGCTCCTGGGCCCAAGGGCCAGAGAGTGGAGGCTTCAGGGGTCAGAGGCTTGCCTGGAGGGTACCAATGGGACACCCGGGAGAGGCCAGAGAGCCACAGCAGATGGCTGGAGTCGAGGGGGCTGGACAGGTGACCACAAGGGTCCCGTGCAGCCCGGGGACCTGGGTCCTCTGGGGAGGCCTTGAGGGTGGTGTTCAGGGGTGAGGCTGGCCTGGCCTTCCCTGCTCCCAGCTTACAGTCCTTTTGCAGGGATGTCGTCCCCTGTACTTTGATTGAGCCTGCATGTTCCTAAGCCAGACCTTTGTCCTTCCAGAACCTGCACACCTGCGACCCGGGGGTGTCCATCCGATGGCAGGTGGTGGACAAGCGCATCCCACTGTACACGAACCACAAGACCCTCCTCCAGAAGGTGGCTGCTCTGTTCGGGGCTCATTACTGACTATGGCTTCGGGCCCGGCAGCTCCAGCCTGTGGGCAGCCCTTGGAGACATGGGCTTCTGTCTCCTGAGCCCACATGGGACTCGGCTGACACTGGGCACCATCATGATGTGGTTCGGGTGGGTCTGCGCCCCTCACTGCCACCTCCAGTCGGCTGGCCAGACAAGATCTTGAATTGGACAGTGTCAAAGCACCCCGAGAGGAGAGCTCAAGAGGGGCACAGGCCACTCAGAGTTGAGGGACCAGTGCTGCCAGCCGGGAGCCTGGTCTTCAGCCAGGGCCCATTCCCTTCTTGGTCACGTTGTGATGGGCAGCATGTCTGCCATGGTGCATTGGCCCAAGGCTGAGTTTCCTGGAGTGGGGGTCCCATGCCTGTGAAGATTTGGGGTAGGCAACCTGCCATGCCCCCCGAGATGGCCTCCGTGTGCCTATGTGACCTGACTCGACCTTTGCCTGGCCTGGGCCAGGCCAGGGACGAGGCTTTGGAGGGACAGAAGGCCCAGCTCTCCCTGCCTCCCTCCCTGGGAGCCACGTGCCAGCCATGCCCAGGAAGGAGGGGAGGCCGGTAGGGGGGCATGGATGCCAGGGGCCTCCTGGTTTGATGTCATGACTCACAGAAGCATAAGCCACTGGGGGAATGCTATGCAAACCCAAGGCGTGAAATGTGCTGCCTCAGGCCGGCCTGGCCGCCCCTTCTCCGCGTTCCACAAACAAGGTTACTGATGTGTGCAATCGTCAGGGCGCTGTGTCTGGGCCACCCAGAGCCCTCTCTGATCCACGGGCGAGCTTCCTGGGGCCCGTGGGTGTCCCTGTGGGCACCCTGCAGGCCCCAACTCAGGTTTCTGCTGTGACCCAGCGGCTCCTTCTTCATTTTCCTAAACCCAGGCCCCAGCATTGCCCTGAGCCCTCCAAGCTGGGACTCAGGCATCCACGTACCCTCCCCTTGGCTCCCCCTGCACAGTGGCACTGACATGCCCCTGCAGGAGCTCCCATGGAGCCCAAGGACCGCCTGGTCACTGAGCAAGTGCCATGGGTGATGTCCAGCCTTCCCTGGGCAGGCCTCTGCACCTGAACCAAGTTCTCTGGCCACCTTCCTGTCCTCAGGCACCCCTCACCCAGCAGTGCTCCCAGCAACACAGCTGACCCCTTAGTCCCTGCTCAGAAGCTCTCCCTTCACCAGCTTTTGGGAAGAGTCATGCTGGGAGGTTGGGGCGGGGGCTCTGGGGCAGTGGCCTAGGAGGCCCTGGACACTGCCCCCATCATCAGCACCTTGGTCCCAGGGGGCTCCGAAGCAATGAGTTTGAAACCACCAGTGCAGCCACTGGATGTCACTGCCCTCCATCCACACACAGCCCCATGTGTTCCCGGCCACACATGTCCCTCCACATGCTGGTGGGAAAGTCTTGCTCGTTAGTCTGTAACTCACCCAAGCCACTACCCAGCGCTGTTGTGATCTTGCTCTGGGCTGCAGCTCCAGGCTGAACTCCCTGTGTCCAGAGCAGGTGGTGTCCCCGTGTCTGCAGGATCCAGAAATGTCTGTGCTGAAGGTGGTGCCCAGGGAAGGGGTGGAAGCTGTGCCCGGGGATCAGACCAGAGTGGGCAGCTACCAAGGGGATGTCGACTCTGCTCTCTTAAAACATGCACAACATGAATGTCACCATCCTAACCGCTTTTAAGTGCACGGTTCAGTGGCCACAAGTGCATGCACTGTTGTCCCCATGGCTCTGCTCACCCCAGGGCTACTGCCTGGCAGGGGGCAGGAGTAGGGGCTGTTCCAGCAGCAGCACCCCAGGGGGGCCCAGGCTGAGCCCATCTGTGGGCGCACGCTTGGGCCCAGCCACACGCCAGCACATCCCATGTGAGGGAGGTTTTGCCCCCTTTGTAGACAAGGGGCCTGGAGCCCAGAGAGGGTGGTGCCTTGCTCAGGCCCTCAGAAGTCACTGGTGAGGCCAGGACTGGATCCAGCTCTCCACGACTGCACCACGCTGTGGCCACAGAAGTCAGCTGCCGTCAGAATCCAATGGGTGGGCATGAAATGAATCATTGACCACTTATTTTTTGAGACAGGCATGACGCCTTCTGATCATTCATTCATTCATTGGTGCCTGGTTGCTGAGCACTGTCTGTGCCCTGGGGGCCATGGCTTGAGGGGTACAATTATGCGTAAGACTCAGTCCTTGCCCAAGGGCCTCACTGTCCGGAAGTACACTCAGGGTGGCAGATGTGCTGAGAGCCACGGCCGGGGGCAGGTGGGAGAGGAGGGAGCATTCTGTAGCGGAATCAGGGGAGGTTTCTTGGAGGAGGTGGCCCAAGAGTTGAGACTCAAAGGGCAGAGAAAACAGTAAATGGGAACCCAGCAGATTCCAGAGGCACAGACGCGGGCAAGCCTCGCTGTGGGCAGTGCGAGATGGCCTCGCTGAGGACCGTGGCGTGGAGCGAAGTGAGAGAGTGGTAAAGGCTGGTCTCAGCCACTTTCCCCCAGGGAAGGCCTCAGAGGGCAGGGTCTGGGTGGGGCTGGTGGGAGGGTGGATGCAGATAAGATGGCTGGAGCCCCAGCAGCCATCTGGGGCCATGAAGGTGAGGGACACCTGCTGTGGCGGAGGGAGAGGCTCTTCATGGGATTGCTGTGGGGGCCTCCCGCGTCCTTACCGCTGGGTTTTTCCTCATGTGAGAAAGGAACACACTGTTACGTTAAAGCCACTGTTATTCTGGATGCCAACTGATTTTAACCTCAAGGTGGCTAAGCCTGCAGCCAATTAATTCTAACCAAATCACTAGACAACCTCAGACCATCAAATGTTTGAGGAAAACCAGTAACTACCAAAAAGAGGCATCAAAATATCAAGGAAGCAGAGCAAACAGAACCTCTAGAAAAGGGTAATAAATCTTCATACATATTGGAGAAGATATAGCCATCAAAAACTAAATAGAAAATATAAAAATGAAAAAATTTGAACATCCAAAAAAAGTTAAGAAGTGAAGGGTGAATAACAGTGTGAGAAGCCCAAGGATGGACTTGTGACTGGAAGAGCCGTCAGGGTTCCCGTCGGGAAGCTGGCTTCCCTCACTGCCTTCTGTTATTTATGTTAGGAAATACCGGAGGTTTTCTTTGTACACAGCAGAAAAAGATAAAGAGAGGGGAGATATGAAAGAAAATTGAGACTAAGGACAAATCCAGACGTTCCAGCATCCATCTACTAAGAGTTTTGGAGAAGACCAGGACTGATGGGAAGGGAAAAATGAACACGTGGGCCATGTGCGCCTGAGGGCAGACGGGGTCCCCGTGCCCAGAGCAACAGCTGGGACAGGACAGACCCTCCCGAGTGAAACACTCGTGAGCACTGCAGCCAGGAGCAAATCTGGTCCGATGAAGTTCAGTGAGGACAAACAATCCTACATGTGTCTTCATAAGATTTTAGAACAACGAGAAAAAAGAAAATCTTAAAAACCAACATCACTAAAAAAAACCCCAAAACCAAAAAGCTGGCTCCAGGCTTCCCCACGGCAAGAAGAGAGAAGAGAATGTCCTCAGAGGTCCAAGGTGACTTGGTTCTGTTCTAGAAGCACAGACCCAGCCAAACTGGCTTTCAAGTGGCAGCACCAAATAAAGACATTTCAGAATTGTAAGGATGCAGACAATGTGTCGCCATGTGTCCTTCCCAAAAGAATTTCTCAAAGATGAATTACAGAAAACAAAACAAAACACACACTGTCTTCATCTTCCCAGGCTGCTTTAAGGAAATGCCACAGCCTGGGTAGCTCAAACGTGGAAATTAACTTTCTCACAGCCCTGGAAGCTGGGACTCAATGACCGGGGTGCCGGCAAGTTCGGTTTCTGGTAAGGTCTGTCTTCCCAGCTTGCCGACGGCCGTCTTCACACCGTGTCCTCAGGTGGCCTTTCCTCTGTGTGCACACAGAGGACGCGCGTGCTCTGATGTTTCTTACACCTGGGTCAGAGCCCCACCCTCTGGCCCCACGTAACTTAACCACCTGCGCTGGCCCCGGCTCCCAGCACAGCCACGCCAGGGGTTAGGGCTTCCGCGCGTGGGTTCTCGGGAGGACACGAACATTCCGTCTGTCACACACACACACACACACACACACACCCAGCTTTGTGGACAGCAAACACTTCACTCAAGTGTATGGCCAAGTCTTACAATTGTTGAGGCACAACGTCACAACAAAATCTAGTAACTGAAACGTTGTGCCCTTGGGCCAACGTACAGCATGGTGGCCACAGTTAACACCGTATTACACATTTGAAGTTTGCTAAGAGGACAGATGTCAAGTGTTCTCACCACACAAAAAGGAGAGAAAGAAGACAAAATGGTAACTGGCAGGTGATGAGCATGTTAACCAGCTTCATGCAGTGGTCATTTTGTGATGTGTGCGTATATCAGAACCCGTTGTGCACCTTGAATATGTATAATTCCTATTTGTGAATTATACCTCAATGAAGTTGAAAAATATTTTTAAAAAGCTGACGGTAGCCTAGAATTAAAATCCCAGATGGCTTCAACTAGGAGGAGGCCGAGGAGGGGTGCGGAGGCAGTTGAAGTGCGAAGAAGTTCTCATCTTGCTCAGGAGGCAGAAAACAGATGCTGGAGAAAAAACCAGGCTTAACAATACAGAAGTTAAACTTTAGGAGACCACTGGAAGGATAGAAATAGGGGAATAACTTTGACCACAAGAGGAATTAAATGGAACAACAAAAAAAAATCAAGGATAGAAAAAATATCAATAAAGAATGGTCAATATGAAATGAAAAAGTAAATAAAATAAAATAAAAAAATGTGTCAGTAATCACAACACATTTAAATGGAGATTCTTACATTGGGATTAAAAAAATAACAAATTCCTGCTATTTTCCGTATATAAAAGACTCACCCAAAACAAAAGTGACATATAATACCTGAACACGTGGGGAGTCTATACGAGGCAAAAGCTCTCAAGAAAGGAACGTGTGGAAACTGTTAAAACAGACCAATAGAACGCAAGGCTAAAAGTTTGTCCTTTTAAGAAACAAAGAGGACTGTTTCACTGGAAAAGGGTACAAATCCCTTAGTAAGATATCATTATCTTGGGCTATTACCTAACACCATAGCTTTTAAAATATGTAAGGCAAAACTGACAGAAATTTGAGGAGAAATTGGCAAATTCACAGTAACAGTTGAGGTCTTCTCAGATTCCTCTCAGAAATTAGGGAACCAAGAAGCAAAAGGAAATAGGGCTGATCTTGAGTAACGCAGTCAACAAGATTGAGGTCATTCTGTGAGTGTGTGTGTGCGTGTATCTACAAATACATGTGTGTGGATGTCTACATGTATGTGTATATCTTTATATATCATTACACATTACGTGTATAAGTCAAGTATAATATACATGGATACACACACATACATAAACATACATATTGCACATATGAAGGATGAATGAGCAAACATTCCATAGCGTGTGTCCACATGACTCTGAACCCACCCCAGGAACAGCCACCCAACTACAGAAAGGTCCAGAGGAGACACTTCATGTGCAGACACACACAGACATTCACAGAAACTGAGTAAACACCATGCCAGAGAGGGGGTCCTGATGGGTTTCCCAGGGTTCTACCACCCTGTTGCCCACGGCATCAGGTCAGTGACACCGGGACCCAGGATGCATACAGTGAGAGGACAGAGGTACACGTGGATGTTCAGTTGCCTGCCCCCTCTCGGCATGCCTCGGACTGGACTGTGAGCAGTGCACCCCGACCAACTCAGTGAGGACACTGCTGTCCAGCGTCTGGGCTCTCTGTCCCCCAGGGGGCTGCTGTCCTCACCAGAGCAGCCTCGCGTATGGGAGGCATCAATCCTGTTCCCATGCAGGGACATCACGGGGCTGTGCAGGCCTCTGTCCGGAGAGCAGACGCTGCCCCAAGCCTGGGTCGCAGGGCTTTGGGGAGGAGCGTGAGAACTTTGAGCCGGGCACGCTGTCCTCCCTCCCGGAGCCAGCAGGGGTGCCGCAGCACCCCGAGAGGCCTCTCTCACGCTGCCTCCAGCCCAGACGCCCGCACACGCACTGGGGAGAACTGGACCTGAAAGATGATGAACGGAGCAGGTGTTCAGAGGAACATTTATAACCTTAAATGCACTTGTATGAAAATAAAAAGATAGAAATAGATGGTCTAAGTTTATGACTCCAGAGGCTCAAAAAATAGCTACAAAATGAATCCAGAGGCGAAGGCTGGGACAACATCAGAATTTAGTGAAATAGGAAAAAATAAAGAATTGGCACGATAAATAGATTCAAAAATCAGTTCTTGGAAAATATCAACAAAATAGACCAAACTTGCGCAACGTGGAGCAAGAGGAAGAGCGAGGGGCCGGGGTGGGGTGAGGAGGAAATCCCAGTGAGGAGGGCTCACCCCGAGGTTCCCTGGGACACGGGCCCCGTGGCTCCCAGAAAGCTGGGGGGGCAGCGGCTCGGTCGGCTAGCGGGACTTTGGGGACGGACGGGCTGGCTGCACAGGCCCCGCTCAGAGGCCCAGGAGGTATCAACAGAAAATAACTCAAACTCTGTAAAATAATTTAAAGAGGTTTATTCTGAGCCAAGTTTGTGTGACCATGGTCCGGAGAGCAACACCAAAGAAGCCTTGAGCAAGTGGACCCATCAAGGTTGGCTTACAGTTTGGTTTTATACATTTCAGGGAGACAGGAATCACACATAAAGTCATAAATCAATACACAGAAGGCATGCATTGGTTTGGCCCGAAAAGGCAGGGCATCTCAAAGTGGGGGTGGAGGGGGAGCTTACAGGGTATAGGTGGGTTTAAAGATTCTTTGATTTGCAGTCGGTTAAAGAAATGAAGCTTTGTCTAAAGGCTTGGAATGTTTTAAGTTAGATAAGGAAGTCTGGTAATCAGAGACAAGCCGCCAGACATATACTGGACTCCAGTGGTCTGTTGAGTAAACTGATGGCCTGCAGGCAGGGTTTAGCCTCAGTGTTGCATGGCCTTAGGTCCAGCTAATGATTTAGTATCTTATCTTTACAGAGATTAACTCAAAAAGGCAGGGGTATGATGTGGTGTGTCTGACCCCCTTTCTCCTCCTGGCTGGCGACTCAGCTTTAAGGTTTTCCTGGGGTGCCCTTGGCCAAGAGGGGTCCCTTCAGTCAGCTGGCAGTGGGGGGCTTAGATTTTATTTTGGTTCACAGAGGGAGCCATCGCCCGGCCTTCTTTCTGGTTTTCTAGTTCAGGTTTTCAAAGTTAGGCAGAGAAATCCAGGAATCCAGGGAGATCCAGGAATCCAGGGAGATCCAGGAATTCAGGGAGCATCTTCCCAAAGCTGCTGAGGACCAATTTGCTAAGAGGTACCGGCCACTGTCCAGCTCTCCAGAGAGCCCTGCTGCTCCTGGTGGCTAGCCCTCTCCCCTGTGTGGCCTGTGCCTGGCCTGCAGGCCTGGGGCTCTGTGTGAGGGTCCCCAGGCTGGGTGAGGGGTAGGAGCCGGGCCGTGGGACCATGTGGAGGCAGGTGACAGAGGGCCCGGGAGGGCGGCAGGGCAGCCAGCACACCCCTGGATGGCCGCCGTGGCCCCAGCTTCCCAAGTGTGGGAGGGAGGGCAGCGTCTACCCTCCCCAGGGACATTTAGTCATTTCCCTGATTTCGTCCTGGCCTTGTGGATGCTGCCAGCACAGCTCTGCCACGCTGCTCCCCAGAGAGGGAGGCACTCATACCTCACAGACACACAGCCTTCCTGGCAGGGAGGCCATTAGCCAGCTGGGGCTGCTGCATCTTATCCCCAGACCACGAGGCCTGGGTTCTGGGAGGATAAATGAGCGAGATAATTAGCTTTGAGTCGGATTACAGCCGGAAGGAAGGCTATGGTGGTCAGACCACAGGGCCAGGGTGGCATGAGAAAGTTTCTGGTGTTTCTGAGAGCACAGGCTGAGTTCCAGAGTGTTCAGCCAGCCAGATTTTCCCTGGGAGCCCTCCAACAGCATCCTGAGAGGGGCAGGCCACACGTGCAGAACTAGGGGACCCAAAGTCAACCCTCACCACGCGACTTTACACAAGTGCCCGACCCAATCAGTGCACATGCTGTGAACACCTATAATCGTCTGTGACTTGCAAACATGCTGCATGTCACTGTTTTCTTTACTGAGGCATAACTGGCACTTAGTCATGCGCACAAAACTAAAGTGTAAGCAGCTGATGGATGTTTCACTTATGTTAACAACCAGCACCTGGATCAAGACACAGACCATTTCCAAACCCCAGGGCCCCATCCCCCACCCCCTGACCTCCTCCCTGTCCATAAGTCTCGCCTGCTCTTGAACTTCCTAAAATGGGACTGTACAGCGTGTGCTCTGCGCATCTGGCCTCTGTCACTCTCTGTAATGTCTGCATGTCTGCATTGTAGTTTTAGGTGGTAACTGCATTAATTTGTTTAATTTCAATATTAAAAGTATTCCCTAATATTAGGCTTGGCTTTGGCACCTCTTCAATTTTTAACATACCAGCTTCATAGCCATGTTAATCTCTTTAAAAGATAATTGAATGTTTAAAGCAAAAATAATAACAATGTGCTGTGGGGTTTATTACACACGTAGAAGTTCAAGGCATGACAACGGCAGCGTGAGGTCAGGACGGGCGGGGGGTAGGAGTGGGGGGTCCCGCTGCAGGGTTCTCGTACCACACTTGACGTGCTGTGACAGGTGAAGCCTGTGACTAAACCCGAAAGCAACCACTGAAACAACACGGCAAAAAGTTACAGCGAGGGAGTCAACCGCAGAGAGAAAATGGAGTCAGGAAAAGTTCTCAGTCCTAGGGAAGGCAGGAAAAGAGGAGGAAGGAATGAAGGCTGGAGGGACAAATAGCAAGGAAATTTCAAGAAGACATACGCGAGCCCGACCAGAGCAGTCACCACTTTAAATGTAAGTGGTCGAAGCCAGGAATCACCACTGGTCACACACTGCAGCCTAAACTGCTGACCTGATTCAGTCTCACCAGTTTTCCCACCAATGTTCTTTGTTCCAGGATCTCAAGTTGCATTTAGCTGTTATTTCTCCTTAGTCTCTTCCAATCTGCAACAGTTACTCAGTCTTTTCTTGCATTTTATGATCTTTTTGCTTTTGTATCTACTGCCTAGTCACTTTGTAAACTTTCAGTTCGGGGGTGTCCATGTGCTCTCGCGATAGGAACAAGGTGACGCACGGTTGGCAGGAAGAGCACAGAAAGGATGTGTCCTTCCCAGTGTCCCATGTCAAGGGTACACGACGTCGATCTAATCACTGATGATACCAACCCTGTCACACAGACAGGTGGTTTCTCCACTGAAAATGTATCCTTTTACCCTTTGGAGCTGATAAATACATTGAGGGAGATATTTTGACACTGTGGAATCCTGGAGGGAACTTCTTTAAGTAGTTTTAATGCACTAGGTTGAAACTGAACGGATGGGAGAAGATATCTCATGCTGACCTCGTGAAAAGAAAGCGGGAGTGGCTGTATTCACGTCAGATAACATAGATTTCGAGTCAAAGCATCTAGGGGAAAAGATGGTCGTGTCCTAATGACAAAGGAGTCAATTAATCCAGAGTGCCCAGTAATCTGAATGCAGGGTCTCAAAGTGCGCGAAGCAAAAACTGATAGAGCTGCAGGGAGAAACAGACAAATCTGCAATTATAGTCAGAGATTTCAACACTCCCTCTCAATAATTAATAGAGCAAGTGGACAGAAAGTCGATAATAACACAGACTACGAAAACAACACGACCGGCCACCTTGACCTCACTGACGTGTACCGCACACCCTGCTGAGCGGCAGGACACATGTTCAAGTGCACGTGCAACAATCATTGACCCTATTCTGGGCCATAAAACAAGTATCAAGACATTTAAAAGGATCTAAAACATATAGAATATGTCTTCTGACAACAGCGGATTTAAATTATCAACAACAGAAAAACCTCTGGAAAAATCTCCAAAGATCTTCAAATGAAATGACATACTTCTAAACTCATGGGTCAAAAAATAAATCAAAAGGGAAATTATAAATTATTTTGAGCTTAATGAAAAAGAAATTACAACAGATCAAAATTTCTGGGATGCAGTTAAAGCCGGACTGAGAGGGAAACTTAAGGCACTAAAATGCCTGTACTAGAAAGGAAAAGGCTGCAAATCAGTGGCCCTAGCTTCCACTTCAAGAAACCAAAAAGGAGAAAGTTAAACCCAACGTCAGCAAGGAAAGAATAAAGATCAACCTGGAAGTCATCAATGAAATCAAAGTGAAACAATCAACGAAACCAAAACTGGCCCTTTCAGAAGGTCAATAAAATTAATAACCTTCTGACCTGACTGATCAGTAAAAAAAAAAAGAAAAAAAAAGAAGCCACAAATTACCAATATCAGGAATGACTGAAGCAATATCACTTCATGCCCTATAGATATTAAAAGGAATATAAGTGAATATTATGAACAACTTTATGCTGATAAATTCAACAACTTGGATGAAATGGATGTTTCCTTGAATGATACAAACTGTCAACATTCAGTAAAAAACATGACCTCCTTGGCAGTTGAATATTCATTAAATAATTCTACTATATATAAAAATGATAATACATCATGACCAAGTGGGATTTATCCCAAGAACACAAGGTTGATTTAACACTTGAAAATCAATCAACACAATCATATTAACAGACACACAAAAAAAAGATTCTCAACAGATGCAGAGAAAACAAAATTCAACTTATATTCCTGCTAAAAACTCTTAGCAAACTAGAGAAAGAATAGTCTTTCAATGAACAGTTCTGAAAAACTGGTTATCCACATACATAGAAATAAACTGAACCACACGTCATGCCGTATGCCCAAATACTCAAAATGGATAATGGACCCAAATGTAAACCCCTCGTGACTTTGGGTTAGGCAAAGATTTCTTACATATAACACCAAAAGCATAATCCATAAATGAAAAAATTGATAAACTGGACTTCCTCAAAATTAAAAACTTCTGCTCTTTGAAAAACTGTTAAGAGAATGAAAAGATAATCCACAGACTCAGATCACATATCTGATAAAGGACTTGTATCTGCAATACACAAAGAACCCTCAAAACTCAATAAAAAGAAAACAACCCAGTTAAAAGTGGGCAAAAGATTTTAACAGAACACTGCCCTCCAGAAGATGGCAAATAAACAGATGAAAAGATGCTGAACATAATTAGCCACCAGGGAAATGAAAATCAAAGCCACAATTCCATCTATCACTACACACTTACTAGAATGTCTAAAATTGAAAAGACAGACCGTACCAAGTGTTGGTGAAGACATGGAGCATACACTATTGGCAGGAATGTAAAATGGTACAGTCACATTGTCAGTTTCTGAACAGTTTAACTACAGCTACCATATGATCCAGCCACCCCACTCCTAGGTGTTTACCCAAGAGAAATAAAAACATTTGTCCAAAGACTCGTGCACAATGTTCATATCAACTTTATTCCTAAGAGCCCCAAACTGGAAACAACCCAAACGCAGATGAACAGGTGAATGGATGTACAGACTGTGGTATATTTGTGAAATGGAGCACTATTCAGCACTAAAAGGAATACCTATTGGTAAACCCATCAACACGGGCGAATCCCAATACATTAAATAATTATGCTGAGTGAAAGAAGTAGACAAGAAAGTACATACTATGTAATTCCATTTATATAAATTATAGGAAACACGAGCTAATCTGTAGTGACAGAAAGCAGATCAGTGCTTGCCTGGTGATGGGGAGGGACGGGAGAGAGGACAAAGGGGGAAACTTTGGGGCATTTACTATGTTGATTGTGGCGACGGTTTCACAGGTGTATGCAAAAGTCCAAACGTATCAAATTTAAATATGTGGTTTATTGTACATCAATCCACAATAAGCCTCCTTTAAAAGACCCTGAGGAGGCTCAGGTTCAGCTCAAACATCCCCACCTCACATTCCCTGCCCTCCGCGGATGCTGACACGCACCGACCCTCAGACACCGGGTGCTGGGGCAGGGGTCGTGGGCAGGAAGGAACCCAGGAGCCCAGGTGGAGCGGCCTCGCAGCCCCGCCCACGGCCCCGCCCACAGCGCCTGCGCCCCGCCCACAGCGCCTGCTCCCCGCCTGCTCTCAGTACCAACCCCGTAGCGTCTGAAAGCCCCGCCCCTCCTCGCCCTCAGGCCCCGCCCCGCTCCAGGGCCCCGCCCCCAGCTCCCCGCAAACCCCGCTCAGGTCTCCTCACACGCCCCGCCCCTGGCCCCGCCCCTCGCCACCAGGCCCCGCCCACCAGCGTCCCTCCCGCCCCCCCGCGGGCCGCGCAGGCCGGAGCGCGGCCTCCCCAGCGAGCGGCCGCGGCGCGGGCGCAGGGGCGCGGGGTGGCGCCTCGTGGGTGAGTCGCCGGGCGGGCGGGCTCCGAGAGGCCCCAGCGCGGCGCGCAGAGCAGCCTCCGGCCGCGCAGGTGAAGCCCGTCCCCAACCCGGGAGCTGGAACCCCCCCTTAACCCTGTCCCTGCCCCCACGCGAGTGCCGGGTCGTGGGCTCTGGGGTCCCGGGGGTCCGAGCCCCGCCCGGCCCCGCGCGCGGCCCCGCCGTCCACGCCCAGCGCGGGCCGCGCGCACAGGGCTTGGCTTTCCTCCTTTCTCCTTCTTCAGACAATTGAAATAAAAGGCGGCGTCCTGGTGTCCGTGCGGGTGGCGGGCCTTTTAGGGATGGCGGAGAAGAGCTTGATCTATTGTGCTTTTCAAGGGTTGTGACAGTGGCGCGTGCTAAGCGCGCAGGCAGAGTGGCCAGTGGCCGAGCGCCCACCCCGACCCTGCGCTCCAGGTGGGGAAAGCCCTGCAGCCGGCCCGGGTCTGCAGCCCTGGGGGCTGGCGCGCATCCAGGCCCGCCCAGCCTCCAGTCCCCAGCCCGGCCGAGGGGTGATCCCGCCTGTCCTCATTCGTGAGATGCTCCTCTGGGTTGCATGGGCGTCTCCAGAAATAAGTTACAGGGCAGGTCTGTTTGAGGAGGTGTGATCCCCCCACCCCAGACCCTTCAGTGTGCATGTGAGGCCCCCCCACAGTCGAAGTGTGCCCAGGTCCCAGCTGGAACCGGTGGACAATGCTGAACCCTCCTGCCCCTCCCCCGACTCTCTTTCCTGTTCTCTTTTAGAGCTGACAGTAGAGTGCACCGCTTCTCCTGGACGTGGGGAAGGAGAGTGTGTCTGCATCCCGGCACCGTGGAGAAGAGTGCCGTCTGTCCCCAGGCCGCGTCAGGATGGGCACTGTGGGCAGGCAGAGCCCCTTGCCCCTGCTGGTCTCTGCCCGAGGGTCTTGCCTCTTCCTCCTCTTCTGCCTGCACTTGGGCGCCTCCTGCCCACAGCCTTGCCGGTGTCCTGACCACGCTGGGGCTGTGGCTGTGCTCTGCAGCGCTAGGGGCCTCCAAGAGATCCCCAAGGACGTCCCCATGGACGCCGTGCTCCTGAAGCTCGATGCCAACAAAATCTCCCATGTCCCCAATGGAGCCTTCCAGCGCCTGACCCAGCTGAGAGAGCTGGACTTGTCTCAAAACCTCATCGAGACCATCGGCCCCGCTGCCTTCTCGGGCCTGGCTGGGGCCCTGCGGCTGCTGGACCTGTCCCACAATCACATCCGGAGGATTCCGAAGGATGCCCTGGGCAAGCTCAGTGCCAAGATACGCCTGTCCCACAACCCCCTGCACTGCGAGTGTGCCCTGCAGGAGGCCCTGTGGGAGCTGAAGCTGGACCCCGACTCGGTGGACGAGATCGCCTGCCACACTGCAGTGCAGGAGGAGTTCGTGGGGAAGCCTCTGGTCCAGGCCCTGGACTCGGGCGTCAGCTTCTGCAGCATCCACCACAAGACACGACGTGCCATTGGTCCATGTTGGCTGGTTGCCAGTGATTGCCCACTGGTGACTATGTGCGCCACAACAGGAGATGCAGGGACACTGGAGCCTAGTCCCGCCCAGTGCCCATCTCCAAGGACCCCGTCAACCCGGTGCCCTAGTGCCTGCTTCAGGCGCACCCCAGCCCCTTGGCTGCCGTGGCTTTTGGAGCAGGTGGACTCTGACTGATGCTTTTGCTCCCCCTTGAGGTAGGTGGTCACAGCCACTTTGTACAGTGCTTTCACGTGTTGCGTTTACTCACTGCAGCATCCTCCAAGTCAGGTAGCTTCACCACTGGACCCATTTGACAGATAAGGAAACCAAAACTTAGAGAAATGGACTGACTTGCCCTCGACAGCACAGTCAGGAAAGGATCCTGTTGGGACTGCAACCCCGCAGGTCTATCATGACATTTCGAGTTCCTTCCTCTGTGCAAGCCTCTCCCGCGTGGAGCCCGTGGGATGTGAATGTGCATTCAGAGAAGAAAGAGCGTATGCTCCCTAGGTGTGAGAGTCCACGCGGAGGTTTGGAGGCAGATTCGCCTGCTGAAGGCACTAAGTCCTCTGCTGGGGAACTGGCTTGCCTTTGTTTACCTTCTACTTCCCGAGAACATCTGAACACAAGCCGTTTTCCCAGAGCGAAGTTACAGGGAGCAGGTTTTTCTAGAGAGCTGAGTGGAATGTAACCGTTCACTCCAGCTCAAACTAACTGTTCAACATCTTGTTTATTCTCAGGATGTTTAACCCTTGTGCCAAAATTTCAGTCTAGTGAGAGGGGAAAAAACATGGAAAGAAACCTGGGAAAGGTCCAGTGTAGACCCCCAAGGGGCAGTGTCAGCAGCCAGACAGATGTGGTCCCACCCGCTTCCTGCCTCTCCTGCTGAACCTGTCTCGGAAGGCCCATCCCCTGGGGTCGCTATTGTGCCTTCCTTTTCTACTCTCTGATACCTAAAGCGGCTCCTTTTCTGAGGATGGGAGGACTGATGTTCGATGTTTCAAGGCCAACCAACGGGATCCTTCCTTTTCTCCGGCAACAGAAACTCTCTATTTTCACCTTTGCTGCCAGGAATCTCAGAGATAATTTAGTGCTCGATTTTCTTACCTATATTACTTCACGTTCTGGGTGGACATTATCTCCACCTATATGATTCCAATTTCTAATTTCATTTCTTACTGCTTTTTTGTATGAGTGTTTATTTTTAAATTACTTTGAATATATTCTGGGGGGGAGCAAATGAGTGATAAGTGTAAATTGTTTATGGACTTAAAATATAAGGTATAGATGATTCATCAAGCAGATGCTTAAAAATGATTAGAAAGCAGTGATTTGTGTTTGGAAAGTATCATGTGTCTTGAAGCAGGAACGTGAGCTCGTGCCTAGGGCACACGTGCCCCGTCTGATGGCCTGCTGTGTTCTGACAGCTCAGGTGCACACTGGCTCAGAGACGTAGCACACACAGGGTCTGACCTGTCAGTGGTGCTGCAGCAGAGACTGGCAAAGCTCATCGGAACAAAGCCCTGATTTTTCAGTCATGGTGCATTAAAAAGAAACAACCAACAGATGCCACATGCCCTCCCATGCCGCCCCACGCCTGTGTCCACAGGGGGTGGTGTGTGCAGGTAACTGTCCAGGGCCAGATGTGACCAGCACATGCAACGTGTGTCGAGGGGGCATCTGTGGTGTTTGGGGGGCATCTGTGGTGTTTGGTGGGCATCGCTCTGCCCACTGTCCAGACGAGGAGCCAGGCAGGAAGACATGCCCAGAGGCAGGGTCCACACCCTGCTCTCCTTCCCTCCCACCACACTGCCTGGGTGACACGGTGCTTGAAGGACACTGACCCACACAGAAACCAGTGGCAACACTCATGCTTCCAGTGAGAACTAGAACCAAGTGGCTAGCCTCCCTAGGGTGTGGGGGCTGCTGGCCTGGCACCAGTGTGGTCCATGTGGCACAGATGAGGTCAGCGCATGGTGGGGTGTCCAGGTCCAATGTTCAGGGGAAATAGGTGCTGACACATTGCCTTGAGCTGTGGGGTTTCTGCCCAGAGCAAAGAGCCTGGAAAGCTCATGCTAAGGACGTGTGGGTCAGGGGCCAGGTGCCGTCACTGGCTCTCTGTGGGGTGCAAAGGGACACAGACTCCTTTGACAAGTGCAGGAGCTCACTACCCGGCAGGTTTGCCCAACAGACATGACCCTAGGTCTGCGGGAGAGTGTGGACCAAGGCCTGGGTGTGAAGGGCAGGGTTCTGCCTCTGCCTCTGTGTCCTGAGGGTGCTGGCCAGGCTTGTCTGGCACTTTAGAGGGGCTCGTCTCTGCTGCCAGGGACTCTTCATTTGCTCTTTCCCCAGAATCGGCCCAGAGGCTGGATTTCACCCTAACATAGTTCTTCAGGGGGTGCCCAGGGAGTGTATGGGGGCTCACTATCCCCACCCCACCCAACCCCACCCATCCTGCCAGGCTCCTGCTCACCTCCTGCTGTGCAGAGGAGGTGGGAGAGGACGCAGAGGACACCAGAAGGGTTCTCTCACTCTCCCAAGCCCAGAGTTAGGTTCCTGAACTGCCTGCCTCCCTGGCCTTTCTGGGTCCCCCCAAGACTCCAGGGAAAGCACCTCCCCTCTAAGGAGGACCACAGAGCCCTCAACACTCTGGGACCCTGAAGCTCCTTCCTGCTCATTGGAGCCCCCTCCCCTGGTGTCTGGAAGTCCTCGGGGATACCCTCCTGAGGTGCATTCCTGCCCTCCCCTGTCCTGCCCTGCCCTGCCCTCCCCTCCTGTGGCCCCTTCACTAGCGAGGCCTAGGATCCATGATGGAGACTTGCTGAACAGGGCAGTGGAGCTCCTTGAGATGATGCCCCTGCCTGGGCCCAGCCTGCCCTGGCTGTACCCACCACCCTGTTCCTTGCAGCTCACATGAGCGTGGATGCCGTGGACACGCTGCCCGCCATGGGCCCTCAGGCTGATTCAGCCCATCTCCACCCTGTACCAACTGACGGGGTCTTCTAGATCTTCAGTGGCCGTAGGGACAGCCCTGCCTCAGCTTGGAGGCCAGTGATAGTGGTGAGCAGGTAACAAAGGAGATGTCTCAGTGGAGGTCCCAGCCTTGTGGGACATGGGTGACCCTGGGCTTGTTGCCATTCAGGTAAGGGGCCCTCACGGGAGAAGCGGGGGGCGCTGCACTCTGGCCCTGGGGCACTGTCTGCTCGGGGTCTGTGGCTGGGCTTCTTTTCCTTCCCAAGAGTGGAGAGTGGGGAGGAGTCTTGTTTCTAGGGAGGCTTTAGGCAATTTCAAGGACAGAGGGGACATGAGGGGCAGCGACAGACTCATGGTATCCTATGGGCCACCGGGCAGCCAGAATCTCCCAGACCCATTGCCTGGGCCCAGGCTCAGCTTCCTGCTGCCCAATTCCACAGCCTCACCTGTGGGTGCTCTTCAAGCATCAAGGGAACCAGAGCACCACCCCAACCCTAAACTCAAGCCCAGTGCCAAATATAAGCCTAACCCCGACCCCAACCCCAACCCCAACCCTAACCCAAACCCCAACTCCGACCCCAACCATAACCCCAACCCTAACCCTAACCTCAACCCTAACCCCAACCTCAGCCCTAACCCTAGGAGAGGAGCCTGGGCCTGGCACCCTTCCCCACACTCATGGCTTCCTGTCTGGGTTTTGGGGCCCCTAGACACCTGCCCAGTGGCTCCCTTGGGTGGTCCAGCAGTGGGAGATGGGCCAGAGTCTGGCCTAGCCACCAGCAGGACCATCCGGATGTCCAGGGGCTATCCCTGGGGTGGAAGGCCACTGAGGGCAGGGCAGACGGGAGACTCCCAGCTCTGCTCCCTGGGCGAGCACCAGGAGCCACCCTGCACAGGCCCCCCTGAAGCTGGCTGGAAGCTGGAGGGGGTACAGGCTACCAGAGGTCTGTTGTGTGGAGGGGCTGGGCAGCAGCGTGCTGGCAGCATGGGGGGTGAACTGGCTCCTCTCAGGGAAGGGCCTTGGTGACGGGAATCTGGCCCTAAGATACTGCCAGCCTCCTCTGCAGGGGCCGTCAGCAGGAGTAAAGCGAGCCTGGAGGGCTCCAGGGCCTGGAGCCAAGTCTGGCCTGCAGTGAGGGCGGATGACAGTTCTAAACTGGACGTGAGGTTGGGGATGAGCCTGGGGGTGTTTTTCTTCACTGAAAGCGGCCAGGAAGCTCTGGCTCTGCCCAGGAGGTCATCTGGGCAGGAGGTGGGACGGCTCTGGGGCTGAAGGCAGGGCCTGGCCGGCACAGGGCTCTCTCGGGTCTAGTTCAATGCCTGGTTCCCTTCGCACGGAGGGCTGGGAAAGTGTGGGTGTGAATGGGGCTGGCCACCTTGGACAGCTCCTCCCGATGGTCCGCAAAATGATGGGGCCACCAAAGCCAGGACCGGAAGTGTGAGGAGGCTGCCTTCTTAGGAGTTCTGAGCAGGAGGTGTGGCCTGGCGCTACGAGGCAGGGGACTCTGCTGCATACTGAGCGCAGCGATGGGCCCGGGCCCTGGGCACTCCTGGCACGTCCCTCGTGGTGGACGCAGGGTCTGGGCTCTGGCCCCGCCTGGCTGGCCTTCCTGTACCACAGGGGCTGGGAGGCTCAGAACTGTGTTCCTTGCTCCCCTGCGCTGTTCTCCGTGTGATTTCTGTTCACCAATCAGGTGCATTTGCATGGGGCTTGGATTCCGAACTGAGTTCCCTGGGGAGTGAGGCAGCTGTGCTGCTGGCCCAGACTGTGATAGAGGTGGAATATTCTGGACTCATGGCAGCTCTCTGGCTGGTTTCTGGAGTTGTCTCTCCTGGAAGCTCAGTCTAAAGTCTGATTCTGTTGTCCTCTCAGCCGTTCTGTGAACCCTGGATAAATCTTTTGCTCCACTCAGCAGGTGGGATTCTGTTGTTTGCAACTCTGCACCTGTCCAAAACCTTAAACCTGCCCCGTCCCTGCAGACCTCACAGTGCGGCGGGGCTGAGGGACCTGTGAGTCTACAGCCGCTGCAGCCCATGAGAGCTGCAGGGACCCAACCTGAGCTAGCCCAGCAGGGGTGCAAAGCCGGCTTGTACTGGCTCGAGCTGGCTCATGACAACTGATTGTTAAATTTGCCTCATGACAACCAATTATTAAATTTTTAGGAATTTTTGAGGCAGTTGACCATGGCAGGAGTCTTCCCACCAAGGAAATTGGCAAATGCTACCAACTGGGACTTGAACCCTCCTGCCCCAGGAGGCTGTTAGTGTTTACTAGCGCACCACGGCTAGAGGGACCTCTCCGTGTGGCCACCTCCCAGGCCAGGGCAAGGGGCTCCTGAGACCAACGCTGTGCAGAGGGTGTGTCCACATCGAGGGGACGCATTCTCCACGTGACCCAGATGTCCTGCGCCCAGGACAAGATCTGCTCCTCCAGGGCTGTGGCTCACTAGATCCACTCTCCCCGTGCCTCATGTGCCGGCAACCGGCCCCCACCCCAAGGCCCCAGCCTTCCCCCCCCTCCCCCTGCTGTCCTCCTGACCCCCTGCTGCTCCCAGCTGCCCTGCTGGCCACTTGTGTCCTTGGGAAGGCCTGGGTGCTCCCACCTGCTGGCCCCACCCGCTCCTGGGGCAGGGAAGGGGAGAGCTCGCCTCCACCTGCAGCAACTCCCACATGCCGCAGAGCCTCCCATGGTGTCATCAGGCCCTGCCATTTCCCAAGCGGATGGAGCGCTGTGGAGAGCCCTGGTCCTCCTCTCAGGAGGGCCTTGCTGCTGCAGAAGCTGCTCACGTTGGAGCCTGCAAAGAACCAGCTCACCTCTTGCCAGCCCAGTGGGGCTCTCTCTGCATGGAGGGTGCAGTTTTATCCAAGCAGAATGCTCATCATTCAGTAGTCTCACCTTCTTTCTGGAAAATTCAATACATGGACTCCTTTGTCTCATGTGGCAGTTGTGTAGCATTTGTTTGTTTTCTTGCGGGGGTAATATTCCATTGTGTGGGTGTCCCAGTTTGTTTATTATATGACCTTTTATCAGTGTTTAAATCATAACATTAATTACAGAAAAGTTCACACATATACAAAAGAAGAGAGAATGGGCTGGTGGACCCACTCTACCCACTGCGGTTACCACCTCTGCCCAAGCTGCTGCTGTTCCCTGACCCAGTGCGCCTTCTCCCCTCAAATGTTCTAAAGCAAATCCGAGACCTCAAAAAATCTCATCTGTAAATATATCAACAGGAACCTTTAACATACAGGGACTCTTAAAAAATATATATATACACACACATATGGAACCACAAAACCAAAGCATCATCGCACCTAAAAGCCACATTCCAGTGGCTCCTTGATCCCCCCCCCCGCTTAGCGCTCACCCCCCAGTGTCACGTCATGGTTTCAGCCTCGCTTGTGTAAGTCGGGCTCTCACTGGCGCTCAGACGCTGGGCCACTGTGTCTCTTAAATCCCCTAAGTTACAGGCTCCCCTTGTTGTTTTGTTGAAGAGTCCTGAGGTTCCTCCTGGTTTCCTGCCGTGCCCTGTGGGGGGGTCTACCCTGCTCCCCCGTGAATGAGCCTCATTCGGTTTCCATCAGACGTCTCTTCTGGTTGTCCCTGTGACGTTCACAGCCGCCGGCAGCACCTGGGCCTGTTAATTCACGGGGTCCTTGAATGTGGGGATGCCCTGGTCTGGGATCCCTCTCCTCCTTTGTCAGCTGGAACCTTCCGGAGAGGCGAGTCTCCACCCAGGATGGCTCGGAGCCTGGCTCTCGGGAGGAGCACTGGCTGCCCTCCTGTCTCCTTCACTCACTGCCTTTCAGAATGAGGAGCTGACTCCTCCAACACTGAGCAGGACAGTTGTGCGCATCCTTCCGTGTATGTTTGACGCATCTGACATGCCCCAGGCCACAGCAGTTCCTGTCCCTAATGAGGCCGGTGATGCCTCTCCATGCTGGCTCCCAGTCCCTGGCGCGCCCTGATGTCCTTGAGGCTTGCTGGCTCTTGGGTGGGACAAGGTGCTCCCGGCTGGTCTTGTCCCCTCCCACACTAGCCCCAGAAACAGCCGCCTCCCCTAGGAGCCCTGACTCCCTTTGGTGGGAGGTGGTGTTCCAGACCTCAGGCCAGATGCCACGGGCACTCAGCGTGGCCTCTGTGTTGTCTGTGAGAGACAGGACAGCATGGGGTCCTGGGCACGCTTCCTGTGCAGACCTTGCTGCCCGCCCCCCAGGGATCCCCCAGCACCTTGGCTCCCAGGCTCCCATGAGCGGGTTCTGTTTCATATCACCTCCTCTTCGCAGCCGTCTCTCTGGAGGGAAGAACGAGGACCCCCAAAGACATCCACGTCCTAATCCCGGGAGCTGTGACTACGTCACCTTATGTGGCAGAGGGACGCTGCTGATGGGATTAAATTAGAGACATTGAGATGGGAGATTGTCCTGGGGTGTCCAAGTGGACGCCCTGTCATCCCAGGTCCTGACGGGGGGAGGCCCTCTCTGACAGAGGGTCAGAAAGACGCACGCAGCTGCCTGTGGAGATGGAGGGGGCCGGGGCCAGGGCTACCGGTTGCCTCTAGAAGCTGGAAAAGGCAGGAACCAGTTTTCCCCTGAGCCTCCAGAAGGAACCAGCCCTGCCGGCACCTTGGTTTTAGCCCCATGAGACCCATGTCTGGCTTCTGACCTCAGAATTCTAAACTAACAAATTTGCATTGTTTAGGCCACCAAGTTTGTGATAATTTGATATGGCAGGCACAGGACACTAACACATCTCCCCACTGTGAGAGCTGCTGGTGTGGTCAGAGCAGATGGCCTGCGGCACTGTCACTGAGTCTCGGTTCTTGGGGCCGGGGTGTACTCAATGCTGCAGCCGGGTGACCTGAGGGGCTCACATCACCTCTGTTGGCCTCTCCCCCTTTCCTGCAGGGTGGGAGCGTCCCCTCAGAGGACCCTCAGAAGCGCAGCCTTGGCAGGCAGGGGCCGAGGTGCGGGGTGGCGCAGTGCCCCTGGCTTCGGGACCCTCATTTACACTCAGGTACATGCCATGCACACGCACACGCATAAGCACACGCACAGTGTCCACTCTCACACTGCACACATGCCTGCTGAGGAAGCTCTAAATGGCCGAGACTCACAGCCTCGTTGGCACCAGGTGTGGGAATCACAGCGGCACTCAGGCCTTGGGGGGCTGAGGGGGAGCTGCCCACCCAAGGGTCAGCGGCGGCGATGGTGCGTGGCCAGGCTTGCTTGCGAGGGCACCTCAGTTCACTGTCCTGATGGTGGCCTGGTGCGGTCGGCCTGTTTCTACCTTCAGATGACAAACCCGAGATTCCAAGTGCAGAGGGGAGAGCGGATGGGCTCAGGGGGTGGCCTGTTTGGGCCAGAGCTGGGCAGGAATCTGCGGCTCTGACACCCAGGCCTGGAAATCCTCAGTTGTGAGCCTGGGCCCTGGAGCGTTGTCAAAACAAAAGGCCAAATCCCTGTTTGAGCACCAGAGAAGGAACGGCCAGTGTGTGTGGCAGAGCCGGGCCAGGCCACGGTCTGTCCCACAGGCAGCTGTGCTGGTTGGGAGCAGGGCTGCCGCAGGCCTGGAGCCCAGTGCGGTTGGCTCTGTGTCTGTGACCATGGCAACGACGCTGCCTGGAGGGAGTGGACACCAGGCGTCCAGGACACCATCAGAAGCAGCCACATGTGGCTTTGGGCCCGGCTGCAGGTCAGCAGGGCCGACCCACCTGCTCCCCGGCGTTCTGTGCAGAGGGTAGTGGAGAGAATGGCCCTCCCAGCCTGGCCTTCCCGAGGGCCCAGCTGCTCAGGGACAGGAGGGGTGTTGGAGGGAGGGTCGCACACACAGGGCGCGGGGAACAGCCCAGATGAGACAGAAAGTGGCTGCGCTGCCCACGTGCAGCCATGTCAGGATGCTGACTCCAGAGGCAATGTCAGCAGCCAGCCCTGGTGGAGGGGGACTGAGGCACGGCACGGTTAGGTGGCTTGCCCAGGTCACGTGAGCTGGGGAGAGCTGGGCTGGGGTGGGGACCAGAGGACACAGATGGGGGGGCGTCCAGTGGCCATCCAGGAAGCCTTGCAGCCAGGGCCACAGCAATGGGGAGTTCAAGCTGTGAAGTTCCCCAAGGAAGAAGAGCTGCTTATTTAGTGACATGTGACTGTCCGTTCACCCAAGCTGTGCTGTGGTGGGTGGAGTGCTCAGAGCACATTCAGGAGACTGACTGACAGACGTCCTGCTGGAAGTCCCAATGCTGCATCAGGTCACCCGGATTCCGAGCACCCAGGAAGGACAAGGCCTGTCCCTTCCCCCTTCGCCCACCTCCCCTACCACATACACCCTCAGACTTTTAGGAGGTCAGTGATGGCCCCTGCAGGTCTCTGTGCAGAGTCCCCTCACTCTGGACTTGCCCAGGGGCTCTCGGGTTCAAGGGGTCTGGGTGCCACGTGGCTCCCAGCACAGCTGCCCTGCCCGGGCCCCAGGCAGTCCCTCTATCTGCGGGGGCGAGGTGGCAGGATGTGGGGAAGCTGCCCCCCTCCGCCCCTCACAGGACCAGCTGGCACTGCTGGGCACCAGCCAGGGCGGCGGGGCCGGGGGCAGGCTGCACGGGGCTGGGGCGCTGCCAGAAGGCGGCTCTGCCCTTGGTCAGCTGGGCCTCAGTCTCTGCAGGCGCTGGCACTTCTGGGTTTCGTCGTAGCTGCTGGCAGGGGTGATGGGATCAAAGGCTGGGGATGGATCCTCAAATCTTCCGTCCCTGCCCCGGGGCCTGTGTACCTCCACCGAGAAGTCACTTTGATTCAGAGCCCGTCAGTCCGGAAGTCATGACAACAGGGACTGGAGGACTGAGATTTTCTGAGCTAATCATTCGCACCAGGGACATGTTCCACTCTGTTTTCAAGGTTCAGCAGCCCCAGGGCCAGGCACTGGGGAAGGGACACTCTGTTGCCACGGGTGGCCCTGGGGATGCCAGCAGGACCCTGTTGCTGTTGTCACATTCCCTTGATGACTGTGTCACTTCCTGGGGTTTGCGTCTGTTTTCAGCCCTTTGGGTCTCTGTTGAGAGCTGTCTGTGGCACCCGGACGGCTGCTCCTGGCGTCTTTGTGTTTGTGTTACTTGTAGGCGCGTTTTCATGCCTTGAGCCTAACCCAGGAACAAACGAAGCCGTGGATGCGCCAGTAGCGTCATCCATTTGTGCTAGTATTTCAACTTATTTATATTTTAAAAGATAATGAGGTTGTGTATTTCACAACTATATCGCACTAAGTGTGTGTCTTCCCTTTTCATTTATTTCCATGGTTTTTACCTTTAAAAAGTTTTTCCCTCAAATAGAAAATTCTATTCTAGAATCTTTTTATTTCCAACATTTGTAACTTTAACTTTTCCAAAAATTATGCCAATTGCAGGCTGATTTGTTTGCTGAGCATTTTAGTAGAATTTAACACCTGGAGGCCAAGTGTTCCCTTGTTTTTGCAAAGTAGCTTTACCTGTTAGTTCTTCTAGATGCTCTTGTGACCCACTTCATTAATTAAAAAGGGCCACATTGAGATTTTGGTTGGAATACATGTTAACATGGGAAATTTTGACACTGTTGGGATATCACTTTGAAGATTTGTTTAAATCTTTGTGTCCTGCAGTCTGATTTTGTGGTTTCCCAGAGTTTACTTCCAGGGAGTGTGGGTGGTGTTAACTGGGTACTTCCCCACGCAGAGGACTGGTGAGCTTTGCAGATGGCACCACTCTGGGTGGGCAGCTGGAGGGGCACCACTGGATGGCTCTGTCCTGTCCTGCCACCCCGGGCAGGAGGCCACAGTCTGCTTGGGCTGCTGTGACAGAGGACCACAGACTGCGTGGCAGAAATGCAGAAACACATCTCCTTATGGTTCTAGAGGCTGGAAGTCGAGGTCAAGGTGCTGCAATGTTGGTCTCCGGCAAGGCCTCTCCCCTCAGCTTGCAGATGGTCATCTTGTCACTGTGTCCTCACAAGCTCGTCCCTCTGCGCAGGTGGAGACAGAGAGATCTCTGGTGCCTCTTCCTCTTTTTATGTGGTTCTATGCGTTCTCGTCAGGAAGGAACTCTGGTTAGTTGCGTGGAGACCACAAAAAGGGAGGGTGATCCGGCTGCAGCGCCAGGCAGGGGGTTGAAATCTGTGCTGGAGCCTTTCCAAAGGGCTGGTCCCCTTTAACCCCCGGGAAGAAAGCCTGATGCAGTTAGTGGGGGGTGTAATGAGGTGTGTGCAGCTTCTGTCCTGCCACGGCCAGGAACTCAGCTTTATGGTTTCTCTGGGGTCCCCTTGGCCAAGAGGGGGTCCGTTCAGTCAGCTGGGGGCTTCGGATTGTGTTTTTCTTTCTCAGCAGGTGTTTCCTAGAAGCTGGGAAAGGCAAGGAGACAGATTCTCCCCCGAAGCCTCCAGGAACCGGCCCTGCCCACACCAGGGCTTGGCTCAGGAAGCCAGTGGGACTTCCAGCTTCTGGAGCTCTCAGGTAAGAAGTCACGCCGGGCCCTCCCGTGGCTCTGTAGACACAGCACGTGGCGCTGTCTGTTCCTCACAGAAACCAGGCAGGAAAAGTCAGGCTCAGGTCTCCTTGCAGGCATCTGTTGGTCGAGTGAACTCACAAGCTTCTCTGACTGTGTCCAGTAGGTTTCCGATCGGTCCTTTCCTGCATTTCTGTGGTCCTGTAAGCAGACGGTGCAGAGTCCTCACGGCCCTGCCTCCTCCTCGCTCACGCGGGTCCTCTTCCTTCGCCTTTGCTGGCACTGCTGGGGCCGTGCGACATGACAGTGTTGACGCCAGGCACCTGCTTATCACCTGAGGGCTCGAATGTTTCATGTACAATATGTTGCTGGTGTGGGCTCAAGAGCCATCTCCACTATTACGAGAATTAAAGGTACAAAAATGCCCCCGCCCCGGAGGAGGTAATTTGTTATAAAGCTATACCACCACCTGCCTCATGACCCGGGAATTTTGCCCCCAGATATTTGCCAAGAGAAATAAAAACATGAACACACACAAAAACGTGTTCAATGACATTTACTGCAGCTCCATTAACAACAGCCTCAAATGGGAAACAGCCCCAAAGTGGACCAACAGGAGAACAGGTAAGTGAATGGTGGAATATTCGTGGCATAGAGCACCGCGCAGCAATAGCAGGGGCAAACTGCAGGTACACACAGCCACAGGGATGGGTCACGCAACACGGTGCAGTGAAGGAGGCGGACACAGAACAGTAGGTGCTGAATGATCCCACTGGTATGAAACTTGCCCAGGACGGAAATCAGATAGGGTGGGCTGGGCAGTGACTCACACGGGGTATGAGAGAATTTTCTGGGTGATGAAAATGCTCTTCATCCTGCATGAGGGATAGTTACATGGAGGTGTGCAAAATTCATTGAACTCGCATAAGACATATGCATTTCAATGTATATAAATTAAATCAAAATTAAATTAAATAAGCAAAGATAAGGGTCCTTAACAAAAATTAAAAATAATACTTTAAAATCACAAAATAATTGACAGGTCTGACTGAGATGCCCTTTCTCCAATTCCTAGTTTGGTAGGACCGTGCCATTGATGTAATAGATTTAGTAAGGGCTCTCCTAATATTAAACCATCTTTCTATTAACCAACAAACCCTGCTTGGGCATCAATAAGGACTGAATTGTGTCCCCTCAAAGTTATCTGTCGAAGCCTAGAAGCCCAGTGTGAGGACAGTGCCACCTGCCAGCCAGTGAGAGGGCCTGCCCCAGGACACATATCAGACTGCACTTTTCTGGGACTTCCGGCCTCAAGACCTGAGAGAAATAAATGTCTATTGCTTAAGTCCCCCAGGCGATGTTTGGTTATAACAGCCGAACTGATTAATACAGTAATTGTGTATTGTTGACAGATGTGATTTGCTCCTGGGTGGGACGACGTGCCCCATCAACACAAGGAAGGCACGGGTGCCCCCGGAGCATCTGCACCTGGGGAAGCCACGGGTGCCCCCGGGGAAGGCACGGGTGACATGCAGCTGAGATTACGGCAGCAGTGTTAGTCTGGAGCTGAGCTAGTGCAAACACTCTGGGGTGCTGGGGCTCTGCTGGGGTGGGGAGGCATGGTGGGGGAGGGGCAGCAGGCAGGTGGAGCAGGCCTTGGGGGTCTCTGAGGAATTCGGGTTTCAGCCATTGGAGAGTCTAGTTTAGCCAGGAGCATGTGGCATGTGGTGTCCCAGGCCTAGTGGGTCCACGGGCTCATAGTGGGTGCTCCAGGTGCAAACAGACAACCATCCTCACCCAAAGTGTGAGCAAGCACTGACTGAGCTTCAGCTCTAAGCCTGGCCTGTGGGAATGGTCTTGGGGACCCTTGCCCAGGACACAGACCCTGGCGAGGAGCGACTGGAAGATGTGTGCACACGTGTGTGCCTGGAGGGGCATGTGCATGTATGTGCATGTGCTCGTGCATGTATGTGCATGTGCTCATGCACATATGGGCGTGGGAGAAGCGTGTATGTGTGCATGCTATGTGTATATGTGTTTGTGCATGTGTGTGAACATGTGTGTATGTGTACATGCATGTGTTTGCTATGTGTGTGTGCACACATATGTGCGTGTGTGTGTGCGTGTGTGATTGGGGGCAAAGGTGCATGCTGGTATTGGGGAGCTTAAGGGAAAAATCCAGCAATCTCAACATTGGTAAGGAATGACCTCAGTGAAAATAAAATTATTTTGTCAGCAGCTGTCTGCTTACAGCCCTGGCGGGACTGTGAACAGAGAAGGTGCAGTCTTCTGGGGCTGCGGGAGCAGGCGGGGCTGTGCCCGGGGGTCTGTGCTCCCCCAGGCTGCAGGAGGGAGGCCTGGGAGCAGGGTCAGAGGCAAAAACTGCCATGGCAAAATGTATCCAGGAAGACAGGGCCTCAAGGGCACCTCCAAGGATGGTTGTGATCTGTGCAGTCTCCTTAAAGTTCATTATCATAAAGCCCACCGAGAGGGGTCCCAAGCATCACAAACGCTGCCTGGCCCAGCGAACTGCGGAGTGTCCCATGAGGAAGTGCAGTGCAGCCGTCAGCAATCCCAAGCATGTGGCCGTGGAACCTTGCGTGTAAATTCACATGGAACAGCACGCTGCCTTGTAAATGTTTATCAACACAGACAAAAACCAGAAGCGTGATCTTGGAAAGAGGTAAATATTTTGACGTTCTCTACATTTCGCCCTCTGGTTTGCATTCAGAACTTTACAAAATCTTGATTACAGGTTTTGGTTTTTCCTGTTTTGTGTCCAGCCAGCAGCAGTGGTGCCCTTTGAAGGTGAACACAGCAGAGAAAGCAAGCAGGGCAGGAGCGTGAGTTCTCCCCCTGCGTGGCGCCTGCTGTGCTGGTGGCGGGCGTGCGTCAGCTCCCAGGGCAACTGGACACCCCCGCGATGCCCCCGCATGCCGAGGTCACTCCACAGAGAGAAGCTCTGTGGGGTCAGGGGCTCCGGGAGGGTGGGACAGAGCGGGATTCTGGAAAGTATCCAATTCACCCCTCCCTTGTGGGCGACAGAGGCTCAGGGGCGGGGAAGTGGCGGGTGGGACTGAGGCTCTTGGCATGCTTGGGCCTGTGTCCCTCAGGGCCCTCCAAGAAGCACAGTTGACAGGATGTGTATAGAGAGGGAGAAAGGCTTACGGTGCGGAACCGGCTCGTGGGACAGCGGAAGCCGGTGGGTCCAAGCCTGCGGTGCGGGTGGCTCAAAGCCCAGGGGTGTGGTTGGTGCCCATGATGCGGGCAAAGGCCACAGGCCATCTCTGGGGAACTCCCTCTTGCCTGGGGAGGCCGGGCTTTTTGTTCTATTCAGGCCTTCGACATATTAGACGAGGCGCACCCATCAGCTTTACCCAAAGTTTAGAGATTTAAAAATTAATCTCATCCAAAAACTCACTCCCAATTGACACATAAAACTCCCCATCGCAGGCATGGAGGCCAGGCTCTCGGACGCCCCTGTGGTGTTCCCAGCTGGGGTGGTCTTCCCCATATACCGGTGTGGCCACCCTGCCTCCAAGGGCACTTCTGGCGGTCCCACCAGTGGAGTCACCCCAAGATGACCAGCCACTGCCCCCCTGAGGCTGCCTCCCCAACGGGCCCACTCTGGGCACAGATTCTGTCTACTGTTCCTCCTTCAGTCCTTGTGCTCACTGGCTGCACGGGCTCTGCCTACAATCCCAGTTAAAATCAGGAACCCCCAGGTGGACCCTAAGAGACATGGCTTGTCCTCCACACCCTCAGGTAGAGTGGGGAGACTGAGCTGACAAAAATACCCGTGAATTTCAGATGAATAACACTCTTTTAGTCTAAATAATGTCCCATGTAATATTTCGGTTATACTTATACTAAAAGAAAGTATTCACCATTTTTCTGAAATTCAAATCTAACTAGGCATCTTGCATTTTTACTGGTATCCTTGGCCCACCCTCCTGGGGCCAGCAAATCCTGGGCTGTCGCCATAATCCACCGGCCCAGACACACTAGCAACAGCAAGCCTGGGGAGGCAGGGTCCAGGCGGTGATGTCAGACAACCCTCTTGAGCGGAAGAGAAGTCAAGGACCTTCCAAGACACGTCCTGGACTCCACAGAGTCCAGCTTCACTGCAGCCCATGAGCAGAGTCTGCAGGCTGACCCCAGAGGTGACTGTGATGTAGTCTCATCTGTCTCCCACCATAGGTTTTCCTAGCGGACCATGCTGGTCTAGTCCACTCTAGGGCCCAGCATTAGAAGCCAGTGTCCAGCCTGCCCCAGCCCTGAGTGCTGTTGATGACCTGAGATAGGACGAGGGCTGGAGGGACAAGTGTCAGCAAAGCCACGGACATCCCAGGACAGCAGAGACAAGCCCTAGTGGACGGCAGGGACAGGCCCTAGTGGATGGCAGGGACAGGCCCTTGTGGACGGCAGGGACAGGCCCAGGTGGACAGCTGCTCTACAGCAAACCCCTCCCTAAACTAGCCCAGCCTCCCTCTCAAGGGTCCAACCAAATTCCCACGTCGTTTTCTCCACTGCAGATGTCCGACTTCCCCACACCTCTGGGTAACCAAGCCCTATCTGTCAAATGTCTTTCCAGCACGGCCCGTGTGATGGGCAGAGGGACAGAGATAAGAACCCTCCCATCAAACCACCACCGAATTCCTGGATGCACTTGACAGGTCATGGTGCAATTTTCTTTTTATAAAAGGATCCTGTTTGGTATTGTTTTTGTTTAGGGTTTTTGCATTTATGTGTTTGAATGAATTTGGCTTTTAAATTTCTTCCCTTGTGTGAAGTTTTCCAGTTTTGGAGTCAGATTATTTTATAAGGTGAAGTGGGAAGCTTTCCATCATTTCTTGCTATGAAGAGTTTATCAAGAAAACGATCTGCTTTTTCAAAGCATTGAAAATGCCTAAATAATCATTTGAGTGTTGACATATTTTTTGAAGGTAACTGACAAATTTCCGTTTCTTCCCTGCACGGTGGCCTGCTTGGGCTTTCTACCTTCCGCTTGAGGCAATTCTGGTAATTGGTCTTTCCTAGAAACTCTCCCTTCATTCAAACTTCTGAAATTTCCAGTGGTATCGCACAACGCTCTTTTCTTATATATGTTCAATCTCATGACTATGATTAGACGTTTTTGGGTTCTCAGCTTTAGTATTTGAGTAGCCTATTAAGTAGGTTACCTAGAGGCGTGTGGATTGGTCACCTACAACATTTTTCTAATTTTTCTAAAAATTGTGCTCTTCTTTCAAATCTCTTTAAATTGTGAATTCATCACATATGCAAAAGAATGTTCCATTTTTTAAGCGTGTAAAGAATAATGAGAGGACACCATGAGCCCGCCATGCAGCTGAGACACAGAACATGCTACTGGCCTCGTGCAGACAGCGTTAAGAATTTTAAGACGGAAACAGCTGAGCGTGAAGCCAAACGTGGGCCCCGTGGTCGCAGCTTGCGGAGTTGTCCTTCGGTGCCTTCACCCTTCTACCCTGGGCTGGGAGACAGAGAACGAAACAGGCCTCACCTGGCTGCCTTTGGCAAACTCCTCCCCCCGCCCCCGGGCCTGCTCCACGGCACCACTTCTCGGGCTGGGCGGAGGGCCCTCTGCCCCATCTCCGGCTGTGTGCACCCCCAGGGCCTTCCCAGCCAAGCTCTGGCACGGACACTTCCCCTCTGCCCTGGAGGCCTGTCCAGTGGCACTGCCCACCCACCTCCCCTCCAGGTCTGGGGGTCGTCTCATCAGGCCTGGGGGGCCACCCAGCGAGGTAGGAGTCCTCTCACCTAGTGTGGAGTCAGGGCATGAGAACGGGAAGGAGCCCTCGAGCACTTGCCCAAGGGGGCATTCCAGCACCTCCCATCACCCATGAGGCCGCTTCAGGGACCAGGAGGTGGCCAGGGAGGCAGGCCTGGGCCCAGAGGCCAGAGGTCTCCATGGGTGGGGCCGTGGGGAGGGACACAGGCCATGCCCAGGCTTGCGATTCCTGACCTGACCCGCCTTCAGTGCATTTATGGGTAAACTGAAGCTGGGGGGAAGAGGCTCCCTGTGGAGGGGAGGTGGGCTTGCTGCCTGCACCAGTGACAAGGGCCATGCTCACATGCCACTGCTGAGTTGAGTCCCCACAAGAAACACAAAAGAGCCGTGCTGCTTTTGTAAAGAGCAATATAAATATATTTCCATGTAGATAAAACACAATAAATAGGTGGCAGTGAATGTCTCACAGCAACACACCTGCTTCGCCCCTGGGCATGCATAGCAGGAGCCGCTGGGCCTGAGGCTAACGCCCTGGGGACGTGTGCCCGAGGCTCTGTTGTTTTTGAGGTAAAACTTATGGAAACTTTTCCCTTAGGGCGAGATCCCTGCTAGACACTGGGCTGGCCAGTCTAGCTGGGCACTCTGTCTTCAGTCTGAAGGACAGCAGAGCCGTCAAACGTGGCCAGGCAGTCACCGGGGCTGCGGCTTTGGCACAGCCACCTGCATGGGGCGGGTAAACCCGACTCGGAGAGGGCATGGAGGTGGACGGACATCCCTGCCAGAACAAGGGTGACAGACAGCCCTGCCTGGACCCTGCCTGCTACCCAGGCCCAGGCTGCCCCAGACTCGGCCTGCCCGGAGGTCCAAGGCCACCAGGGTAGGGAGTATTGGGGTCCTGCCTGGCCTTGCCACCCCCTTCCCCAGCAGCCCGCAGCCCCTCAGCGCGTCCTCAGCCACAGGACCCTGGAGAGGGGCTCCTTGGCGCTGGAGTAGATGAGGTAGGAGCCGGCCGAGGTGTTGAAGGCCTCCCAGTCCCTGCAGCCAAAGGTGGGGAGGCTGTGCACCGCCACGAAGCCCTCGTAGCCCTGCCACCTGCAGGGACAGACAGCATCAGCCTGGGTCTGCAGCAGTGAGGGCTGCCCCCACATGGCTCCTGCCCCACCTGGCTTACGGCCCCCCACAGTGCTGGGACACTGCCCCGGCCCCTGCCTCCCATGGGCATGGCGGGGAGGTGCCCCACAGCCCTGTGCTGAGCAAGCTCCCCGGGTCCTAACCATAGAGAGCGGGGCAGAAGGGGCCTTCTTTACTTGCAAAGTGGGAAACTAAGGCCCAGAACAGGAAACTGCCCCATCCAATATCCCACATTTCCCTCATAACCACCCAGGATCCTGCCCCAGTCACCCCAAACATGCGAGAGGATGGTGGGGAGTCCCGGCAGTTCCAAGGGCTGTCTCTGACAGTGAGGCCCCCAACGTGCAGGTCACCACACAGGGATGGCCTCTCTGTGCTCAAACAAAGGACACACTGCTCAGCAACCCCACATCAGGAGCCCCGGCCACCGTCCTGCGTCCTGCCGTGGAAGGACGCATATTTATCAGCAGGTGGCTTCATTTTCACAGGGTGGAGTTCCCAAGGTGGGGCTCCTAGATCAAACGACAGGAATCGTTTTAATTTTAATATTTTTCCAGATTATTTTCTGGAAAGGCTGTGCTGACTCCTGATAGGAAAGGGACAGAATCCCCCCAACCCTGCATCTACATTGTTGATCTTTAAAAAGCTTCCAAACTAATGGGTGTAAAATCTGTCATGGTTTTGCACCACTTCTAATACATTTATTCACATTAAAATTTTTTTTTTCTTCTGTAAACTCCTGTTTATATCTTTTGCCCATTTTTCCAAATTAAAAAAAAATATCTTTCATTAGTTTGTAGGGGTTCCTTTTCTGTCACATGTGTGGTGAATAGTTTGTCTTTTGATTTTGAACAGGATTTTTTTTCCATACAAAGCCTTTAAATTTAGGTGGTCACGTAGCTTTTCTGCTAATATTTTTGTTGTTTGATTTTTTTACATTTAGATTTTTAATCCGTATCAAATTTATTTTTGTGTATGCTGTGAAGTAGGTGTATAGCATTTTTTCTTCTAGGTTATGTGAAGCTAATCTTCCAAATTATGTAAAATTATTTTATTAAGTAATGCATCCTTTTCTCATTGACTTCAAATATAACATTTATCACATAAAATTATCATATGTTCATTATTGGCTCTTCTGGACTGTATTCAATTCCACTTATATATTTGTTCATTTTTGGCAAAAATCATCCTGCCTTATTTACATGCTGACTGGGCCCTCCTTCACTATCCCTCTTTTTCCAAAATTTCTTGGCCATCTTTGAAAATTTATCTTTTCACATGAATTTTAAAATTATTTTGTCATGTTGAAAAGTCTATAGCAATAAATTTCAAAGTCTAAAAGAAAATGGATGATTTTCCTAGTAAAATTTAGATGACCAAAACTGCCTCAAGCAAGATGGAAAACCTGCATCAACCCATAACCACGGGAGAGATTGGAAAAATTTTTCACGAGATACTTAAACCAGGCCCAGGCTGGGCTTGGTGGCTCACGCCTGTGATCCCAGCACTCTGGGAGGCCAAGGCGGGAGGATCACTTGAGCTCAGGAGTTCAAGACCAGCCTGAGGAAGAGCAAAACTCCGTCTCTACAAATATAGAAAAAATTAGCCTGGTGTGGTGGTTCCAGCCTGTAGTCCCAGCTACTCAGGAGGCTGAGGCAGGAGGATCTCTTGGGCCCAGGAGTTGGAGGCTGCAGTGAGCTATGATGACACCACTGCACTCCAGCCTGGGTGACAGAGCGAGACCCTGTCTCAGAATAAATAAATAAATAAAATAAAAAACAAACAAAAAGTTACCAGGCCCAGATGGTTTTACAACTGAATTTAACTTAGTCATCAAAAAAGAGAGAGAGAGAATCCTATTATTCAACCTATTCCAGTCCACAGCTGTAGTTAGAAAACTCTGCAGTGTGTATTTACTAAGTGAGGCTTCATATCAAACTGGATAAAGGTAATTCCCCAAAAGAAAACCACAGAGCAATTTCCTCTCCTATTACAGAGGTAAAAATCTTAAAGATAAGCAGTTGGAAGCCAAGGGCATATTAAATAATTATACATCATCAAGTGGCATTGGTTCCAAGAATGCAAGGAAAGCTCTCATTATAAATCATTACATCAACAGAGCAGTGGAGAAAAACACCACCATGCAACAGCAAATGCCGGCGGAAACCGTAAACATGACACAGACCCTCTCACACAGCCCAAGGCAGCATCATATCAACACTGATGCTCAAACGTTCTCATTAAATCACAGCAAGGCAGAGCGGCTGCCGTTACTGCTGCTATCCAAGACTGTTTGGGAACTTTTAGCTAGTTAAGCAAACTAAATAAGCAATGAAAACATTAAAAACTAAGGTGCAAAGCTGCCTTTATTCTCAGATGTAATTATATTTCTAAATCCCATGAGACTCTTCTCAAGAAAAATGATTAGAATTGATAAGATAATTGGGTTAGGTGGCTACACACAAAAATTGACTGCCGTGATAAGCCGCCACAGATGAAAGTTTTAAAATCCTATTCATTACACTTATAATACTTGTATGAATAACTCTCAAGTTAGTATGTCCACATCACTGCATCTGCAGCCAGAATCCATGGGTGCAAGAGTCAGCTCTAGGACCCAGTGGCTAAGTCAAGGGGAGTGGCTGGGGCCCAGGCCGTGACCTCGGGAGACTACCTTGGCCCCATGGCCCGTGACTCATTCTGAGCCTGTGGCCACCTGCAAGGGAAGGTGAGCCCCACAAAGGGACCCAAGGTGGTGAGGGAGGATGCTGGCCTTTGGCAGCTGTTTACCTGTAAATAATACTGTTCACCAAGAAGGTATTTCCATCGAAGGAGTTCGCAACCACCAGGAAATAATCTTCTCCCACTGAGAAAAACTCCCAGTCCAGAGCACTGTGGGAACAAGTGAGCGGATATTAGGACACAAACCTGAGATGTCACCAGGGAACTGGGGTGTTACATTGGAGCCAACTCTCCCAATTCCAGAAGCTGGGGGCCCGGGTCCCACCTCCAAGATTCACAGACGAGGAGCTGGGGCCTAAAGTGGGGAGTGGTTTTCTCAAAGTTACACAGTGAGTCAGTCTATTCCAGGGGGATGCAAATTAGTTGTTGGCTTAAAAATACTTAAAAAAATTTTTAATTGTGGTAAAATACACATAACACACAATTTAGCATTTTAATCATTTTTAAGTAGATACATTTCTGCGGCACTAAGTACGTTTACATTGTTGTGCAACCATCACCACCATCCATCTCCAGAACTTGACATCTTGCAAAACTGAAACTCTGTCCCCATTAAACATTAACTCCCCTCCCCTCCCCAGTCCCTGGCACCCACCGTTTCACTCTCTGTCTCTGTGAATCTGGCCACTCTATGGACCTCAGACAAGTGGACTCATACAGTATTTGTCCTTTTGTGACTGGCTTCTTTCACTTAGCCAAATGCCCTCAAATTTCCTGCATGTTGTAGAATGTGCAGAATCTCCTTCCTTTTTCAGGCTGAATAATATCCCATCGTGTGTGTGCCACGTTTTGTTTATCCATTCACCTGTCGATGGACACTTGGGTGGTTTCCACCTCTTGGCTAGTGTGTACAGTGCTGCTATGACTATTGGGGTGCAAAAGTCCACCTTTAAGAGTTTGAAACAATCAGAGAAAAAGTTCCAGGCTCACAGCCCCTCTGAAGGTGAGCGCTTGAGGGCACCGGCCATGAGGTCACCCATTTGGAAACCCTGACCGCCCACTGTTCAGGTGCCCCCAGGATCTGCCAACACACAGACGTTCTCCTACACTTGGAAGCTGTTTCTTACTGCAAACTGATATGCCGTGTTCTGTGTTAGGCAAGAGCAGTGTGGGGAACCTTTTCATGCCAGAGGCTGCACTAATTCAGCTGTAATAAGGTTGCATTCAAAAAACTTCAATTAAATATACTTAAAAATGTACATTATTTTGTAAAAATCTAACTACTATGTACTTAATTTCAAAAACTGAAAACTATTTGTTAATTTTAAAGTTAACTAACCTTTTTAGTGACTGTGTTGTGTCCGCTTTTTGTTGGAAAGTATTTAAATATTTGGTTGCAGCATGGATGTCCGCAGTTTCAGTTGATCCTCCAGATGGGTGTCAGTCATTTGTGACCTTAAGGGCGTATTGATTTGGGTTAGGTAGGAGAATGTAGACTCGCAGCAATAAGTGGTTGAGAAGCAAGAAAACTTTTTACAGACATGTTGCCGAAGGGGTGGGTATTCTGCATTTTTCCATATTTCAATTGGATCCTTCTTAGCATGAAACAATGACTTTAAAATGTCATCTCCTGAGAGCTCAATCAATTCCATCTGTAGTTCTTTAGGTGCCTTGGTGATATCAACTATGTGAGGCTGAAATGCTAATTTGAGTGTGATGTCATGATTCTCAAAGTCAGTGAACCTTTCATTGTATTTGCCAATTAATAGGCCTGTAACAGCTGTGTATTCTTCAAATGATTCACATAGGTCATCCTGCTCATCAATGACCTTTGCCAACTGGGGAAAATGTTCATCTGAAATTTCCTTTTGAAGAAGAAGGTTTTGAAAAAAGATAGCTTTTTTCAAAATGCTTGTATTTTTTGCCACATATCATATACTTAGTTTTACCTTGCAAAGAAATATTCAAGTAGTTTTGATTTGACATATCACACAGAAATACTGCATTCCTGTAGAAATCTTCTTTCAATAATTCACATTGCTGATTTTGTTCTTCATAAAATTTAACTATCTGTTCTCACAGAGATAAAATTTTGGCTAACTCCTGTCCCTGCAATAGCCAACACACTTTAGAATGATACGGCAAATCCACACTGAATACCTCACCCTTCAACTTTAGCATGTTACGAAACTGATGATGCCATGTTGCATTTGCACTAATATAGTTAACAATACTTATAATTTGTTGCAAAGTGTCACTTAAAATAGTAGCTTTAGCACAGAGAGTTTGCTGATGCAAGATACAATGAAAAGAAATGAGAGCATCTGGATCTGTTAATACTTTTTTTTTATCTGTGCAATAAACCCTTCATGTTTTCCTGTCATGGCAGGTGCATCGTCTATACATATACTCACTAGATTTACCAAATTCAGTCCAACTTCATGACATTTATCTTGAAAGTTGTAGAAGATATCTATTCCCCGTGTTCTGTTCACAAGAGTGCCCAAAGCAAGTAACTCTTTGTAGCAAAGAAAATCTCCTGTTATGACCTGAATGAAGTTATAAAACCTGCGCCAAGTCAGTAGTATCACTTGATTCATCCAAAGTGATTGAATAGTATTTATTTTCCTTTTGAAGTAGTGCATGAAGTTGTTCTGTTAAGTTGAAGGCTAATTCATGCTGCCAATCAGTTATGGTTCTCCTTGAAAGAGGCAGTTGTTTGTACTTGGAAACATTATTGGGGTCTAAGCATCCTACAACTTCAACAATTCATTCTTTCACAATTTCTACGTCACTCAATGGCTTCCCTTTTTTCCCGAGTATATAAGCTACTTTATAAGTCACTTCAGTGGCATTATTTCCAGGTCTCATTGCTGCTTGAAAGAATTGTCTTTCCTTCTGATTTTCATCTTTTCATTTCTGCAATACAACCTTTCATGCCTCTCCCTCTAATTTAAAATATTTGTGGTCCTTATGAGTGTTGTAATGCTGATGAGCATTGAATTTCTTTAGTATTGATATTTCAGTATCACAAAGCAAGCGAATCATCTTATCTTTAGCAGAAACAAGATAATATTGCAATTCCCAATTCTCATTAAAAAATCTGCGTTCTTCTTTCAGCATTCTCTTGGTCTTCTTTGACATGGTGGGCTGTTAAGCAGACAGAATTAAAAAATACAGTCGAGCTTTGCAACTATTCACAAATTCCACTTCAAACAGAAACTCAGTGTACTGCTGTCAAAAGATGATGCCAGACTGGCCTACTTGACCCCCATAAACTCTCGCCAACCAGCCTCGTGTGGTAGTGGCGCCAGTCAGGCGAGGGAAGTTAGAACTAAATCATGAGTGTAGCAGCTGTCAGTTTAGCCCTCATGGCTCACTAATGTTCTAATTGTGTCGGTCAATCTGGGAGGATTACTTTGTTGAAACTTATTTTATTCTTTGGTATTTTAAATATGTTCATTTTAAAAATAAAATAAAAATATAAAAAGCGAACAAAAATGTATTAATCAAAATAAAAGGATTTGTTCTGTAAAACCTGGATTCAGTCAAAAGGCCCCACTTAAGGACCCAGAAGGCCACATGTGGCCTTAAGGCCGCAGGTTCCCCACCGCTGGGAAAGAGCCTCGCCTGAGTTTGCCACGGGGGTGTCTGTACTCAGGGCCAGCTCAGTTCCTGGGGTCTGACAGGCAGCTGCCCCAGACCCTTCCCCTCTGGGAGGCCTTCTGGGCCTTCAGCCACTGGGCCCAGGTCTCATCTCTGCCTTATGCTTCTCCAATTCCTGCAGGTCCTGTGCCCACTTCAGAGATGAGGAAGCTGAGGTGGAAGCCATGCAGCAAGCAGGGGCCAGTCTGGGGTGGAGGCCAGGTGGTGCCTCTGCGTGTGGCGGCCTCCGGGCTGTGGCCAGTCTAGGCAGCAGAGGCCCCCTCATGGCCAAGGCTCATCTCTGGGTGCTCCCCTGTGTGGCATCTCAAGGGCTGGCCTGCAGTGGGTGCTCAGAAAGGGCCTGGGAGCAGGAGGGACCACAGAGCAGACAGGGGTGGGGTGGGGCAGGGCAAGGGTTTGAGGGCCCTGGGCTCCTCACGCCTTTCTTCAGGATGCCCCCGGGCGGACTCCATCGTGGTGGGTGACGATTCAGCCCCATAGTGGTGCCCATACACATGCTTAGTGGGGGGCTCTGGTCTGGGGCTGCGGCCAGGGCAGTGCGTCAGTGCCATCCACGTGGGTATTCCTCACTGGGAATTGAGTTCTAAGCCTGTGGCAGACAAACCCACAGCAACGTTTTAATGCACAGGCAGCGTAAATGACTGTCTGGCTGCACCGTGGCTTGTGTGAGAAGCAAGCTTTGGTTCAACACCGAGGGAAACACGGTATCTAGCAGTGGCTTCCTGTTTTTGCCTCCAAAGCAATATTAGATTACACTAATTACATTGACAGCAACTTGAAGTATATTTTTATTCTTCAAAATTATACCATTTGGTCAAAAGGTGGAAACAACACAGATACTCATCAGGGGCCAAATGGGTAGACAAAATGTGGTCTGTCCACATGATGTCATATTGCTCAGTCACAACAGGAAGGAGGCTCAGTTTCCAGCTTGGACGAACCTTGACAACATGACGCTGAGTGGCAGGAGCCAGACACAAAAGGCTACATACTGCATGATGTCATTGACGCAGAACGTCCAGGATGAGGACATGCACAGAGACAGAAAGTGGCTGGTGGTTGCCGGGGCTGGGGAGACAGGAGGGAAGGGAGGGACAGGAAAGGGCGTGGGGTTGGAAACATTCTAGAATTGACTGTGGCAATGGCTGCACACATTTGTGGATTTAATAAAACCACTGAATTGTAACAAACACACAAACACATCACACCACGTGAAGGCAGTTAGAGCCAAGATTACAAACACAAGCCACGAAATCACTCAACTGCCCTGGAGAAGGTTTTCGACATGTTGGAGAGGGAGGCAGCATCATAGCTCCAAGAAATGTAGAAAACTTCCCATATTAGGTAGCAATGCTAGGAATTTTGCTTTTGCATACAAATTTCCAGTTTGGATTCTTCTAATGTGATCACCACAATAAATGTTTGATGGTAATTATTAAACACAATTTTAATGTTTACTAATTTCATTAGTAAATTATTCCCCTTATTGTCTGGTGGTAACGTGGCTAGAAATCACAAATGTGCATCTGCATTTTTATAGGCTCCCCCAGTTTTCAAATTCCAAAGGCATCTGTTCTATTAATTTCTAGATTGCCATCGTCTGCACAGACACATTTCATTCCACAACAAGTTTTTAATCACAGTTCATTCTCAAACTTGTTTATTGTAAACTTCATTCTAAAATGCTTAAGCTACGTTCTGTTCTCAGACTCACTCTGGGCAGGAGTTGACACCTAACGACGTGGGCTCTCAAGAGGGAACCACGGCTCCCTGTGTCCGCCTCTCCTGCGGGCGGCTGGCCAGGGGCCACGGGCACCTTGGCCTGAACCCCCAGCGCCTCCAAGCTAGGCACCGCTGCTAGCTCTTTTTATTTTTCTCTATTCTGAGGGTTATTTTCCCTTTTTTAATTTAAAAAAATTACATAAGTAGCTTATTAATAAGTTAACATTGTATAATATGTGTTTGCAAATCAAGTGGTTCAGAAGTCGTGGGGTATAAATGGAAAGGCCTTCCTGCCTGTGCGCTCCCCTCCACAACCACCCTGTCCCCGGGGTGGCACTGCTGACGCCTGGGGTGCCCTCGGAGCCATGTGGACTCACAGATTCGCGGCACACAGGTGCCCTGTCTCTCCTCCCGCACTGGGTCATGCCACGTTGTTGGTCCTCACCTTGCTTCTCGAAGTTCATCTTGGAGATTTTTTTGCTCAAGGGGTCTAAATTTATTCATCTTTGCATCTCCGGCTGACATGAGGGCCCGGTACGGGGAGGGTGGTGAGCAGTTACTGGATGGAACAAGGGGTGCACAAAACCACGAGGGACCCTGGGGAAGCCGCTGCTCTGTCTGGGGCTGGCCATCAGGCCCCGGCTCTGGGATCCGAATAGTACAGATTCGATTGCACTTTCACGTACAGGGCTCCGGACCCCACCGCAGACGGAGCCCCACGTGGGCTGGGACGGTTACGGGTCCTCTGCACCCGGTGTCCCACACGTGGAGTCCACACAACCTTCCGTGGCCCCACAGAACCAGCCCCACCAGTACCTGCCGACCCACCCCCATCCTCCCTGGACTCACTTCCGCCTGCACGTGCCAATCTCTGCGTCCTGCTGTCGGGAGAGGCCGACACTGGGGGAAGGAGTAACGTGTGTCTGGTGGTGACCAGAGCAGGCAGGCTGTGGACACGCTAGACCTCGCACTTGCCCCGTGACACGCGGGCAGCCACGGCCGCTGTGAGCCTTGGTCGCCTCCTCCGCACCGCGCGCAGGAGGGCCCCTCGGCCCGCGCGCCCGGGTGAAAGGAGGCGCGTGCCGAGAACGCAAAGCCCCGCGCGCGGCGCCGCCCCCTCTGGGCCAGTCGCTCCGCGGGAAGAGCCGGCAGGACGGCCCGGAGCAGGGTCCCTCACGGCGGGCCCGGACCAGCTCCGCCCTTCCCGTCGGCCCAGCCCGACCAGCACCTGCAGGTGGGGATGTCCTGAAACTTGACGAAGGTCTGTGCCGTGGCGTTCAGCTCGTAGATGACGGAGTTGACGACGTAGGAGTCGGTCTGCACTTGCACCTGCGCGTCGTAGCTGTGGCTGTTGGCCACGGCGAGAAAGATCCTCTCCCCGATGTGGAAGACCTCCCAGTCTGCGGCGCCGAACGTCTGCGGCAAAGGAGAACGGCCGGGCCCGAGTGAACCGGGCGCCCCTCGGGCACATCCCAGCGCCGCGCCCGGCAGGACCCGGGACCCAGCGCACGGCCCCGCGCGGGCGCGCTGCCCCCCGCCGGCAGCCTCCCCGGCCACCACTCCCTGTATGAGTGTTAGTGCCAGCTGCACCCGTGTTCCCGGAGACCGCCTGTGCCAAGTGCTTCTTCGCCCTCCATACCCCACCCCGCCCAGTGGCCCAGTGCTACGGGCCCCGTCTGCTCTGCCACCTCCTCCAGGAGCCCGCCTTGATTTCTCCAGTCCCGGCTCCAAACACAGAAGCACCGTCTAGGCACATCTGGTGTTTCCTAGGCACGTTTTCCCTGGCTTTGAACTTTGGCTGAGGTTTTCCTTTGACTCTACGGACAGAGCCCATGTCTGGGTTCCTGTGCTCATTGTTCTTCCATAAATCCCTCATCACCCCACACGGGCTCAGGGCTGCCCTTTCGCACCAGCAGTGAGCTGGGGAGCTGCTGCCACCCACCTCGAGCTTCACGGGCTGATATACACGTGGGGCCCAGGAGGAGGAAGTTTGTGTCCAGCACCTTGGGGATGAGGGTGGTGGGGGATTCAGCCCCAGGGCTGAGTACAGAAGGGATAGGACCCAGGGCAGGAACGCAAAAGCCACTTTTCTGGGGAACTCGGGGCGCGGTGGAGAAGGGCCCCAGCAGGCTGCACTGGTGGGCAAATGCTCTCTGGGGAACCCTAAACCATAGCCCGTGGAGGCTGTGCTGAGGCTCAGCTCCCACCTCAGCAGAAAGGGGGTCAGTGTTGCCTGTTCCCACAGGCTGGTGGGGCTGTGAAGCTCAGACTGTACATTTTCCCTCTTGATTTCCAGCTTCTGTTACTGGTGGAGAAACTTGTATTCGATCAACCTTCCTGCTGATAACAGTTATGAACTTTGGATAAAACCCTTAGAAAATATACTCAACTGTTTCAAGCCCAAGCAGGCAGAAAGGGGAGGGGATGCGGCCCCTGAAGGAAGAGAACCAAACTGCGTGACACCCACATTTGTCTGGCTTTCCCTCTGAGGATGCTCCCAGCCCACGTGGCACGTGTGGCGTGGCAGTCACAGAAAGCAGCAGTCAGCTTGGCCAGAGGAGTCAGAGGGAGAGTCTGGGGCCTCCACAGCGGCTATAAATTGGAGGGGAATATCTTAGAAAGGAAGGAACCGTGAGAAGGAATCCTAATATCCCATGTTCACGCCTCTCAAATCCTCGTCTAACTCTTGCATTATGTACATGAGTTAAGATTCCAAGGACCCAAAGATAAACAACAGCTGAGAGCCTGAAAGAACCAATCAGAGGTTTAAACAGCTGCCCAGTGCTGTGGAGACGGAGGTGCAGTCTGAGTCACACCAAGCTAGAGGGATTTGGAAAACACTTAGGGATTTCCACTGAACAGAAGGGATACACCTTAGGATTAAGGACCATGTCGCAGAACTAAGGGTCATTTCCTAGAACTAAAAGCAAAACTAAACTAGACACATCACAACAAAATCTAAAACCAAGCTTTCAGAGATTTAGGTGATGCACCAATAACTTAAAACTTTTTCTAGAACAATACTCAACACTCCTCAGAGGAAGAGAACAGAATATATGATCTCTACAATGCATAACCACAATGTCTAGTATACAACAAAAATCTATTAAACGTGGAATAAAGCAGGCAAATGTGACCCGTAATCAAGAGAAAAAACAGTCAATAGAAATAGACTGACACAGGGCAGATACTGGCGTTTGCAGACAAAACCTTTACGACTGTGATAAGAATCTATAGACGTATTTAGGGAGCAATAAGATGGGAAGGAGGGAGCTAAGAAAACTCTGAAAAGAACCAAATGGAATTCCTACAACTGGAGAGTACAATATCTGTGTCAATAAATTTACTGCATGCAATTAAGAACTACTTGGACAATCCAGAAGAAAGGATCAGTGAACTACAAGATACGTCAACAGAAATTATCTAAACTGAAATACACAAAGAAGAAAAAAGAGATGATAATAATGAACTGGGCACCAGCGACCTGTGGGATGATATTATGCATCTAGTATACATGTCACTGGAGTCACAGAGGGAAAGGAAAAGAGAACAAGGCAGAAAAAACCATTTAAGTAAATTATGGCTAAAAATTTTTCCAAATTTGATTAAAAACAACAAACCACAGATCCAAGAAGATGGGAGTCCCTAAGCAGAATAAATACAAAAAAGTCACGCCCAGATTCACCATGTTCAAATAGCTGAAGATAAAGAAAAATCTTAAAGGCGGCCAGATCAAAAAAAGACACATTTGATATAGAGAAACAATAACATCAATGACAATTGATTTCTCATCAGAAATAAGGGAAGCTCAACGTCAACAGAAAAACATCTTTAAAGTAACTGAAAGAAAGAAAAACGTGAACCTACAATTCTACAGCCAGTGAAAATATCCCTTTAAAATGAAGGTAAAATAAAGTCACTTTCAGATAAAAGTGATAGAATTAATTGCCATCAGACCTGCTTTATAAGAAATCCTGAAAGAAGTTACTGCAGTTGAAGGAAAATCACACCAGATGGAAATTAGGATCTGTAGAAAAAGATGAAGGACACTGGAGGTGGCAAGTATGTGGGTATACAGACAACTGGCTGTTTAAAGCAAAAATTGTGAAAAACTGTGAAGCGTATGACCTACGTAGAAGTATGATTTTATATATGCACCCAATAGCAGGATGGATGGGTAGAGATAAATGAAATTATATGATTGTAAGGTTATACCACCTGAAGTGGTATAATGTTAATTCAAAATAGACTAAGTTAAACATGCATATTATAATTACTAGAGCAGCACATTAAATTATTAATAATACAAAAAAGAGGCACTAGGATGGAAGACTAAATATGTGACAAAGGACTTGGATCCAGAATACATAAAGAACCCCGACATACCAACAATGCAAAGGCAAAAACAAAACAAACAAAAAAACCCTTGAAGTATGGGCACAAAAGACTTGAATAGATGTTTCACAAATGAAAACATGCAAAGCCAATGAGCACATGAAAAGGTATTCAAAATCACTAGTCATCAGGGGATTGAAACTTAAAAACCACATGGAGATATCACTTCATACCCAACATCTAAAATTAAAAATTACTGACAAAACCAAAAGTTGAAAGAATGAGGAGCAACTGGAATACGCATACATTGTTTGTGGCAGCATATGAAACGGTGCAACCAATTTGGAAAACTATTTGGTAATTTCTTTAAAAGTTAAACATACACATCTCTTATGACCCAGAATTCCAATCATCGGTTTTTACCCAAGAGAAATAAAAATATATGTCCACAAAAAGCTGTGTATGAGAATGTACTTAGCAGCTTTATTCATAATAGTCAAAATCTTCCATCAGCAAGAGAATGAGTGGAAAATGAGAATCTATTCATGCAATAGAATATTACTCTGGAAGAAAGAAACATATATATTCACAAATTCATAGTACATACCTTATGATTCTCTTTATTAGAAGTGTTACAATAAGAAAAACTGTCAGCTCTGGTTGCCTGGTGGTGCCAGACACGAGGGAGCTGTCGACTGCCAAGGGGCACGAGGAACTTTCAGGAGTGAGGAAAATGTCCAACGTCTGGATTGTGGTGGTGGTTCGATGGGTATGTACACTTGCTGTGATAACCAAACTGTAGAATCTCAGATCTAAACATTTCACTGTATGTACACAGAAAAGAGCTCTAGAAAAGAACTGAGCTCCCTGCCCGGTGGAAAATGAGCCTTTAGGACAGGGGCCGTTTCTCCTTGTCTTGAATCCTCTGAGCTGGTCGGCTGTGCCTGGAGTAGGTGCTCAACATACTCAGGTTGGGAGAGGAGACAGACGCGCTCGTTGGAGCCTCCCCGGGGCCACGCTCACAGCCCAGTGGACTGTGTTGAGGGGGAACTCAGGCGCCAGGGTGGAAGGGCAGACAGAGGAAGGGGGAGGTGCGATGGCCGATTCTGCGTCTCCGTGTGACTGGCGAGGGATGCCCAGATGGCCCGTGAGATGTTATTTCTGGGTGCATCTGTGAGGGTGATTCCAGAAGAGGTTCGCATCTGAGTCGGTGCACTGGGTGAGGAACACCCATGCTCACCACGCGGGCGTCCTCCAGTCCACTGAGGGTCCCGCTGGAGCAAAAAGGTGGAGGAAGGGCAACTCTGCCTGCTCGAGCTGGGGCGTCCTCCTCCGGCCCTCAGAGGCCGGCACTCCCGACCCCAGGCATGTGGCCCAGCCTGGGAACCACTCCATCGGCTGCCTGGTTCTCAGGCCTTTGGGCTTGGACGGAACCACACGGCCGGCTCTCCGGGCTCCAGCCTGCAGTTGGCAGATCGTGGGACTTCTCAGCCCCCGTACTCGTGTGCGCCAACCCCTATAAGTCTCCTTGTGTATATCTCTATAAATCCTAATGGTTTTGTTTCTCTGAAGAACCCAGAGGAATACAAATTGTAGTTTTCAGATTTCTCAGCTACTAGGAAACTCGGAAGGGGGTGACTAGATTGGAGAGCCATGTTCCACAGCCACCTCCCGAGCAAGAAAACAGTATGTGTTTTCAGTATTTTAGGTCAGCATTGTGGGGCACAGTCCTTGGCTCTGCAGGGAGGCAAAGGCAGGAATCAGCCTCCTGTCTGTGTCAGGGCATCCCCTCGGGGGCTGCGTGCCCCCTGCGGGAACAGGTTAGATCGCACCTCCCCACCTGCCTGTCTCAGGATAACGCTTGGGGCTGGGTTCTACCCGGATCCCCGTGGTATGGACAGGGACTGAGCCTCAGGGTGCAGGGACGCCTGAAGCCACACAGCAGGCAAAAGCCCCTCGGGATCCGCTGCATCCCACGGAGGCCAGAGGCAGGCCACGCCTGCGCCATCCCAGGTTGTCCTGGTGAGGACAAAGCAGGTCACTCTGTGGGACGGCGCCTGGGACGGGCCAACTGTGTCTCTTGCTGGCTTCACCCCATGCCCAGAGACAGCCTCCTGCTTGAGGGGCGTCTTGCATCACCCAGACAATGTGGGGAGTGGCTCCGAGAGCCACATGTGGCAGCAACCACAGGGGATATTTTCTATTTGCCCGAAGAGGCAAAGGCCCGGCTGAGACACCCCGGGTCTGCTGCGACCTGCCCTTCCGTGGTGGGCCCGTTAACCTTCCTCGCTTGTAAATTCTGGGCGGGGCTGCCCAGGCGTCCCTGGCCCCCTGCCTGTCGGGGCGCCCGGCTGGCCGGCAGGTGCGCACTTAGCGGAGGAGAACAAGGCTCTGGGCCAAACGGAAAGGCGTTTTCTCCACGCCCAGCAGAGGGCGCCACTGCCCGCCCGAGCGCAGGCTCTGCGGTCACCGAGCACGGTCCCGGGCCACCGCAGCCCCAGGGAGCACACAGGTGGGCTTAAGCCAAACAGATTAGACCCACCAGGACAAGGACAAAGGGACCAGGACGCCCGGCCGTCACTGGACCCCCGGCGGGGCCAGGAGCTGCCCGAGGCTGTGCCGGATCAGCACGCGCCCTCCTCGCGCAGCTCCCACAGGTGCCACTGTGTCCGTCTGCCGGGGAACGGCCGCGCGGGGCCACCCCACGTCCTCCAAGGGGACTGAGACGCGCAGGCCTGCGGGACCCTCGGCATCCTCCCCGTGGCGGCTGCACACAGTGCGACTGTTAAACACCCACACAGGTGTGTGGTGTTACACACGTGACTTAGCAGGAAAGGAACAGGAGTCGTCAGACTGTTCAATCACGGCTCTTCCCACGTGCTGAGGAAACCCACCCAGCAGGCAATCACACGTGTGTGCACTAACCTGCATGTACACACAAACACGAACATGTACTGTGTATGCACATGCACATGTACATACACGTGCACTTGCACACACGTGCATATACACACTCACATACCTGCACACATGAATACACATGCCCACACCGGCAAGCACATGCACACCTAAACACAGTTATACACATGCACAAATGTATGTGCACACACGTGCATGAATACATATACATAATGCATAGCACACACGTGCACACACACATGTACAAGGCACATGCCTGCAGGCACACACATGCACCCGCCTGCACGACCACACCACACAGCACGTCTGCCCCAGCTCAACAGGGCTTCCTTCCAGCTGTGAGCTGTCTTCTCCTCAGTTACTTGCTCTCTGCTCACCCTTGCCGACGTGGCCCAGGATGGATCCTCAGAGCCCGCAACTCACTCTCCAGGGAAAGCCCTGCGAGTGCCTGCCCTGTTGCGGGCTCGCCTGGCTCTGTGCAATGAAGGCCAGCTGCGTGCTGGTGCCAAGCCAGGCGCTGTGCCTTGGCCATGGGTGAGGTGCCCTCCCTGCCCCAAGGAGCCCCAGAGCAGAGGGGCCTGCAGAGGAGGCCGTGGAGGGGCTGCCCAGGACTTGGGGAGCACAGGAGGAGAGGATGCCTGGAGGAGGGGCGACGCGGAGGGCATCCAGGCAGAAGGAGCAGCAGAGCAAACACAGAGGGTCAAGGGAGTGGGGAGAAGGGGCTGGGCAGGTCAGCAGGGCCTGGGTGCTGTGGATAGGGGCTCGGGCTCCACCCAGAGGGCCTGGGAGCTAGAGGAGGCTTTTGGGCAGGGAAGGAGGATGTCAGATGTATGTGGATGGCTCCCAAATTCACAGGAGCTGGGAAGGTATCAGGAGAGAGGTGAGCAAAGTGCCATGGGGGGGGTTGTATGTCCCACCCCTGAGGGGGAAGGGGGCCAGGTACTTGGAGATGGGCTTAGGGGACCCCTCAGAGGACCTGGCATGCCCCGAGGGCATGGGAGGCTCAGGGCTGGGGGCATGGGGGAGCTCCACTGGAACGGAGATTCTGGGTCCTGAGTCTCACCTTGTGTGGCCTGCAGTGCCCCAGGACTCCAGGTCACGGCCTGCGCCCACCTTCTGCGGTTAACAGGAGGCAGACGTCGAGCTGCATCTCAATTGTGCCCGAGGTTGCTCCCGTCTGCTCTGAGGACCACAAGTCAGTTGTGGGCTGTCAGCAGAGTGGGGAAGTGGGGCCTGCCCAGGGCATGGAGTTGGCAGGTCGGTGCTGGAGGGAGTGTGTGGCGCGGGGCTGAGGGGGCCTGGCGGGTGGCCGGAGCTGACTTGCAGGCGGCTCACGTCCCTCTTCTGTTCCCTGCTTTAGCAAATACAGGGTGCCCGTTCAATCTGAATTTCAGCTAAACAACGAAAGCTTTTTCAGTCTGCGTGAACCCATGCAATGCTTGGGACATACTTTTACAAAACAATTATTCCCTGCTTATCTGAAGCTGGCTGGAGGCTGGCAGAGATGCACATGGGTGTCACGGGCTCACGGTCCCAGCTCCTAGCTGGCAACGATCCCTCCTCCTCACTCCAGGCTGTCAGAAGCCCATCACAGGAGACCCTGCCCCTCTGCTGAGGCCCCCAGGGCTGCACAGGTCCAAGCAGCATGTGTGTGGCCTGAGCTGCTGTCAGGCCACTCCTGGACTCTAAGTGCACTGGGGACTCATGGAGGAAGGCAAAGGAATGCCCACATCACATGCCCTGCTAAACCTGCCTGCACTGGAGCCGAGGCGGCAGGCACCTGCTGGGCTGGGCAGATCCCTCCCTCCGATGGAGTTCCCCTGGAACCCTGCCCTGCTGCCCCTGGCATGGTGCCCGGCAGGCTCAGGAGCACCTCACTGGTGCCCTTCCAGGGAGGCACTTCCTCTGGGACTTGGCAGCCAGGAGCACCTGGAGCCCCCGACGGCTCCCTGGAGGGTGGGTGGGCACCCGGTAATCAGCGGATTAGCTGCTGGGCAGAGAGGCCCCTGGGTTCTGGCTTTGATGAGGCAAGGAAGGAGGGCACCTCTGTGATCTTGGGGTGCCTGGGGGGAGGGTGGGAGGCACCACCAGGGTAAGACAGGCATCCCCAAAGTGCCCTGGTGGGGCACACTGCCATCCTCACCGCGGGCAGTCTTGGGAGGCTCAGCACACTCCCCGGCCAACTTCAGGGTGCCCCTCTTTGTTCTCCCTGCCCAGCAGACCCTCCAAACCTGGCACCTTGTCAGCTGCCTGGGCCCTGCCAGCTCCTGAGTCTTGGAGCATGGTGCGGCCTTCACAGAGGCCCTGCCCAGGCTCTGCCCTGCCGTTTTTGAGGCCCATCCCGGCAGGGCTGACCCCCGACAGGGACACTGTCACGCCCACCACATCACAGCTCTGGGGACTGAGACTGGGAGGCGCATGTGGGCAAGTCTCATGGCAGGTGGTGGCCCCGCCTGTCTAGCCACCCACTGCTGCCTGCCGGCTGCCTGTCCCCATAACTGCACCCACCTCGGCTCTGCCAGGGTGCCTCTAGCCCTACCGCTGCCACTAAAGTGAGTGTGCACACGTGTGTGCACGTGCATTTGTGTGTGTATGTGCATGTGTTGGGGAAGCGTGTGGCACTACATTGGGGGCACAGCTGTGACGAGTGGGCCCTGTTCATGGTGACTGCTGCTGTCCTTGTCACCATCCCACAAGACCTCAGCCACAATTCCACAACCACAAAGCTTTGAAAGCTGCAAGACTTTCTGACGTTTGCTTCTGAGTGAGTTTGCTCACTCAGCAAACTCACTCAGAAGCTACATTCATTTTGGAGGTGCCATTTCATGACCATGAAATGGCCCCCACACCCATCAGGGAGCAGCAATCTCGGCACCTGGAGGCTGGGTTTCTGGGGGGACAGAGCTCAATTCTCCTTTGGACCAAGCTGGGGGGCCCAGTCATTGGAGACTCGGTCTCTACCACCGGGAGGAAGGTTCCAGATTCCTGGTGGGATGGGCAGAGACTTTGAGGGCGGGCAGAGGAATGGGGTGTCTAACTCCACCTCCCCAGGGTGGGCAGCCAGACCCCGCTCACACCTGCCCCTGGGCTGCAGAATCCCAGCAGGCCACCCACCCGTCCCTTGAACCATTGGGAACCCTGCCCGGTCAGTGCTGCTGGGAGCGAGCGAGGCCCGTGTGCACAGCCACTCGAGGCCGCCTGTACCCCACACCCCCACGGGCCCTTCCAGAAAGGGCGCCTCTCCCCGGCACACGCATATTTTCAAAGCACCTCGGCTTTGCCTGCTTCAAAGCTCACGCTCATGAAAGATGTTGCAAAACTCAAAGCAAACAGTAAACAAATTAAGACATCTCCAGGACCCGAGAGGATTTAAACACAATATGAAAAATGTTGGCAAATCATGAAAGTGGACTTCGGTGGTTCTTGAGGAATTGCTGAAAGAAGGCAGCTGCTCTGGCAGGCCCGGAGGGCCACGGCCGGGTGCGAGGTTCCAGCCACCTCCCACGTCCTCCTACGTCCTCCCAGGACACGGGTGGCGGTGCTGCCCCCGCAGCCGGTTCCAGCTCCCAGAGTCCTGGCTCCCGGGACGGTCCTGCCCGGCGGCCGCCACCTTCAGCGCCGGGCTTGCTCGTCTCCACCAGTGTCACCCACGACAGAAGCCCCGTTTATGCAGCAACCGCATTCTGCAAACGCGTCCTGCCTGCCTTCCACACTAAGATCAACGAAGCTCAGTGGCTTGTCCTGGTGTCTTTTCAGGAGAGCAGCAGCAGCCTGTCAAAGGGGCCACATCAGCGAATACGCGACACCTCCCAGGAGATCCCTTCCCGGGCCCAAACCGGGCTCAGGCTCCATCCCGAAGGTGCAAGGACAGCCACGGACAAGCTGGCTCTGCCACTTCCCCCTGTGCCCTTGGCCAGGTCCCTCCACTTCTGAGCCTCAGTCTTCTCGTCTGGGAAATGGGTCTGAGGTGGAATCACCAACCGGCTGGGCTCGTGCAGCCACAGACCTTCTAGAAACCTCTGAAAGGCTTTTCAAACAGGAAGACAAGAAAGGTTGCCATCAGAAATTCCAGGGGTTCCAGAAAGAGGCTGTCAGGGACACAGCAGACCTTGCCCCAAGCACAGCGCAGGGCCAGGGCTATCAGGTCTTGCTTGTTGGGAGCGCTGGCCGGCCTGCCTGCACCTGGCCCAGGCACCTGAGGGCAGAGCTGCCTCTGTCAGAGCCGTGGCGACTGTCCCCGAAGGGGGTCCTGCTGGGAGGCTCCTCGGATTCCAGATGGGGCTTTCCGAACCTCTCTCCATGTCCCACTGTGCACGGCATGGGATGAAGATGGGGCTCCACCCTCCTCCCACCCCTCCGCCCCCTCACCGAGCGTCGGGCCCCAGGCAAACCCCAGGCTTCAGCCTCGGGTGATCTCCCAGCGAGGCGTCTCCATCAGCACTCACGTCACCCTGACTCTACTTGAGTCATTCCCACAGAGCCAGGGCCAGGCCATGAGCTGCCCCTCTGGGCGGTTGCAGCGTCAGGACATCAGGCCATTCCCAGGACACCCCCTGCCGGTCACACTGCCTCTCCCTCTGAGATTAAAATCACAGCACGCATGGGCTGCCTTCCTGCGTGAACCTGCGACCCGTGCACAGTTGCTTTTCAACAAGTTTCTAATTGTCCCCTCCCACATCCCGCTTTCCTTCCTTCCTTCTTCCCAGAGGAAGAAATGACACCAGCTCTGCATGTCAGAACTAACGGCCCCCAGCCCTCCCAGCTGCTTCTGCTCCTGGGGACGCCTCCTTCCCGCCCACCCTCTAGCGGGGACCCCCAGACACTTTCTGGCTGCTCCCTGCGATTCTGCCCGCCTCCTCCTCACCTGCGGCCTGTGCTTCCAGCTCACCTCAGACACAGCTCCTCCCTCCCGAGCCCCTCCTGGGCCCTCCCCGCCCCCAGATGGTTGCTCTCTGGGACAGACATTGGTTCTCATTCTGGAACTTTCCTTTTAGCTATCTTGGGTTGGAGCCACTACTTCCCTTTCTCTTGTCACCTCCTGTTGTGATTTAGGATGCAGGGCCCCCAGGGCACAGCCTCTCTGTGGGGGCGGCCCTGTTAGAGCACTGTGCTCTGTCCAAGGGGCACAGCTCTGCTCCCCGCTGCTCCCGGCCCATCCCTCAGGTATTGGAAGTTACCCCGTCTCCTTTTAGAACAGTCTTCAGGTCGGGCGACACTTCAAATCCCTTCTTGACCTGGCCAGTCTCCGTGAACATGCCCCAGCGTGCCTGGCCTCCAGGTGCATGAGCCTTGAGCCAGCAGAGGACAAGTTCACTTGGGGCGCCTGGTGACCCCAAGGACACACAGTCAATGTAGAGCCCCCCAGCGTTCCCGCCTGTGCTGCCGTCAGCCTGACTCCCCTGCGCTCTGCAACCACCCAGGCTCAGCGGGCCCTTCGGGCACCGCACCACGCCAGCGTTCGCATCCTTAGGTCAAGGCCTCCCTGGGAATCCTGCCTCGCACACAGGCGTGCTCCCGGGCCCCTGGGCCCCAGCCTCACAGGCCTTGAGTCTAACTGCAGGCCACCCATTTGGCCACCAGGTGGGCAGTCCCTGCCGAGCCCCGCGGACAGGCTGACCCACGGTGGACACCTCCCACGCTCTCTTTCAAATCAGCTGTCTGCACAGCAGCCCGCTGCCACCAGCCCAAGGCATCTGTGTCATTCCTCAGAGGCTCAGCATCTGCCCGGCCCCACGGCCAGAGGAAGTGCACGGACGGCAGGACATAAGGAACTTGTGTTACTCTGTCCTGCGCCTTGCCAAGCCAAGTCCCGGGCTGCACCACCAGGGCCTGCATCACAGCTCCAGCACGAGCAAGCTGCCAGCACTCCGCGCATTGCAGTGTCCTCATGTGTCACAGGGCCCAGTGGCAGCGCCACTGGAAGGATGCAGGCAGAGCTCTTGGTGGGCACTTTACAGAGTCAGTGCTCAGCAAACACCAGCTGCTGCCCCGGCCACCTGCTAAGGCCATTACAAATGCAGACGGCAGGAAAGACTCTTGCTGCCCCAACCCCACTGACCTCCAGGCGCTCAGGGCCACCCTGCCTCCCCCGGGCTCACGGGCATGCTCACCCATTCCGTCAGCAGCACGCAAGAGCGCCCAGTGTGTTCCTTCTGGCACACCGCCTCCTCTCCTGGGCACCTGCTGCTTACCAGGTGGCACAGCAGCCTCCTCAGGGCTCCCTCTCTCCTGCCCACCAACCCATCCTTAAAGTCACTAAAGTGTGGCCCTGTGGGCCCCACACTGGTGGCATCACCTTTTCCTCGCACCCCGTGGCTCTGGGTGGTGGCCCCCCCTTCCCTGGCACCTGCTCTCCTGTGCCCCAAAGTTCACCTAATGCTGCGTGCCCCCCACCCCCTATGACCACAAACACACTAAAGGCAAGTGGTGGCCCCAGGTGATGCTGTGCCCCCCGCCTCCCGGCAGCCGTGCACACATGGTGCCAGAGCAGTTCTGGGAATGCAGGGGAGGATGGATGACAATCACCGTCTCCTAAGCCACGCTCACTCTGCCAGGATGTGACTCCTGGACCTCTCCTTCCTCCCTTTGTTTTGCAACTCACCCCCCTGTGCTACCTGAAGGCCTGCTCTGATGAGATGTATGTGTGGAATGTTCTAGAAAGTCATTCCAGCCATAAACCCCCGACCCGAAGAGCCTCTTGTCTAAATTCATGGCAGCTTAGCAAAGCCCTGGGTGCTCTTCCTGTTTCCTGGAGACACAGACAGGCGGGTTCGGGGCATCAGCCCCTGCGGCTGCGTCCCCAGTGCTGTCTCCTCTGGGTGGCCCTGCCCCCGCACGAACCTCACTGGGACAGGGCACGCGGGTGTAGCTCACTCGGCAAGAGTGGCCAGGCACGTCTCAATGCCCCAGGGTGCAGAGGGCCCTGAGGACATTTCTGCTAGCCAATGAGGTCCCAGGTCAGTGAGCACAGAAGGTTCCGGAAGGACACGAAGCAGGATTGAGTGTCACGCTGGCAGTGACATCTCTATATTGAGAGGACGCTTTGCTGCCAGCACACAGAGAGGGAGCGTTTACGCGTCTCCCAGGCAAAGGCCTCTGAGCTGTCCCCTCCGGCAACCCAGGCTCTTGCAGAGGCAGCCCACGCCCGGCCCCGGGAAGATGTGCCCCATCGCGCCCCGCCCAGAACCTCTGGTTCCCGTCCCAGTCCCTGTCATGCCTGGGGACACGCAATTTGTTGCCCCGCCCTTGGCAGAGGCCAGGTCAATACGCCTGCTGCCTCCACACGGAGTCTGGCAGGCCCACATGACAGGGCCCCGAGGGTCACCCTAGGCTAGAGGGAAGCACGTGCTACCCTGGCCCCACACTGCCCAGGTCAGAGCCACCCAGCTGGGATCAGACTGTGGAGCTCGAGGAGGGCACCGGGAGGCCCAGAGCTGCTGGGGTGTGGAAAAGTCCATGGCAGGACGGGGCAGAGCCAGCGCACCCTGGCCTCATTCCCGAGGGCCTGGGCTGTCCCCGGGGAGTACCCAGGCTCCTTCAGCCGGGGAGGGAGCGGCGTCTGCGCCACCCAGTCAGGACAGGACCTTGGTCTGGGGATAGACAGTCTAGAGCCAGGCCAGCTGGCTGGTTGGGGCCCCCTGCCCGCGTCACCTGTCCCAGCTGGTGCATGCTGCAGACCGGAGGCAGTGGGGACGGATCTGCTGTGACAGGCCACAGAGGACACGGGCCACGCTCGCCTCCTTACCGGGAATGACTGGAAGAGCCGGAAGGAGCCCAGGAGCCAGATGTACAGGCGCGAGTGTACCCGGGTGGACGTGCCATTGAAGGTGTTGGCCACCGCCAGAAACGAGTAGGGCCCCACGGTGAAGAACTCCCAGTCGTAGGCGCCCGACGTGGCAATGGTCTGGTTGGCCTCAAAGAGGCGGGTTGCCGGGTTCCACTTGTAGATGACGCTGTCGATGTTGTGGTTGTCACCTGGAACCGAGGGCTGCGTCAGAGGAGGGGACACATACTTCCACAGCCCCACTGTGACCTCAGAGGAATCCGAGCCCACCCCGACAGCCCTGCCCCGAGGCCGCCCGCAGACCAGCGAGGGCGTGCACGGCACCCGGGACATGCACCGCCCACCCTGAGCGCAAGCCACCTTCTCCCCTCCCACCCCAGCCCCTCGTGGGACCCCACCCCTGGGCCTTCATAGCGTGCTCCTGAGTGAAATCTCCCAGTGCCTTCGGGACAGCTCCACGTCCCCCACTGTGGCCTGCTGGTGTGGTGGAGGTGGGACCCACTGTGTCCCCAGCCACACTGACACCACTCCCCGCGTCCCCCCCCTTTCCTCTCACAGTCTCCCTAGGTCAAACCTTCCCACACGCTGTTCCCTCTGCCTGGGGGCCCTCCTTGCACAGCACTCCCCGGGGGGGCCCCTCCATCCGTGCACGGTGCTCTCTGGGCCAGCCTCTCCTGGGCCTGTGTATGTTGGAGCACCCACCCCGTGGGGTGCACTGGTTATTGGCCTGACGGGGGGCTGTACACGCAGGTGAGGGTGAAGCTGTGGAGCCTGGGAGGCCTGAGTCAGAGGTGCCTTGCAGGAGGGCTGCGACCTCAGACCTAGTCTAGCCCCCTGAGCTCCAGACTGGGAAGGACTGGCTGGGGCCACTCAGGGCAGTGGTCTGATCCAGGAACCAGGCTTCCAGCCCCTCCTGGGCCTGCACCCCTGCTGCCCCGCTGGCGTGACAGAGTTTGTGTTCAGAATGGCTGCGCCTGTTCTCAGGGAAACAAGGTCATTGACAACGTCCCCAGATCCCACATCCTTTTACGGCTGCTCACCCTGCCCGCCATCCACGCCAGCATTCCTGTGACTGGCGTGGGGCCAGCTGCTCAGACACCTGAACCTTCTCACCTATGTGAGCCAGACTCCCCCACAGGGAGGGGGGTGATGCCAGCGGGCAGAGTCTGTGCCGGGACTCGAGGCCCATGTTTCCATGGCGGCACCCCTGCGGGCAGGTACTACACAGGACAACCTGCCATCTTCCTTCCCCAGACAGGTGAGGAGGGGTGCTGTGCTGTGTGCCCTCACCCTTAAACACAACTGTCAGTTGAGCCCGAGGAAGTGGCTGGGCATGACTCATTATTTTTTAATGAGATAAAAATTCACCCTGCATGAAAGCCCTACTCCACCCCTGCAATGGTTTCCTTCCAGGGCCAAGGCCACACCTGTCCTACCTTCCCGGTGGTTGGCCACCGCCAGGAAGTGCTCCCCGGCCACCTCGAAGGCCTCCCAGTCCCGGGCACTGTGGGTGGCGATCCTCTGGTACAGGGTGAATTTCAGCTTTCTGTGGCTCCACTTGTAAATGACAGAGAGCTCCTGACCCTTTTCATTTGGTTCAAAGTTAGCCACAGCCAGGAAGATCTGAAAGAGAGTAACCAGGGCAACGCGTTCTTCTGGGGAACATCAGCATCTCTCTCCAAGTCCACTCTCCGTCTCAGTGGCGCAGGGACGGGAAGCTGAGCCCACCCCCTGGTACTGATCGCTGTCGGGGGGCACGGAGCTGGTAGCCGGCTCTCCAGATCTGGTCATTAAGACCTTTAAAAATGACCATATATGTTAGCCCATTATTTCCACTTCTGTCTCTACCTAAAGGCATAAAACAATACAAAACAAAAACAAAAGAATTCCCAAACTCAGGAAAACCTTTATGCACAAAAATGTTCTCATAACATGGATGAGTAGGAAAAAATCTCTAATGGCCTGCTCTCCGACAATAAGGATGGCTCATCATGCACAGGCCAGCCAAGGTGTCAAACATGGAAACTATGGAACAACAGAACAATGTAGCATGACCAGGGCTCACGGTGGCAGTTGTGTGATTATAACAGGACCAGCAGGGTGGTGTCTAGTTCATGTACAATGTGCACAGGGGAAAGTATGACAAATGAAACCATGCATTTGCTCAGGTGATGGGAGAAAATATTTTCCCCCTCGTTTTTCTGAATTTCCCAATTTCTCTTTGATGTAAAGTTAGCATTTTTTCTAATGAAAAAATAAAAACTGGTCAAGCATGGCAGCTCATGCCTATAATTCCAACACTTTGGAAGGCCGATGCAGGGGGATTGCTTGAGCCCAGGAGTCCGAAACCAGCCTGGGAAACATAATGAGAGCTCATCTCAACACAAGTGTAATAGAAAAATTAGCCAGCGTGGTGGTGGCACCTGTAGTCCCAGCTGCTCAGGAGGCTGAGGCAGGAAGATCACTTGAGTTCGAGGCTACAGGGAGCTAGGATGACGCCACCACACTCTAGCCTGGGCAACAGAGCAAGACCCTTTCTTCAAAAAAAATAAAAAATAAACTTAAATAGAAACTTTAAAAACTTTAAAATGTCAACAATCCAAAAAAAATAGTTGCTTATTCCCCACACTGGACATGGATGCAGCAGGGACCGTGGCGGGCTGCACGCGGCAGGAGGGCAGAGGTTGTGTCTAGCGTCTTGGTGAGGGCCTGGCTGTCCTCGGCATACCTTTGTTGGGTGAGTGAATATCTGGAAGACGTTCATGAGGTGTTGTCTCTAGGACTCTGCTATCTGGAGTCCAGGATGTGGGGAAAATCTGCTCCTTCCCGTGGCAATGCCGACGCATCTCTCAGCCCCAGACCCGCACACCCAATGCTCGGCCCAGCCTGACTCGGGCCCCAGCCTGGCCACCCGTCTGGACGTGCTGCATCCTGAACGTTTGTGAAGTTAGAAAAGGAAGGATCCAGAATGTAGATCTACTTTCATTCTGAAATGACTTCTGGGTTGTTGATTGGGTCAAGTAAAACATTCTCCGCAGCTCTTAAATTTACTAGTGATGGGTCTAAGCAGAACTGGACCGCTTCTTAGAAATGACCTGGTCTTCTATTTGGTGGGAGCCTGCAGACTTTCTCAGAGCTACATTTTGGGTTTAGAGTTGTGTGTGCGTGTGACTTTGAGAACCTTTTACAACCTGAGCAAGGTTTTGAAACCAAGAGAAACACCCGACCTATATAAGGAGCCCCAACCGTTGGATCCTGTGGGTTTTTCCAGGTGAAAAAGGAGGGAGAAGTCAGAACGCAGACTTGCCTTTGTCCCGATGGTGAAGTGTCTCCAGGACTGTGCCTGGTGCGTGGGGAGGCTCTGATACGAGGCAAACTTGCCGTCAGTCCACTTGTAGATGGCGGACGTGGCCTTGCGATTGGCCGTTGCGGCGAAGAGCCCCACCCCGGGGATGCGGAACACCTCGATGCCCAGGGTCTCCGAGTCGGTGAACAGGTCCTGGTGCTGCTGCACGTAGTCCAGTCTCTCTCTGGCTGTGACAGACACAGGGCGACTCGGTTAACACTGCCAAGAACTGACGCCCTGATCCATTGCTCGCTGGGAGTGTGACCCCCAGGGCCCTGAGCCGGGACCCCCGAAGCCTCAGCCTTGGGTGTGGGTTTTCACAGTGGCGATTTGCCTGAAGCCTGCTTTCACCCTCCCAGGACAGGTCTGTGGGAGCACCCCCCCCGTGTCTGCACAGCCCCCATGACACTAACAGGATGAAATTTGACATCCTATCCTTACTAAAAGGTTCCCCAAGGCTCACTGCTCTATGACAAGTGTGCCCTCGATAAAGTGAAACAGAGCCACCAGCTGGTGGGTGCCCAGCTGGAACCATCCCATCCTGTCCCCTGCAGATTCCCGGCTGGAGCGTCTGCTGCAACCTCTGCTCACCTTTCCTGCACGTGGGGACAGACTGTTGAAAGGGCTTGCTCGAAAGCATAACACTCCCAGATTCTCACGTATCATTGTGTCTCATCCCCGCTGTCCCGGGCGGGGAGGTGGGGGCAGAGGAAGGGTCACAGGAGGCCCTGTTCACCTGCCTTGCCTACGTCCCTCTTCCCATGGTTGGGAAGAGGTCCTGAGAGATTTCCAGCCCTGCTACCCACATGTCACGTCCAGGAGGGTTTGCATTTCCAAATTGCACAGGCTTGCCCTTCGTAGGGGTCGCTTCCTGGCCTGAGTAACACCGGCTCTGAGGAGAGCCCCGTGGCGGAAGACACTCGGGTCCAGGGAGGACTGTGTCCTGGCTGGCTGCTGTCCTGGCTGCCGCTTGCTCCCAGGTGTCACAACCCATGGTCCCTCTCACTCAGAAGTGCCCCCACCTGGACGACCAAGCGTGTGGTCATCTAGAGGAGGCTGCGGCCATTTGCCCTTTCATAGCCCCCTCCCCTAGGCACGACGTGACAGAGCTGCCCCTGTGTTCTCAGGGCGTCATGGAGCACCAGTGTCCCGAAACCCCGCCTCACCTGCTAACACGGAGACCCACTCATTGCCGACACACAGGTACAGCCCCTTCCTGCTGGCGTCAAACCAGAATTGGGCATCCTCCACCTTGGTACATGGCGGCCGGGACCCCAGCGTCACTTTCATGTCGGTTTCTGAGGGGAGAGGGGAAGGTGAGTGTCCAGGGGTCAGTGCCCCAGAGGAAGACAGTGCAGAGGTGGCCCCCACACTGGGCAGCCCCGCCTGTGCCTCTGCATGCCGGCCTGCAAGGGACCCCACAGATATCTTGGCACAAGGGACATCCCTGCAGCAGCCCGCTCGCAATGATCACATGTGACATAGTGAGGGCCAGGTGCACTCAAGGTGGGGGCTCCCCTCATCGTGCCCACACAGCAAGAGGCTCAGGGGGCTCTGCTGTCACCCCCATCACCTTCCTAGCAGAGCAGTGGGGGTGCGGTGTGGGGGCTTCAGATTCTCCACGGCAGCGGTGTGGTTTAAACAAACACAGGCAGCCTCTAACTCCACCCTCCGAGGAAGCAAATCCGGGAGACTCTCTGGCTGGTGGGGGTCATGGAAGACAGGAGCGTGCATCCAGAGTCAGCCCTGGGCACTGAAATGTGGGTGACTGCGAGGGGGTGGGGAGGAGCAGCTCCTACTGCCCTGGGAGGCAAAACAGGGTGGCAGGTGGACATCAGAAAGCTTAGGGGAAAGAAGACTTCCTAAAACTGGTAGTGCCTGCAGTCCGTGCGGGCCCCAGGGAGGGGCTGGACGGCTGCCCCGGGAGCGCTCGGAGGGAAGGGTGGACGACGCTGGCCTGTCAGATGGCACTGCCTGCCTCCTGGGTGGGCCCCGAGTGTCCTCTGTTGTTGTGGCAGCCGCGGGAGGAGCGAGTACACAGGACAGAGGAGAGGGAGCCCTTGTTTGTTGCCCAGCAAGAGGCTGAGGCGCCTGGTGCCTGCCCTCGGTGCGGGGCAGATGGCCTCACCTACTAACCATAGGGATATTGCAGCACCTCATTATCTTCCGGCTTCCCTGGGAGAGCCTGCAGGACCCGTGGAATGGACAGCACAGCCAGCTGGGCGTTCCTGCTGGGACACAGCCTTGGGGTGGCATCCGAGCCTGGCAGCAGGACCAGCTGCCTCACCAGGCCCTGCAGAGAGAGGGACGGCCCCTTCAGACCCAGCTGCAGGAGGGGCGGGAGGGGGGTGGATCTCTAACCTCTGTAGAGCTGGGAGAGAAGCATCTACATGCTGGGTACAGGGGGTGCCACTGGGTGCCATGGTGGAGAACTGTACACCTTCTGCCGAGATTAAACCACAGAAGGGAGTTTCGTGCAGACTAACTTAAAGTGACTGGTTACACTACCCATCCACCCATCCATCCCTCCACCCATCCATCAATCATCCATCCACCCATCCGTCTGTCCATCTGTCTATCTGTCCATCCATCCACCCATCCCTCCATCTGTCCATCCATCCATCCGTCTCTCTGTCCCTCCATCTGTCCAAGTATGCCATCAGTAAATACTCATAGGGTACCTACTATGTGTCAGGCATGGTTCCAGCCACTGTGTACACAGCAAAGCAGGGAGCGAAAGCCGCACCCTCATGGAATGAGGTCCCCCACCCACGCTCGAGTGGAGAGACAGGCCCTGGGCAGACACACAGCTGGTCTGAGGGGGGTCAGTGCTACTGAGAAAGACAACACAGGGGGAGGGGCCGCAGGGCTGGGGGCGGGCAGCATCTCAGAGTGGTGGAGGCAGGCCTCAAAGTAAGAGGACACTTGGGCAGGGGCCCGAGGGCGTCAGGGAAGAGGCTGCCAGGAGCTAGAAACAGCAAGTGCAAAGGCCCGGTGGTAGAGACCCCCTGAGGCTTTGTGCCCATCATTCCCAGTTAGCACCTATGAGAAGCTGTTAAACTAAAGCATCAAGACAACAGGCTGGGGACAGCTCCCCCTGCCAGCGCTGACGTACAGTGAACAGGCCTTTGGTTCTCCTCCGGCTGCCAATGAAGAACCGAGCTCCTCCCACTGACAGGGTGGCTGGGAAGGGCACGTCAGCCATTCTGAAACATCGGAGGACAGTTTTAGGGCCACAGGAGGGCAAGGTCATACCACGTTTGCCTACAAAAGGAAAGGAAGTGAGCCCACGTGAGAAGGGCTTAGTGTCCTGGGGCTGCCATAACGAAGCACCACACATGGGGCAGTTTAAACAACAGAAATTTATTCTCCCGGTTTTTGAGGCCAGGAGTCTGAGATCAAGGTGTGGGCAGAGGCACACATTCTCTGAAGGCTCCACAGGAGGGTCCCGCAGGCTCCTGGTGGCTTCAGGTGTTCCTTGTGGCTGTGTCACTCCACTCTCTGCCTCTGTCTGCACATGGCCTGTGTCTGTCTCCTCATACAGACACTAGTCATACTGGAGCAGAGCCCACCTTGCTCCAGTGTGACCTCATCTGGACTTGATTATATCTGGAGACACCCTATTTCCAAGTAAGGTCACATTCACAGGTTCTAGGGGGACATCAATTTGGGGGGCACTTCACCCCAGACAAGGGTCTTCTGCAAAAGCATGTGGTGAGATGCTAGTGGTCCTCCTCCACCTCAGGGCACACCTGCAGAGGCTTCCACCTGCACGGGGTCCTCCAGCCCTCCCCTTCCACTGCGCTCCGGCACCGTCGCCAGCCTGGGGAGGTGGACAGACGACGGCTTTAGGGCAGGAGGTCACTGGTGACCCACAAGGAGGAGTGATCTTGACGTGTAAGTGGAGGGTGAACTCTGGAGATGGGGCAAGGTGGGCACCTGAGGGAGGGGACAGCATGGCTGGAAGCCCTGGGCAGAAAAGCAAGGGTGCCTTCAGGGCTCGCTTCTTGGCCACGATGCCACTGTCCTCTTGTAAAACACCTACTCCTTCCAGAGCTTTCCACCCGGCTGCAGCTGGCCATGCTGAGGTCAGCTCCTGCCCTGCTGTCCCAGAAGGGCTATCCTTTGCACACAGCTCGGCCTCTGGTAGGCTCCAGGCTTCTGGCCCCCTGCACCCTGGCCTGCACCCTCCATGGTGGTCTGCAGGGCCCCTGAAACCCACGTGCCTAAATCCTTCCTGGGCCACAGTCAGCGGTGGCCCTCAGCTCCCGGCTCCTGCCTCCCTCGGCCCGACCCCCTGCATGCTCCCACATCACAGAGCTGTGGCGACTGACCCTCCATTGGGAGACATTTCTCCAGGGAGCCTTGGGTGGTGCCAGGGCTTGGAGTCTGACTGGTCAGCCAAGAGGGGCAGAGTGAGCCCTGGAGGGCACAGGCACGGGATGCCCTTGCAGGGCCGGGAGCCACGGAGCCGCCATCAACCAGGCCTCAGCCTGTGGGTCTCCAGCCCTGCTCCCTGCGCTGCTCCTCCTGGAGAAGTATGTGCAGCAACTCAGTTCCGTCTCAGACAGCCTCGCTCCAGGAAGTCATCCCTGAAACCATTTGGGGAACACCCTTAACCATGCTTTTGGTCCCAAATTCTCCCTGTCTCCTGACGAGTCTAGTGAAGGCTTGTGTAGGCCTTAGGCGCCACCGTCCCGTCCTTCCTAGATGCTCAGGGAAACTCAGAAGCCAGGCGACGTTCATGTCCAGCCAGACCAACTTTCCTCTTGCTGGCAAGAAGCTCTTGCTGGTTCAGGTTCCTTTTGGCCCGTGCGTCTCCCCACGAGGCCCCCGCAGCCTGGGAGTGGCCAGTACAGCAGGCCCTGGCTCTCAGCCCCTGAGAGCTCACGGCCCTCGTAAGGGCCCTAACCAATTCCGGGGTGTGGTGGGGAGGGGTTGTGACCAAGGTGTGTTTAAGGGTATAAAGGTTAAGGAGTCTTTTCATTATGAAATAAGCTTCATAACAACATAACAGAGGAAGAGTCTACCTTTGAGAAGTACTATTTGGAATAATAAAAGACAATATAAACTGAATCATTCGTGATGAAAAAGAATCTCCAGCCCCACTCTGCAACGGCAGATCGTTAAGATGCGGGGAACCGCCAGCTGGCACAGCTGTGCGCTCAGGCCTCTCCGGTCTAGCAGACTGGCTGTCAGGCCAGGGCAGAGAATGAACCAGGCTTCCAAATGCCCCCGCTTGTGTCCAAAGAGAATAAGGATTATTCTGCACACTCATGCGGGGTTTTTGTGAATATTTACCTTCTCATCTCGTGTCAGATAGTTGCCCCCTACCCCCGCCCCAGTTCTTTAGGACTTTCCATTTCTGCTGCAGGCCTTCTGTGAGGTTAAGGGCACTCTCTGCAGCGCACAGCGCCCTGGCCACGCCCCGGGCTGTTCCTACAAGTCAGGAGAGCTGCTCGGTGTGGCGATCTTTATCCGGTTCTAAGCCACCCATTCTCTGACCTGCGGCAGGTTTTGTTGTTTAAGGTGTGGAGAAAAATTACAATCTGGATTACGACACGTAGCACGTGTGTTACACACGCGGGGGCGTGAAGATCCTACAGCCACCGGCTTGGACGCCCCTTTCAGCCCAGGTCCCAGGTGGCATCGCTCACCTGTCGGCTCTCGCCGTGTCCACGCCAGCTCTCGAACCGCTGCGCCCTGCCTCGGCTCGCCCAGGCCCCGTCCCTTGCCCCACCGCACCGCGGCCCTTCAGAGCGCAGGACGGCGCGGCCCCGCGAGGGGCGCCGGGACAGCCGCACGTCGGTACCTACATGTCCTCCGCGGGGCCGCAGTCCGTGGTGAGGGAGAAGGATCCTTGGGACACGGCCAGCACCAGCGTGTGCCACCGGCCGTCCGCCAGGGCGGGGCTGCGGAACGACACGCGGGTCTGCCAGGCGCCGGCGGCGTCCTCGCTGAGGAACAGGAGGTGCAGCTGCGTGGGCGAGTACCGCAGGCCGAGCAGCAGCGCGTCGCTCCCCTCCGCCACCACCGTGAGCAGGTACTCGTTCCTCTGCGGAGAGCGCGGGTGAGGCGGGCCGGGGCTGGCGGGGGCGGGGCGGGGCTGAGGGGCGGGGCCGACGGGCAGGGGCGGGGGCGGGGCTGATGGAGAGGAGGGGGTGAGGAGGGATGGGCAGGTGAGGGGGCGGGGCTGCGGGGCGGGTGGGGGCGTGGCGGGCTGACAGAGGGGCGGGACTGGTGGAGAGAGGGGTGAGGGATGGGCGTTAAAGGGCGGCGGCGGGCGGTGGCGGGCAGGGCGGCGACAAGGGGCGGCGGTACCAAGAGGAGTGGTTGGGAGGATGGGCAGTGAGGGCGGCGCTGACGGCCGGTCGGTGCCGCAGTAGACTGCACAGGTGAAAGGCCCTGTGTAAAACAAGGACCCGCACGCGCTAGTTGCCATACCCAAAACGAAAGTAACGTGTTGGCGAGATGTGAGAGCTGGAACCTTGCCAGGTGTGCAGAAATTACACCACTGTGGAACGTATGCTTCCTCAAAAACTTAAGAGATATTACAAATGACCGAATTCACTTTGGGTCTCTTCAAAGACTGAAGGAGTATGCACACCACGCTGTGTGGATGAGCACAATACCAGGGGAGCAACCCAAGCGTCCGTCAGCGGATGGGTAGGTAAACAAAACGCCGTCCATCCATGCAGCAGAATATTACTCAGCCAGAAAAAGGAAGGCGATTCTCACTCAGGCTACAATGTGAATGAACTTTGAGGACGTTAAACTGGGTGAAATAACACAGGCACACAGAAAGATAGATCCTGTATGATTCCACTTGTGTGAGGTCCCTGGAGTAGTCATATTCATAGAGACAGAAACAGAACGGTGGGTGCCCGGGCCTGGGGAGGGGACGGGGAGTTAGTGTTTAATGGGGACAGAGTTTCAGTTTGGGAAATGGAAAAGTTCTGGAGGTGGATGGTGGTGGTGACTGCACAGCAGTGTGAAAGTGCTTAATGCCACTGAGCTGTACACCTACAGATGGTTTAGATGGTAAATTTTATGTTATGTGTATTTTACCATAATTTAAAAAAACAAAAATAAATACAAACACAGTGTCCACGCAGACCTCAAAATTCTGCGCCTACCTTACCAACTCAAGTTATGTGAAAAAAATGTATACTTGATTATACTTATTTTCAATTTAGATTCCATTAATTCTTAGCGTAACCAAATTACGGGTAAAGAATTGAAAGTAATTAAACCTGAAGGGTAAAGAAAATATAAAAATAGTTATACAGTATATACAGTAATGTGCCCCATAAGAACGTTTTGGTCAACAATGGACTGCCTATTTCACGGTGGTCCCACAAGGTCATAATAACACATTTTTCCTGTACCTCTTCCATGTTTAGATACACAAATACTTACATTGTGTCTCAACGGCCCCAGTATTCAGCACAGTCATATGCTGCACGGGTTTGTAGCCCAGGAGCGATAGGCTGCACCATCTAGCCTAGGTGTGTGGCAGGCTGTGCCATCTAGGTGCGTGTACGTGCACTCTGTGATGTTTGCACAACAACAGAGTTGCCTAATGATGCATTCCTCAGAACGTGTCCCTGTTGTTAAGTGACACAACTGTGTATATATATACATGTATATGTATATATTTTTTGGGGGGAAGTCTTTACCCATGTAAAACTATAAACCAAATTCTATACAACCATTTTTCTAAACAACTCAAAGCCTCCTATGGTTTGCACATTTATTTTAATGTCAAATTCAGCAAAATCCACTTGTCCCAGTTTGGGTCACATGCCCCTGGCTGTTCAGGGAGCAGAGGTGACGACCCCATCCCTTTGGTTTCCATGGTGGGAGGTAGCCACCTGGATTTACCTTCCACAAGAGAGCACGTTCCCACCTGGGCACTTTCAGAAAGTGGGTGTGATGCTTGGGTGCCAGCAAATAACAAAGTAAAGACAAACTCCTTCCAGTGATGGCTGGAAACGCTAGAGCCCAGCCCCAGCAGGGCAGGGACTCAGCTGGGGAAGGAGCTGATCCACAGCCAGGAGACTCACGGAGAGGGCATCTCCACCCCCACCACGTTCACATCCAAGGCACACGGGCAAAGCAGGGGCTGCACCTCCCTGGGCGAGGCTGTGATTCCCGCCTGCTGACCCCAGAGAAGAGGGGACACTGCCCTGTGATTTCTGGGTTAAGTCACTCGTTCCTAGAAATGTTCCTGGCAGGAGGAGGCCAATGTCTGCTTGAAACCCTGTCTCCTGCACCCCCCAACACGGACAAGCATCACAGGAGAAGAGAATCAGGTGGTCACGGAGAGTTTATTGGGGAGCCAAGAAGGTGCTCACAGGTTCAAGTTGAGGCCATGTGGCCCGCAGCAGAGACACTGGGAGGGAGGACTGGCGACAGAAGGCAGGTGGGGCAGCCTCTGGGCGGCAGGACGGGGAGGTCAGGGCAGCACAGAGAGGATGCGGGGGACCCCTGCCCAGGTGGGGGCAGCTGCCTAACCAAGGGGTGTGTAAGAAGCACAGCCATGGACGGGGGGACCTAAGACCATTGGCCCTAGGGATGTGCCCATCAGCAGCTGGACCTCTGGCCCGAGGAGAGGCCACAGCAGGCCAGGCGGGGGTAGGCAGGGCGGCAGAGGAGGGACACACAAGAGGCAGGGTGGGGGCAGCTGGGCTGGCAGGAGGAGGTGGAGGCACAGCAGGCGAGTCTGCACACAGGGCGGCAGAGGAGGGACACGCAGGAGGCTGGGCGGCAGCAGCTGGGCTGGCAGGAGGAGGTGGGGGCACAGCAGGCGGGTCTGCACATGGGGCGGCAGAGGAGGGACTCACAGGAGGAGGATCTGAAGCAGGAGGAGGGGCAGGGGGAGGGGGTACAGCAAGCCGGCTGGCAGCTAGACTGCTGGCAGCAGGAAGAGGAAGCCTCAGAGCAGATGGGCACACAGCAGGATGCTGGCAGGGGGAGGGTGGCAGCAAGCAGGCTGGCAGCTAGACTGCTGGGCGAGGCAGCGCTGGTGCAGACTGATTGGCAGGGGCCGGGCACACAGCCACTGGGCTGCAGACCAGGGTCAGGCAGGGGGCCGGGGCGCGCAGCAGCTGGGGGTGCAGCAGGGGGGCTCAGCCAGACAGCTCTTCGTGGGCAGTCGTACCACTGCCCAGAGTCGGTTTGCAGGAATCACAGGAACCGGGCAGGCAGACCCGGCTGCCAACTCCTCCATGGTCGCTGGAGCAGACTGGACACGGTGGACGCGGCCATGCTGGGGGTTGAGCTGGGAGAGGGTGTGAGTGAGTGGGTGAGTGTGTGGGTGAATGTGTGGGTGAGTGTGTCAGGTCCTCCAGGCAGTTGGGCTTTTATATCTGTCCAGGGGGTGTGTTGTTCTAGCTGGAGGCTCAACAAGCCTTCCCTTTCCTTGTTGCTGTTTTGAGCTCGTCCTGGAAGCCCTTATTAATTCTAGTTTATTTACACAAAAGAGTTTGCTCAGCCTGTATAATGTGTGGTTACGGTTGCGGGCTGGGTTGGTGTCCTGATCTGTGTTTGGTCCTCTAGGCAAACATTTCAGGAGACACACATCATGCCGGAGCCCCTGCCAGGTGCCCTCTGTCTGCTGAGTGCTGCTCCAGGAGCTCTCGTCACGCTGCAGTGAGGGGACCTGAGGCCCTGAGTCTCTGTGTCTGGGCGACATGGAGCAGAAAGCCCCTCTGGTGAGCGCTGCTCAGCCGTAGACAGCGACAGACGGACCCCACAAACAGGAAGCGCTGAACAGTAGGACAGACCGCTGAGGAGAGAAGGGGCTAATGGGAAGAGAGACAAAGAAGCGTCCCACACGGCACAGAATGACAGAGCTGGAATATAGGAAAGAAAACTTAGGAAAGACAAGATTCTTCCAGAAGATCCAATGTTCATCAAATAGGATTTCCAGAAAGAGAGCAGCAAAAGGGAGAAATAGGAGAAAGTTTCCCAGAGCTGAAGGGAAACATGGGTGTTGAGACTTGAAATTTTGACCAAACATGAGCCAAACTGAATGGACGATGGTGCACGTCTAGACAGGCTGGAGAAATTTCTGACACCGAACAAAGAAAAACCCTAAAAGCTTCCAGAGAGATTGGCATCCTACCTCAACTTAGAAAATGTGGATGCCCAAGACAACTGAACCAAATCTTCAAAGTCTGAGGAAAAATGACTTAGAATAATGACTGCATTAAATTTTCTTGTAAGGGAAGTGAAAACATTTCAGATGATGTAACTGTGAAAACATCTTCAGAGCTCGTAGTCCACTAAACAAAAAGCAAATTCAAAGGGAAGTAGAATACAAAACAATAGTGAAGAGCAAAAACGTCAGCGAACATCAATTAAGGTTCTTAACTTCTTCAGGGAGAGGAAGTACACCTGCTTGTCTTACCGTACAGAGCCAACTAGCTATTAATATCAATAATGTTCCTCCCGCCCCTCTGCCTCCGCCTTCTCCTTCACTTAAGTCACTGTTCGTGGTGTGTGGTTCTGAGTTTTGACAAATACACACAGTCCTGTCCCTACCACCACAGGACCATGCAGCACCCTCAAAAATTCCATACTGTTGACTCACTATGGTCAGCCTCTCCCCTCGTTCATGTCTTTTCTAGAATGTCCTATCACTTGGACATTTGGCATGTAGAGTACCGAATAGAATCCTACAGTATGTTGCCTTGTGGGTCTGGCTTCTTTCACTTAGCAAAATGCACTTGGGATGCATCCAAGTTGTTGTGTACATCAATAGTTTATTTCTTTTAATTGCTGGCTGGGCACCACAGAAGTATGAGACACTGGCCAAGGGTCACCTTTTTTCACATACAGACATCCAATTGTTTCAAGACTCTCCTATCTCATTAAGCTGCCTTTGCACTTTTGTCAAAAATCAGTTGGCTTTTCTGCACGGCTCTATTTCTCTATTCTCTTTCATTGATCTGTGTGTCTGTCTTTTTGCCAATACCACATTGCCTTGATTACTGTGGCTTTATAGTACAGTAAATCTTGACATCTGGTAATATGAGTACTCAACTTTATTATTCTTTTTCAAATTGTTGTGGCTGCTTTAGTTCATTTGCCTCACCAAATACCTTTTAGAGTCAACTTGTTGATATCAACAAAAAACGCTGCTGGGTTTTGATTGGGGTTGCCTGGCGTCCACAGATCAACCTGGCGTGACCGACATCGCAGCAACGTTGAGCTCCCCGTGACTGCGGCGCACGTGGGGTGCGCATCCACGCATTTCTGTCTCGTTTTTGTTCTGTTTTTGTTTTGTTGTTTTTTTGTTTGTTTTTGTTTTGTTTTGTCTGATTTTGTTCATCAGTGTTTCTATAGTTCTTATTACATACACATTCTGTTAGATTATACCTAAATTTTCATTTTTTATTGTTGTAAATCATACTTTGAAACAAAATTTTTGCATTCCAAGTGTTATTGCTAAGATGTGTAAATGTAATTAATTTTTGTTACTTTGATTACTTTAAGCTTGCATCCTTCGACCTCGTTAGCCTCTCTTATAATTCTAGGAGTCTTTTTGCAGATTCTTGGGGGTTTTCTGTGACGACTGTCACGTCCTCTGTGAACACAGGCAGTGTTATTTCTTCCTTTCAGATACATATGCCTTTTATTACTTTTTCTTACCCTGTTGCACTGGGAGGACTTTCAGTGTGACATTGGAAGGAGCCGTGAAGGAGGACGTCTGGTTGCATCCTGGTCTTGGGGACCATTCAGCCTTTTACCACTGGGTGTGGTGTGGGCTGTACATTTCCATAAATGCCCTTGTTGGGTTAAACAGTGAACTTTTGTCTATTCCTAGTTCATTGAGAGCTTTTTAAAAAATCAACTGATGTTGAATTTTGTAAATTTGCCCCCTGTATCTATTGAGATTACCATATTGTTTTTCTCCTTTCATCTGTTAATATGGTGAATTACATTCACTGATTTTTGATTGTTGAGCTAGCCTTGCATTTCTGGGATGAACCCAACCTGGTTGTAATGTATTAGCCTTTTCATGTGTTAATATATTTAACTTGATAATATTTTGTTGAGGATTTTTGTGTCGATATTGGTCTGTAGTTTTCTTTTTATAATATGTCTTTTATCTGTTTTTGGATAGCAAAGTAATGCTGACCTCTTAAGACACACAGTGAAGTGTTCTGTCTTCTATGTTGTGGAAGAGAGAGGGTAGAATTGTCATTTTTTTCTTCTTTAAACGTTTTGATAGAATTTACCGGTGGACAATCTGGGCATGAAATTTTATTTATTGGAATGATTTAAAATTGTTATAGGAAATAAAAATAATGAGAAGACAAGCCACAGACTGGGAGAAAATATTTGCGAAAGACATATCTGATTAAGACTGTTATCCAAAATATAAAAAGAACCCTTAAAACTCAACAATAAGAAAATGAACCTGATTTAAAAATAAGCAAAAGACCTCAACAGACACTTCACCAAAGAAGATATATAGATAGCAAATAAGCACATGAAAAGATATGCAACATCATATGTCATTAGAGAATTGCAAATTAAAATAATGTTGAGATACTATGACACACCTATAAGAATGGCCAAAATCCCAAACACTAACACCACCAAATGCTGGCGAGGATGTGGAGCAACAGGAGCTCTCGTTTATTGCTGGCGGGAATGCAAAATTGTGCAGCCTCTTTGGAAGACGGTTTGGTGGTTTCTTACAAAATGAAAAATACTCTTATGATCTAGCAGTCATGCTCCTTGGTAGTTACCCAAGTGAGTCAAAAAATTATGTCTACAAAAAACTGTACAAGGATGTTTATAGCAGCTTTATTCATAATTGCCCAAACATGAAAGCAACCAAGAGGTCCTTCAATAGGTGAATGGACAAATAAATTGTAGTACATTGAGATCATGGAATATTATTCAGGGCTAAAACGAAATGAGCTATCAATCCATGAAAAGACACAGAAAAACCTTAAATGCATGTTACTAAGTGAAAGAAGCCAATCTGAAAAGGCCACATACTGTATGATTCTAACTATATGACATTCTGGAAAAGGCAAAACTATGGAGACAGTAAAAAGTTCAGTGGTTGTTGGGGGTTGAGGGAGGGAGGGATGAATAGGCAGAACACAGGATTTTCAGGGCAGTGAAACTATTCCATATGATACTATAGAGCTGGACACATGCCATTATACATTTGTCAAAACTCATAGAACGTACAACATCAAGAATGAAGCGGAATGTAAACCATGGACTCTGGGTGATGATGACGTGTGAATGTATGTTCATGGATTGCAGCAAATGCACCCTCGGGGGGGGTGTTGACAGTGGGGGAGGCTGTGCACGTGTGGGGGCAGGCTGTGTGTGGGAACTCTACTTTCCACTCAATTTTGCTGTGAACCTAAAACTGCTCTAAAAAGTAAGGTCTATTAAAAATTAATTTAGGACAATTAAGACTATGTGTTTTTTCTTAAGTGATTTTTGATAGTTTGTGTCTTCAAGGAATAGGCCCATTTCATCTTAATTATCCAATTTATGGGCATAGAATTGTTGTTGTGTTCCCTTTTTATTATTTGTAATGCCTGTGGAGTATGTGGTCATGCCTTTTCTTCCATTCCTGATACTGATAATTTTTGTCTTCTTTATCTGTTCCCCATTTTAGCTAGGTTTATCAAATTTATCTTTTCAAAGAACAAGCTTTGGTTTTGTTGATTATCACATTGTTTTACTATTTTCCACTTAATTGATTTCTGCTTTCATCTTTATCATTTCATACCTTATGCCTGCTTTGGGCTTAATTTAGTCTTATTTTTCCATTAAAAATTTTAACGTGTTTATGTCATTATTTTTAAAGTGTACTTCTTGTAGAAATTATTCTTGGCTCTCTCTTCTTCTTTGGGGACTCTGATTACACATATATGAAGTTACTTGAAGTTTCCTACAGCTCACTAATGCTTTGTTTGTTTCTTTTTCTTCTCTGTGTTTTATTTTAGGTAGTTTCTATTGCTGTCTTCAAGTTCACTTGATTTTTCCTCTGCCATATCTATTCTGCTATTAATCTTGCCCAGTGTAATTTTCACCTCAGATATTGTAGTTTCCCTCTCTAGATGTTCTATTTGTGTCTTTAAAAAAAAGATCTTCCTCATCTTTACTTAATATGCTTAATCTTCTCTCCAACTTCTTGAACATATGGAATATAGTTAATGACTCTTTAATGTCCTTGATTACTAATTCTGTGATCTGTGACATTTCTGGATTGATTTAAATTGATTTTATCCTCAATATGTGATACATTTTCCTGCCTCTTTGCATATCTAGTAATTTTTGAATGGATGCCCAACATTGTGAATTTTGCCTTGTTGGGTGCTGGATATTTTGTATTCCCACGAGTATTTTTGAGCTTTCTTCTGGGGTGTGGTTAAGTTACTTGGAAAGATTATTCTTTTGAGGCTTGTGTATAAGTTTTGTTAGGCAGGACTCAACTCGTGATTACTCCAGGGCTAATTTTACCCCCACGACTGTGGCAACAGCCTTCTGGGTAACCTACCCAATCTCCTGAGAATTACGAGGGCTTTCTCCTCTGGCAGGCGGGAATAGGTGCTATTTCTGGCTCTGTTTGGTCTCTGGGTGTCATTCCATCTACTTTTAGTGGCTTCCCCCAGTCGCAGTCACACATACTTGCTGATCATTGCTCAGGTGAACATGTGGGGGGAGCCTCTGGAATGTTGGGAGTTCTCTCTCAGCGCGGCACTTCTGCGGTGCTCCGTCCTGGGAACACCAGCTGCCTTGGCCGCCCCGAACTCCCACATTCATCTCTGAAACTCAGGCTGCCCTGTCCACACTATGGCCTGGAAATATTCTCTAGGCAGTGAGGTTGGACAGTTGTGAGATTCTGTGTCTGTTTCCCTCTCTGACGTGCACCTGTGCTGTGCTGCCTCACGCCTGATATCCGAAAACCATTGTTCCAGGACGCGGTTAATTACTCTAGTTGGCAGGAAGGTCCAGGCCCTCTTACTCCGTCTCAGCTGGAAGTGGACTTTCCGTTCTGCCCGGTGTGTTTCCACTGCCAGCTCTTTCTCTGCAGGTTGAAGAGGGGCCCCTTCCCTGGAAGGAAGCCGTGCTGGGTTGGTTTCCAGAGTCCACCACGGCCAGTGTTCCAGCCCACCAGACCTTTTCCTGCAGGCCACTGGTGTTCACTGGCTCCTGGGGAGGAGCAGCCCGCCCAGCTCCAGCCGCCCCATTTCCAGGGGAGTCCTGGGCCCTCCCGTCCTCAGCCTTCACGCCCCTCCGTGCCCCTCGGCTTCCTCCTGCACAGACATTAGCTTCTGGCCACTGGTCTCCCCCCACTCGCATTTTGGGCCTTTGGGTGACATCTGGTCCTTATGTCTTGTCCTAAATGAAGCCAATGGGTTTTTCTTTTCCCATCTGGTAATTCTGTTTTTATTTGGGATTTAGGGAGATTAAAAAAATATGCCTCAGACACCACCATATCTCTAGAATCTCCCCCAACATTCTTTCTTGATTCTAGTAAATGAAAACTCATGGAAAAATGGAAGTAAAAGATATCTACCTAAAACCCACAGCAAACACCATGTGTGATGGTGAACCTCAGATGCTTTTAATCTATTCAGAATCATTCTGGATGTTTAAAGTAATGTTGTAACAGGAAAAAGAAACAGCAATGGGTGTTATAAAGATTGGAAATAAAAAGTTAAATTCTTGTTATTTTTAGATGATGAACTCACCTACAGACAAAATCCAAGAAAATTAACTGACAAACCATAAGAACTAGTAAAAGAATTTGCAAAGAAGTTAAATATATGGTTTTATACCTAGATAATTTACATATATAATTTATATGGCTATATATAAGATTTATATACTAAGACAATGTAATAGAAAAACTTCCCAGTCACACTAGCAAAACATCCCTATGAACTACATAAGAGTTAATCCAAATAGGAATATGTAAGACCTGTAGAAGAAAATGATAAATCCTAAACTGACACATGTTACTATGTAACTGGGAGGCAATATTTAAAATTATGGTTTCCTCCTAAATATTCAAAAGTTCAATGCAATCCCAATAAAAATTTCAGTAGTTTTAAAAATAACTTGAAAAACATTCTAAAATTAATTGGGAAAAGAATATCTATGAGATACAACCAAAATTTTTGGACAATAAGAAAGCCATGCCTTCCTTATCAACTATTAAATACATTACAGAGGTAAAGTGGATAAAACATCTTGGAACTGCTGCAAGGATAGATCAAGAGATTAATGGAACAAAATAGAGATCTCAGAAATTGACAAACGAATTTTTAGAAGATAAAAGAGACATTTCAGATAGGGGCTGGGAAAATGGACTACCTTTTTAAAAAAGACCATTGGCTATTGATGGGGGAGAAAGATTAATATCTTGTACCTCCCACAAATCACAATGACTGGTTGAAAATATTTGGAGTGCCCATGATAGACAGAGGGTTTCCAGCCCTAAATCCGCAGGAAAAATACACATAACATGATAAGAAACAGGTTAGAAGTAGGCCAGGCCACTTGGGAAGGAAAGCACAAGGACAGCCAGTGAGTCTACAACGTGGAGAGTCACCAGCTGCCATCAGTGCCAGGCCCAGGGCGGAGGACACAGAGCTGAGCCGGGTCGGGCTGGTCCCCACTGACATGCAGCGGGCATCAGCCCTGCGGAGACTAAGCCTGGATGCTGCATCTCATTCTGTTGCCCCTTCTGCTCCAGTCTGACCACGGCCGTGGCTACCCAGGCCAGGGCTCCTGCCCATACCCGGGAGCTGCGCTTGCATGTCGGCGGTGCCTTGTCCAGGCCAGACAGTGCTCTGGTCTGAGGCTGGCTTGGGAGAAGCTGGTCGTCAAGCCTAGAGCTGCCCTGCGCCCTCTCCAAACGTGGCCGGGGCTGGTGCACTGCCATTTCCGGCAGCTGTCTGTGATGACAACCTTTCTTACCACGGACATCACAGGAGGCTCGAGCTTCTTGTGGAGACCAAGCCTTCCAGAGGTCTGGGTGTCCCTGCACCATGTGGGGACGAACATGCGGACCATAATGTGCAGCCTGACTCCGCGTCCCTCCCACCTGCACACAGAACTCAATGCTCCCAGAGGAAGACACCAGGCAGCACCTGGTTTCCACCCACCTGATAATATATTTGCTTCCAATCAAGTCCTTTCTCTCCCGTGAACAAGGAGCAGCTCCTTTGTCTCCTGCATCAGGTTCTACTAAACAGGCAGAGCCGGTGGGCGGGACACCCAGGGAGGGTGACCCAGGCCTGGAGGCCATGGGGCCTGGACCTGCAGGCCAGCTTCCCGGGGGTGACTCTGGAGTGGAGCTGTCCAGGTGGGACATGGTGGGACGGTCCAGGGGGCCTGGAGAACCCCAAAGCCAGGGCCATCTGGGGTAACCAGCCTCCAGAAGCCAGGACAGGGGCTGGGTAGGGACTGCCCCTTCCTGGGCAAGGCTGTGAGTCCTGCCTGCTGACCCCAGAGGAGAGGGGACACTGCCCTGTGATTTCTAGGTTAAGTCCCTTGTTCCTAGAAATGTTCCTGGCAGGAGGAGGCCAATGTCTGCTAAAACCCTGTCCCCTTCCCCCTCAGGGACAAGCATCACAGGAGAAGAGAATCAGGTGGTCATGGCAAGTTTATTGGGGAGCTGAGGAGGTGTTCACAGGTTTAAGTCGAGGTCATGTGGCCCGCAGCAGAGACACTGGGAGGGAGGACGGGCTCCAGAAGGCAGGTGGGACAGCCCCTGGGTGGCAGGAGGGGGAGATCAGGGCAGCACAGAGGGGACATGGGGGACCCCTCCCCAGGTGGGGGCAGCTGCCTAACCTGGGCCAGGACTGGACCGAGGCAGGTGTGAGAGGCACAGCCATGGGTGCGGGGACCTGAGCCTGTTGGCCCTGGGGACGTGCCCATCAGCAGCTGGACCTCTGGCCCGAGGAGAGGCCACAGCAGGCTTGGCGGGGGCAGGCAGGGCGGCAGAGGAGGGACACGCAAGAGGCAGGGCGGGGCAGCTGGGCTGGCAGGAGGAGGTGGGGGCACAGCAGGAGGGTCTGCACACGGGGCAGCAGAGGAGGACACGCAGGAGGAGGGTCGCAGCAGGAGGAGGGCAGGGGCTGGGCTGGCAGCATGAGGGGGCGGGCAGGGGGAGCCCCAGTGCAGACAGGCACGCAGCAAGGGTTGCAGCGACAGGCTTGCAGCACACGGCACACAGCAGGACTGCTGGCAGGGGAGGGTGCAGCAAGCAGGCTGGCAGCTAGACTGCTGGCAGCTGCAGAGGAAGCCCCAGAACAGACAGGCACACAGCAGACGGGCTTGCAGCACACAGGCTGCAGCAGCAGGCTTGCGCAGCACGCAGCACCGCAGAACTGCTGGCAGGGAGAGGGGGCCTGCAACAAGCAGCTGGCAGCAGACTGCTGGCAGCATGCAGAAGCCCTAGCAGCACACGGCACACAGCAGGACTGCTGGCAGGGGGAGGGGGTGCAGCAAGCAGGCTGGCAGCTAGACTGCTGCAGCAGGTGCAGGCGCTGGTGCAGACTGATTGGCAGGGGCTGGGCACACAGCTCACTGGGCTGCAGACCAGGGTCAGGCAGGGGGCCGGGGCGCAGCAGCTGGGGGTGCAGCAGGGGGGCTCGCAGCAGCTCTCTGGGCAGTCGTCCACCTGCCAGGAGTCGGTGCAGGAATCACAGGAACCGGGCAGGCAGACCCGGCTGCCATAGCTCAGGTCGCTGGAGCAGACGGACACGGTGGACACGGCCATGCTGGGGGTTGAGCTGGGGGAGGGTGTGAGTGTGTAGGTGAGTGTGGGTGAGTGTGTGGGGTGCTCAGTGCTGTCAGCTTTTATACCCCTCCTGCCCTTGCTGTCCCAGCCCCACAGCGGCCCCTTCCTTGTTGGTGAGCGCCGGGGCCAGGCCCTCATTAGGGATGTTTGTTTGCCTGTCACGTTGTCCAGCTCATGAATGTCCTGCCACGTCTGTGCTGTAGCCCGTCCCATGTGGTCTCCTGGGGGCAGGAGTGGGGTAGGGATGGTCCCAGCTGGGTTCTGGGGACAGTGAGGGCCGGGGGTTGGGTGGGTGGGACAGCCGTTGGGCGGGCCCTTGTGTGCTGGGCCTGTCCAGTCACTGGACCTGCAGCCCCGGACAGTGGCTCTCCCTGCCGGAAGCTGCATGGAGGAGATGTTCCTGTGGTGCAAACAGCCCTTCTGTGTGGTCCCCCATTCCCAGGATGTAGGACTGTCACTGCTGGGTTACAGACGACAGGATTTGGGGCATTCAGTAACCTGCTCGGGGCCATGTGCCTGTGAGGGGCACCATGACTGGACCCTCACCCCTTGGCCTGAGCTCTGGATGATTTCTCACCCCCATGGCCTCCGCGCTTCCTGCACTGTGTCTGTTGCCCGCCTTGTCCTTGGCTGGGAGGCAGCAGGAATGTGTATTCTAGGGCAAGGACCAAGGGCTTGGCCTCTCTGCGCTCAAGCATGACAGCAGCCTCCTGGGCCGTGTCCCAGGGTTCTGAACCCCTGGAGTGTCCCTGCCGGGCCAGGGCAGCCACCAGCCCTTGTCTCCCTGGGCCCCTCTCTGTGTACCCTGTGCTGCTCCTGTCCTGAGCCTGCACCTTCCCCTCACCAGCCCTTCCCAGGAGCCCCGCTGCAGGCCCCCAGCTCCACCTTGGGCAACTCTCGACGCATCATTATCTTTGATTACACACGTTGGTCACCATGTGGTATAAATGAAGGTCAGGAGCTTCTTGTCCTCTGTAATGTCCCTGATCACTTTTCCAGGAACATCCTCACCCATCAGCCAATTGTAATGTTGATTATGGCTTCACTTTTTTATGTAAAGTCAAAGTACACAAGTGCATATTATAAAATAAGGCATGTATCACAGGATGTTAAGTAGGACGTTCTGTGTTGCCCTGAAGCCAGCAACGCTGAAAACTACCTCTTGTTCTTAAAATAGTGCTAATATCTGGGTCAGACCTTTCCCCACAGGGCTTCCTAAAGTAGGGCAGAGGCTGACCACCTACGGCCAGCTGCCACCGCCCCGCCAGGCCCGCCCAGGGTGTGGGAAGGGGCTGTGGAGGTGGGTGTCCCTTCAGCTCACGCAGTGAGTGGGTCCAGGGAGAGCCCTCCCACCCCTGCCCGTGGGCCGTCAGCTCCCCAAGGCGGGTCCCCCTGCGGAGGCAGAAGCTCAGGAGCCCTGGGCCGGTCAGAGAGGAGGCTACAGCACTGGCCAGGGAGCCCCACAGTGCTGGCCCTGCCCACTCCTTCACCCTGTCGCATCACTGCAGGAGTCAGAGCCCAAAGAGGGAGAAGGACAACCAGGAGAGAGGTCACGCCCCACACCACGGCGCCCCTGAGCCCACGCGGACCTGCACGCGGGAGGGCTGGGGATGGCACCGGGCTCGGAGCACAGAGGGGAGCTGTGATCGGGTCTGGCTGGGGCTGTGCATTTTGCTCCACTCGTGGAGACCAGAGCTTTCTGATGCGCTCCAGTGACAGATGCTCAAGTCCTGTCCTCAGTGTGTCTTCGCAAAGTCTCCTGGCCCTTCTTGCTCATTGTCTTTGCTACTCTCTGCTCCTGCTCTGCAAATGCAAACTGCACGCGAGCAGGGAGTGTGTTTGCCTTGTTTGCCGTTCAGTCTCCAAAGGCTTAAAATAGTGCCTGGGATGGGGAAGATCATTATTCAATATTGGCTGAAAAAATAAACATTTTCAGAGAAATCATTGAATAACAATTTCAAGTTCTGAAAATGGTTACATTGTGCCACCGTTTTCTTAGGCCGTATAAAATGCTCTGTTGTGTTCTGGTTCCACGTGTGGGGAATTGACTTGTGTCTGGCTGAGGAAAATTAGGAAACCTGGTTTAACAAACAAAGTTCTGTTTGAAGGTACCAAGGAGGTACCAAGACAGCCGAGACTCGAGTGGTTGAATCCCCATCAGAGGGAAGGTGCACAGAAGTGAGTCTCCCATTTATTGTGGGTTTTCTTATTACGGCATTTGCCAATTCACAGGGCACAGCTGAGAGGCTGAGCAGAGGCTTTAGTAGTCCGTGGAATGGGAAGACACAAGCGCCAAGTTCAGCACCTGCCCGGGTGGAGGGATTCTGGTAAAGGACCCAGGCTTTTGGTTTGGGCACTGAATGTAAGTGAGGGGCTGCTCCCTGGGATGAAGGGCAAACCGGAATAAACCTGGGACCCACCTTTAAATCAGCTTGCATGGAACTCAGATAATCTGCCCGTGACCTAACTGCCTGCCAGAAACAAAAGTTGACCCCCTCTGGAGCCAGGTAACATCAACGGAGGCTCAAATCATCTTACAGTTTTCACATGCAAAGTCAGACATTCAGTCAAAAATTACCAGGCATGCTGGAAGACAAGACCAATTGGCAGAAGGACCAAGAGAGAAAGCAAACAACAGAGAGCCTACAGGAGGTCTGGATATCAGAACTGTCAAACAGGGACTTAAAGCAACAGTGATTACTCTGTTCAAGAAAATAGAGCACAAGACGGAGAGTTCCAGTGGCAAACTGGATTTATGAAACAGAATCAAACAAATTCTAGATGGGAAGAGTGCAATAGCTGAAATCAAGAACTTAATAGATTCGCTTAACGGCATATTAGACAGAACAAGAGAGAAAATTAGTGAAGGAACAGAGACAGGGAAGATCAGGACTGAGCACAGAGCGGGGAAGAAAAGGACAAAAATGAATTCAGTGGCGCAACAGACACAGGGACATGGTGAGAAAGGGGGTTTGAATCCTAGAAGGAGCGTGACACAGGGGTAGTCAAACCCTTGGAGATATAACGGACGAGGAACTTAAATTGGTGAAAGACATTAAGTCATAGACGCCAAAGGCCCTTCAGAATCTGTAGCAAGGTGCATACAAAGAAAACCACATCTGGGCACGTTGGGGCTGAAATCCAAAGACAGAGACAAAAGTAAGGACAGCCGGCCAGGGGACAGAGACAGATGCCCTTCAAAGAGGCGACAACGGTATGTGCAGATGACTTCTCAGTAGAAACGGTGGAAGTCAGAAGACAACGGGATCACATCTTTTCCATCTGGAAGAAAATAAGCACCACGCTGAGTTCTCTACCCGCGAAGACGATCCCCAGAAATGAGGACTCAACGGTGGCCTTCTCAGGCAACCAGACACTGAGAGAATGTGTCCCCAGCGGGATCCGTACTCAAGAAAATACTAAGAGGAGCTTCAAGCAGAAAGAAAACGTTCACAGATGGAAGCAAGGGATCGACAAGGAAATGGCGGGCAACAGAAGGGCGCGCGTGGGTAAATCAAAATGAATATTGACTGTGTAAAATGGCTTGTAGGTTTTATGACACTTGTAGAAATAAAACCCATGGCAACAAGATGGGCAAATTCGGGAGGGGGCTACGTGGGGTGAAGTGGTCCAGGCACACTGCATTGTCTGTGACATAGTACAAGGTCTCGTCACAGCGGACTTCACACGGTCAGAGGTTCGTGCTGGGTCTCCACGAGGAGAACAGAAGATTCTGCAACCAAGTGGGAAGTGCAGTGGGTTGAGCAGCGGCCTCCGCAGCGCGTGTCGCTCCAGAGCCTCACAATGTGACCTCTGTGGGAAACGGTGTCTTTGCAGATGCAATTAGTTAAGATGAGGACATACTTTACAGTGGACTAAATCCAGGGTCCAGTGTCTTTTAAGAGACAGGAGAAGGGAACGCGGACGCACAGAGGGAGGAAGGCCGCGTGGCAGCAGAGCTGGGCACTGCGGTGAGGCAGCTGCGGGACGCCAGGGTCGCTGGGAGCCGCCGGGAGCCAGAGGAGGCGCGGAAGGCTCCTCCTTAGCGCTCAGGGACAGCGCGGCCCTGCGGACGCGGGAACTTCGCACTTCTCGCCTCCGGGACTGTGAGAGAGTAAATGGCGGTTGTTTCTCGTCACCCTTTCTGGGGTCATTTGCTGTGGCAGCTGCGGGGACTCCTGCAGTGAGGGGAAACGAAGGAACGGAAATCTCTAAACACCCGGTGAGAGAACACGAGGCAAGGGGGTGACGGAGCAGCTTCCTCGACGTGAACGAACAGAGCGAGGGGGGTTCAAGCCCCAGCGCGTCCGCACAGCCCCGCATTCTTGCCAGTCCTTCCGTCAGGGTCGCTGCTGCGTTAGTCACCGGGCCGTACAGAGGTGGGTCACGGGCTTAATTTTGCATTGCCCTGATGACTCATGACGTTGAGCGTGTTTTCACGTATTTATTTGCCATTTGTTTCTCTTCTTTGGCAAGAGTCTGTTTAAATCATTTATTACATGTCCAAACAGAAAACACTGTGTGATTCCACGTAGATGACATTTTTGGAAAGGTAATGATAAAGGGGCCAGGTGGGGGGTGTGGACTGAGCACAGAGGGGCGTGAGGGAGATTTACGGGATGATGAGAAGCGTCTAGATACTGACTGTGGTGGCGGAGGCACACCTGTACATACTCGTCAAGACACAGAGTCAACACAAGAGAAAGAGAAATCCGAATATCCCATACCTATTAAATCCACAGAACCTGAGATTAAAAGCCTTCCTGCAAAGAAAACTACAGACCCCAGTAATTTCACCAGTGAATGTTCCCAAAGGTCTGGGAGAGAAATAACCCCAGTCCTGCATCTCTCAGCTAGTTTTCTCAGGCTGGCATCACTTTCCAGACTTCAGGGAGAGGGGCCCGAAGTCTTAGCTTCTGGTGAGAGCAACTGGGGGACGCTGTGTGCTGCCCAGGAGGCCACATGCGTGGCCTGGGGACACGGAGGCCTGGCTGGCCAGGGGCCAGGCCAGGGGAACGTCCAGGGACGTGGGTGCTGGCAGGTAGGACCCGGTGCAGACTGCTTGGCAGGGCCTGGGCCCCAGGCATTAAATATTGATAAAAGTCAATCCACCAAGAAGATTAACAATTGTAAATACCCCTAACATCACGTCCCCCGAGAATGTGAAGGAGGTTGGCAGAATGGGAGACACAGACAGACAGGTCCAGCGACAGTACGAGTTGGAGACTCCCATAAGCCACGCTCTCTAATAATGATAAAAGAAGAAATAACAGAACGAGCTGACGTTCCGTGCGGACGTAGCACCACAGACCCGCGGGCCCCGCAGACGTCTGCGAAAACACGCAACCCGGCGGAGCAGACACGCGCTCTCCTCGGTGGGCGTGGGACGGTCTCCAGGCTGGACTAGATGTCAGGCCGCCACACGGGTCTCAGTGACTTAAAATGATTGAAGTCACACAAGTATCTTTTCTGGCCTCAATGGAAAGAAACTAGAAATCAGTTAGAGAAGAAAAACCGAAATTCACAAATACGTGTAAATTCAGCAAAACACCCCCAAGCCACCAACGGGCTGGAGGGGACCCGCAGGGAAGGTGCGGGAAGTCTGCGAGGGGCAGACCCGCGCGGTGCGGGGGGATTTGAGCGCCGTGGGGGGACTCGGGCCGGTAGGTGACTTCGCAGCTCGAGCGACCGGACGAGGACGGACTCGCCGCACCAGACCTGGCAGGAGGGAAGTGAAGGTGAGCGCGCAGATACACAGAAATCGATGACAAAGGGACAGTCGAGAGATCCGTGAGACCCACAGGTGGTTCTGTGACAAGAACAACAGAATCGAAAGACTTTCATCCCCTGGTAGAAAAGACGGACGCAAACGACCGAAATTGTGGATGAAAATGGGAACACCACTGCGACCTTCGCCACTACCAAGGACTGTAGGGAGTACTGCGAATGTCTGCGCAGCAGCCGCTGAACAGCCAAGACGTGGGGCAAATTCCTACAGACGCACCAGCTACCAAGGCCGACGCCTTTCCTGTGCTGTCCTCAGCTGCGTTCTTCAACAGAGCTCCTTAAACACCTGCGATCAGAAAATGTTTTCCCCCGGGCTTCCCGGTGGGACGGTGTGTCGCGCCGCTCGCAGCTCTGCCGTCCTTGCCTCGCTGCTTGCTCAGAGCCTGGCGCTCAGCCACAGGGAGCACCCAGAGCTCCTCGGCCCCCGAGCGTGTGCCCCACCGCGGCATGTGCGGGGCCCTGCAGGTTCCCGGGAATATGAGAATCTTCCCCAAGCCCTTTCTCCCCAGAGCTCCTCCTCCCCCGGCTCTTCCCCCCAGGGTTTTGGGGCGTCCATTGTTTGCCCAACTGACATCCTTTGTCCCGCGTGGCAGTGACTGCTTTGGTCACCTGTAAATGTTCTGACAAACACGCTCCAGGTAGCTGCTTCTCTGCCTGAGAGCTCTGGCTTTGGTGACATCAGTGCATGCTCCTGTGTTGGTCCTTACAGGCAATCGGACAGCCACACTTTCTTGGGAGAAGGTCCCCTCTGCTCCTTGTGGTCTCAGTGACCCGTCTTCAGGACTCTGCCCAGCTGGGCATGGAGGGGTGGGACAACCTTTGACTCCTTCCCGGAGTTCAGATAAAGTGGGTGCCACCAGGTGTGCTTTTGGTCAGTGCTTTGGTGTTTCTGTGGAAGGACTGGCCATTCCAGTTCTCACCACCGTTTTCTGGGCCCTCTCTCTCAGCCGGCACAGTTGGAACCGTCCTTGTGAGGGCGCTTGCCAGTATCTCAGAATTTGAAATCAGCAAACACTCCGCCCTGGAAATCCTACTTCTAGGAATTTAGGCAACACAAAAACGTCTTACACTACTACTATTTGTCCTGTAAAATTTGGCTTCGGTCAAAAGGCTGCACTCAGAGATCCAGAAGGCCACAGTTTCCCACCCCCGGACGGTTAGGACACTCGCAGTGGTGTTGTCTGTAATAACAAAAAACGGGGAAGACCTAGTGCTCATCCACCTGGAACTGCAGGAGTCAAGTGCAGGCTACGTACGCTCTGGAATGCTGCGTACTTTGGCAAATGGAATCATGATCAGATATTATTCTTTATCATACTGGCAAAAAAATAATGTGCATCCCCCCATATTGTGATTATGCAGTTATTAAGAAATGAAGACTCAGCACCTCCTGTGGGCAGCGTGGTGACCGTCACACCTCACCAGTGTCCCTTTGCTCTGAAGTTGTACTTCTCAGATTTGCTCAGTCCTGTGTGAAACTACATCTGGCTACATCTGGACATGTGTGCTCCCGAGTTTCTCCTGCCCTCTGGTCTCACGTTCTCACGCTGTCCTGGCATCCTCCACCATCACCACCGCGACCATCCCTTCCCCGCCTGCCCCCACCCACCCGGCCCAGCACGCGGGAGCTCTGGACAAGCATCTTGGTTCTCTCTCTGCATCCCAGCGGCGTGCCCGGTGCTGGAGCAGAGGGCATCCCCGAGCTTCCGTGTGTGCAGGAGCCAGGATGCCCAAGCCATCCCCGAGCGGAACTCCTTGGGCGCTGGGCCAGCTGTGCCATGACTTCCCCCATCTCCCACTTCCCAGCACAGCTGTGGGCCCTGCCACCCTGGGACAGCCCCACCCCATGCCTGGAAGGAGCTGCTTCCACCCACAGTGGGGGGTTCTGGCGTGAGCCCAGGTGGCGCCCAAGAGACCTGACCAGTGAGCACAGCTGGAACCCCCCAGGACCTGGGGGGTGGCCAGACGGTAGAGCAATACCAGAGCTGGACAGGGGCTTCCAGGTGTCCTGCACAAGAGTCCCCGAGTCCCCCACAGCTGGGATGTAGAGGGTCCGAGGCCCAGCCCCAGAGCAGGACAGAGCCTCCCTGTGACTCCTCCCACCCAGGTGAGCACAGTCAGCACCGAGGGTCAGTGTGAGCGGCAGGGGCTTTATTGGAGCTCAGAGGCTGAGAGTGACTGTCCTCGGTGCGGGACCAGGGTCAGGCAGGGCTGGCCCTGAGCAGGGAGGGACATGGCTCCCATGGGCCGAGGGCAGGGGAGGAGCAAGTGAGCCTCTCGGGCCAGACTGTGCTGGGCTGCTGTGGGAGGGGCTGGTCTTCTCTGTGGTGGAGCTGAGCCTGGGCAGGGGCTGGGAGGCCAGTGGGTCCCAGGACTGTTAGGGAGGGGGGACCTGAGACTGTTGGTCCTGAGGACGTGCCCATCAGCAGCTGGACCTCTGGCCCAAGGAGAGGCCACAGCAGGCCAGGTGGGGGCAGGCAGGGCAGCAGAGGAGGGACACGCAGGAGGAGGGTCTGCAGCAGGAGGAGGGGCAGGGGCTGGGCTGGCAGCACAAGGGGGCCAGGCGGAGGCAGCCACAGTGCACATGGGCACACATGGTGGGTGGGTGGGGGGGTGTGAGTGTGGGGGGGGGTGGTGGGGGTGTGTGTGGGTGTGAGTGGGGGTGGTGTGGGTGGTGTGGTGTGGTGGTGTGTGGGTGGTGTGGTGGTGGGGTGTGGGGTGTGGTTGTGGGGTGGGTGGGTGTGGTGGGTGGGGGGGTGTGGGTGTGGGGTTGGTGGTGTGGTGGGGTTGGTGGGTGTGGGTTGTGGGTGTGTGTGGTGTGGGGTTGTGGGTGGGGGTTGTGGGGGTGGGGGTGGGTGTGGGTGAGTGTGTGGGTGTGTGGGTGTGGGTGAGTGTGAGTGGTGTGTGAGTGTGTGGGTGATTTTGTGAGTGGGTGTGGGTGAGTGTGTGGGGTGCTCCTGGCTCTGGGCTTCTCCACCCTCTGGGGTGACTGGGTTTCCCCAGCAGGAGACTCGACCAGGCCTCTCCCCAGGGTGCTTCTCGGGGCAGGACACGTCCTTGCTCATAAACCTCCTACACTCTGGGTGGGGCCCCTGCCTCTGGCCCCCAGGGGACACCTGGAGGGAAGGTGCGGGCCCCCGGGGCTGGCCCCTGGCTTGCACCTGGCAGGTCTGGGGACAGGGCGGCCGGTGTGGGCTCTGGCCCCGGGCGCGCACTGTGTGCCCAGCCTGTCTGCAGCGCCCCGTCTGGGGCGGCCTGTCTGTGATCGGGAGCGATGGGGACAGAGGTGGGGAAAGTACAGCGCTTCCCGGCGGCTCTGGGATCTCCCGTGATCACGATGTCGGCCCAGAACAGTGAGGACAGGGAGGCCCCCCGCCCCAGAAGGAGGTGGGACGTGCCAGCACGGCCCACCCGGCGGGGGTTCATCAGGACAAGCAGATTTGGGGGCTGCACCAAGTCTGACCTTGGGTTCTAAACCACCGTGCCCTGGAGCCCAGGGCCAGTTGTCCTGAGAGGGGCGGGTCCTGGGCCAGCATGTGAGGATGGGCAGGGCCTCGGCCTGGAGGGGCAGGTGTGGAGCGAGGGTCGAGGGTCTTGTGGAGAAGCAGGAGGACCCTGGAGGGTGGCAAAGCCGCCAGTGCTGGGAGGTCAGCGGGGCAGAGCAGGCCCTGACCCTGGAGCCGGGATGGCCACAGCCTGGCACAGCCTGCTGACGGTGCCCCCAGGAGCCGCTGGTGTGTCCCTCATCCGTGCAGCCTCCTCCACCCGGGGGTGAGGCTACAGCAGCCTCAGACCAGCTTTCCCGGTGGCCCAGAAAACCCGCAGCTGTCTGGTGGGTCTTGCGAAGTTTTCCAGTTATGTTCAGGGCTGTCACTGGAGCCTGCCACTGTTGTCCTGCAGGGCCAGTCAGGGCAGCAGGCCGAGAAACAACAATGAGATGAGCATTTCTGATATTTGCAGGCGGTATGTGTGTCCTCCTAAATATCTGAGTCCCCATCAGAGTGATTGTCACCGGCCACATTCACTGGGGGCTGGACATGGGATGGCCCCACAGGGCGGTGCGGTCCAAGTTCCATCTGCACCCGTGTGGCCTTCTGCACACCTGTGCACTCCACGCCCCGTGGCTGTTGGCAGACAAGCCCCTCTGGCCACTTAAGGGTGGTGTGTGAAGCCTCAGCTCACCAGGACAGAGCATGTCGCCGGAAGGCTCAGAGCAGTGAGCAGGGGAACTAGGACAGTCCAAGGGAAGGCTCAGGTGGCAGCTGCTCTCCCTAACGGGATGCAACAGCGGATGGGCCCCTGGGCCTGGAGCAGAGAATTTTAGTGCATGACTCCAGTGACAGTTTCAGCGACCTTAGAAAATAGTCCTTGTAATAGTGATGATGACGAAGCTGGTGACGTCAGATAATATGTACTGAGCACATGTCCATGCCAGGCAGTCCTCTGAGCACTTTGCATCTACTAACTCACTCAGTTTTGGCATCAACTCTGTGACAGAGTTCCTGTGGATAAGGGAGCCTTGGCACAGAAAGGTTAGACAACCTGCTCAAAGGTACACAGCAAGAGGTGGCAGGACACGGACCGGAAGCCGGCCCGCATGTGGGATCTGCTCTCCACCAGCTGGATTAAAAAGTCACACTGGAGGCGGAAGAGCAAAATTGACACCACAGAGAATCAATTCAATGGCTTTTGAAGCACAAAACACAGAGGTAAAGGATAAAACTCACGAACATAATGAGAGAAAAGGCAATAAACAGGGAGTATATTTAGCTGAGACCAATTGTGATAATTAAGTTGCTAGGGAGAGAGAGAAAACAGTGAGGATCAAAATAAAAGAATAACCAAAGAAATAAGTGAGCATGAGCTATTCTGGGCTGAGTGGACAAAGACGAGTGTATTTGGACTGGAAGAACTTAATGAATTTAGAGCTCACCCCAGACGCGAGCTGGCGAGTGTCAGCACCGGAGGACTTGAGAACAGTCCTCCCGCCGCGCGAGGAGGAGCAACCCGCCATCGGGAAAGGAAACGGTGCCAGACTGACCGTCCCTTGCCCACTCAGCAGCGGGAGGCGACAGGAAGCACCCACGGAGCTCCTGGGGGAATTCAGCGGACTGAGGTTGATTTTCTTTTCTTTCTTCGTATTATTACATCTTTCTCCAATAAAGACAACAGCCACATATTTTCACATAAGCAAAAGCTCAGAAACTACTCTACCCAGGTATCCCTTTTGAAAAAAATATTTAAATACAACAGATGACTAAGTGATTGTTCTGCATGGAACGTTTGTGTGCCCCCAAAAGCCATGTGCTGAGACCCTAATGCCAGTGTGATGGTATTAAGAGGTGGGGCCTTTGGGAGGAGACGGGTGAGGAGGGTGGAGCCCCTGTGAATGGGGTCAGCGCCCTTAAAAGAGGAAGCACTGGAGAGACGACCTCTCTTCCTCTCGAAGCCCCCTCCAGAGCCCGGCCGTGCTGGCACCCTGCCTGATCTCGGACCGCCAGCCTCCAGAACTGGCAGAAACGAATGTTTGCTGCTTGAACTCCCGGGCCACAGCAGTTTGTTGTAGCAGCCCTCACTAAGGCAGAAGGAAGCAAATACAAGCGCTCAGGGACACAGAGGCTGGTTCGTGTTCAAAGGCAGAAAACACAGACCTGCGTCTAAACAACAAATGTGCTCAGTTATAGATACAAATGCAAACTTCACATCTGTGGTAACGATGTGTCGTGTAATACATCCTCATTTAATAACAATGATAAGATTCTAATATTTTATTGTGTGCTGAGAGCCACTAACCACACGTGGCTATTGAGCACTTGAAACGCAGCGAGGACCACTTGTTAAAATGGTGACATTTTGGATATATTGGGCTAAATAAAATATATTATTAAATTAATTTCACCTGTTCCTTCTCATGGTTTTCAGTGTGGCTACTCTAATGTTTACAATGGCATATGAGGCCATGTTCCTCCCGGGCAGCACTGTTCTAGGTGGCACGGAAGAGACCAGTAAGCGGGCGAGTGGGGGGGGGGGGCGGTAAAGTCAGTTCTGTCTTAAACAGGAGTTTCTCACATTATGTTTCTTCATTCTTCACTTTAATAATTAAAAATAAAAATAAAGGTAAACTTAAAAGCTATTCATTAGCACAATTAAAAACAGAACATATACCTTCCAAAACGGTAGAAAAAGTAGAAAGGAAAAAAGCAAATGATGGTAGATATTTTAAAAACAAAAACAAAAGAAACAAGAAGAAAACCTCCAAAGCGGAGAACTTAATCAAAGTGGCAGAATGAGTAAAGCAGTCAGTTATAAAGTAAATTTCATCTAATACTTCTTATTAGAATCAATCTAATCTCACGAGAATCAAGAAGTCACTACATGGGCTCCACGTCTGGTACCTGTTGGTGAGAGTATTTCCTACTGAAAACAAATGAAAATCTGGGGGAAAATCTTCCTAATAGCAACAGGAAGCTGAAGAGAGACTAAAGGATTACAGGCCAAAATCAAAGACGGGAGTTTTTGCCCTTTTCGTGCCATGGATATCCCTGGCCGTCTTGTGAAACATTTGGGGTTTTTAAAATGAGTAAAGTAAAATTCATAATAGGATTACAAAGGAAACAAACTACACTAAAACACAGTTATTAACATATGAAAAAACAAATTAGCGATACAGCCTGTGCTTCCCTAATAAACGCATAGACAGCAGGATCCAGCAGTGGGTCTCACGCTACCATAATCGTGGATAGTAACGACCATAAATGAGCTTTTGAGTAACAGCAGCAGCCGCAGTGACACCCACATGTCTGGTTTCTGCTGCTGACAAAGCTGCAGGTGCTGCTGACAGGATTTGTTGACTACATTTATAATTGATTGAAACACTAAATTTCAGTTAGAGCTTAGTGAAAATAAAGATGTAATTTTGTCCCCCTTCTCATGCAAGTTCACAAACCCCAGGTTAAGAACTGTTGCTCTAACACAAAGCATTTAGCAAAACCCAGAAGTCACCTTATTCTTGAGGGCATTTGGGGATCTGGCAAACTTCAACTGAAGATCGAACAGTTTTGCAGAATGAAGGGGACAGAAATCACAGCCAAGAGTCCCCCCTCGTGGTGAGGTCCAAGGGAGACCATCCCTACATTAAGCTAAGGCTGCAAAGGGCTGTGCCTCCAGAGGAGGGGGCATGAGAAGGACACATGGGCTTCTGCCCACCCCAGGGTCTGTGCGTTGCCTCGGGACCCAGCACACCAGGAGGAAAATGTCCTTCTCCTCACAAGCCTGCCTCCTTCTGAAGCTCAAACTTGCATCTTTTGGGTAGTCCACAAAAACATAAGCCATGAATTTAGCTGAAGGTGTTCCTGCAATCTGAGTGTTCCTCACACCAGGCAAAAGCAAACACACCTTCATCCAAGGCCACAAAAATGCCCACAAACGCTTTTCAAGGATAAGGACAAGGACAAGGGCTATTACTCAGCCAAAAATAGCTAAGTACACAAGGAAACAAGACACCATGAGTAAGAACTGGTGGAAATTACAGAAAACTGAAATAGACCCACAGGGACTTCAGATATTGAAATTACCATAACAGATTATAAAACATACATAGATACTCAATGGATAAAAGATTAGCTTTAAAATATCTCTCAGGAATGAGAAATATTTACTTTATTGAATAAGAGAGGGCTGGTCAGAAGGTGGTGAGCAGAGGTCACACAGGTTGAGGAAGGGAGAGGCAAGAGTCCAGGCAGAGGCTGGCCCGGTGGGTGCTGAGAGGTCACAGAGGAGGGCACCCCTGGGCAGCTCAGCTCCAGGCCCCGGGGAGAGGGGCAGGAAGCACAGAGCACCACACCCAGGGCCTGGACATCCCACGGGCTCCCAGAGTCCCACAGGTGGGCAGGTATCCCCACTGAGGCTGGCAGGGGACCACCACAACAGAAGACCCGCCCTGGCACAGTGGGAGGTCACAGCTGACCCTGCCCCATGGTGCTGTCACCCTGGACCAGCTCAAGGCCAGGGTCCTAAAGTACCCACCCACATGTCACCTCGAAGCTATTTCCCCCGGTTGCACTGACATGCAAACAAGACTTCTGAGAAGGCATGATGGTGACTTTATTTGTTGAAAGACTGGTCACTCACACAGGGAAGGACAAAGCAACCACCAGCCAATCAGGATGGAGAGGAGGATGCCAAGAGGAACGCACGGTCTGGAGGGAACGCGAAGCTGGCACAGGGAGCCAGCCCAGCCATGAGGGCTCAGCACAGCTGGCTGGAGTGGGGCTGCTCTGTGGCAGAGGAGACCCAGAATGGGCTCAGGGCTCCAAGGATTTCAGGTGGAAGTCAGACTTGGCCCCGGAACAACTCTGGAGAAGTGGGATGGGCCCATCAGCAGCTGGACCTCTGGCCCGAAGAGAGGCCACAGCAGGCCAGGCGGGGGGAGGTGGGGCGGCAGAGGAGGGACACGCAGGAGGCTGGGCGGCAGCAGCTGGGCTGGCAGGAGGAGGTGGGGGCACAGCAGGCGGGTCTGCACACGGGGCGGCAGAGGAGAGACACGCAGGAGGGTCTGCAGCAGGAGGAGGGGCAGGGGCTGGGCTGACAGCATGAGGGAGCTGGGCAGGGGACAGCCTCAGTGCAGGTGGGCACACAGCATATGGGCTTGCAGCACACAGGCTTGCAGCAGACAGGCACACAGCAGGACTGCTGGCAGGGGGAGGAGGTGCAGCAAGCCAACTGGCAGCTAGACTGCTGGCAGCAGGAGGGCATGCAGGCGCTGGTGCAGACTGATTGGCAGGGGCTGGGCACACAGCTCACTGGGCTGCAGACCAGGGTCAGGCAGGGGGCCGGGGCACAGCAGCTGGGGGTGCAGCAGGGGGGCTCGCAGCAGGTCTCCTGGCAATTGTCTACCTGCCAGGAATCGGTGCAAGTGCTGGAGCAGACAGATACGGCAGACGCGACCATGCTGGGGTTGAGCTGGGGTAGGTGAGATGACAGGAGTGTGTGAGTAAGTGAATGAGTGAGTGAGGTGCTCTGGGCAATCAGGACTTTTATACCACCCGGGTTGTTTATGTTGTCCCAGCAGCAGGCCAGCGAAGCATCCCCCTTCCTTATTCCTGTTTGGAGTCACGCTGTTGTGTTAGTAGTGCTGGGTCCGTGTCTGTGCATGTTGCTGCCTTGTGAGGCTCCTGAGTGGAGTTGGGGCTGTCCTGACCTGTGTCTGTCCCCAGAGGTAAACCAGTAGAAATGTTTCGATTACATAAAAATACATTCCAGATGCAGGGACAGTAGCAATCAGGATATATTCTGAAACTGACGGCCCTGTGCTCCATCCCAGGAGGGGTTTGCTCTTGTAAACAGACATCTACATTTACACTTGGGAGGGATAACCAAAAAAACCCCAACTCTGGGCTTTGAGGAAAGGCAGAGGTGTGCCCACTGTGGACGGGTCTGACGGTGCTCCGCTGGCCTGGCCACGTGGCAAAACCCACTCTGCTGGGCGGATGCTGCCTGTTGTCAGTGGGTCCTGGGGGCATATTCCTGCTGTGGGTGAGCCCAGGACAGGTGTGAGGGAATAGTGTCTTCCTGAAGAGACTGGCTCACATAGAGGGGCAGGGAGGCAGACGCTGGCCTAGCATAGCAGGGGTGACCGTGAGGGGCGAATGCCCTTGTTTCATTTCATGATGACTGTTATGGAACCTCCCCCCGCTGGTGCGCACAATGTTCACACATTCTCCTCTCTTCACGGCTCTGACAGCATCATCTGCAACAGGGTCCTCGGGAGCCCCTGCAGCCCCTGCAGCCCCTGCATGTAGAACACAACAAGTTCTTTTCCCTCAAGGATGTCCCCTTCTATAGGCAAAAAAAATCACTGGAATGTGGTACCTCTACTGTTATCTCCTGAACACTGTCATAGTAAACATACAAATAACAAGGGCTGGATGCACATGGAGCCTTGTCTCACAAACACCTGCACAGCTGTGTGCAGTGGCCCATACCCCAGTGCTTGGTACCACACCTGTGCCCTGGGTAAGCATGCAAAGTTCTGATCATGGACCCCGTATCTCCTCATGCTATGGTCACCATACTCTGTCTAGTCTCGGAAATGGCAAGGGCAGGGCCTTGGTGATGCCCTGGGCTGCAGGGATCTCCGAAATTAGGCCAGGGCTCCACTGAGTGCTTTTAGGGTTGGTGGGCTGAAGGATATGAAGCCTCATTGACCCCTGATGGACGGGGCTAAGGATCTACTGGAGGACCACTTGGCAAAGTCAGGCCACAGTGGAAAAATATTATTTCAAAGAAATAATGGCTGAAAACTTTCCAAATTCATTGAAAAACATTGATGTACATATCTAGGAAGCTTAGTAAACTCCAAGTAGAATACACAAAAGTTCCACAAATTGACATATCATAGTAAAAATGCTGAAAGTCAAAAACAAGGAGGAAATCTTGAAAGCAGGAAGAGAAATATGATGAATCTTAACAAGGGAACACTAAGAAGATTAATAGCTGACTTTTTATGAAAAACAATGGAGGCCAGAAGGCAGTAGGAGGATATATTTAAAGTGCTCAAAGAAAACAAATTGTCAACCAAGAATCCTATATCCAACAAAGCTATATTTCAAATACAAAGGCAAAATAAAGACATTCTCAGATAAATAAAAATTGAAGCAATCTGTTTCCAGCAGACTCATCTTATAAGACAAACAGGAGTTCTTCAGACTGACAGCAAGAGACCCCAGACAGAAATCCCAATCCACACGAAAAGAGAGAAATGGTCGTAAAGGTAATTATATAATTAAAAAAGACAATACAACTACATATTTTTCTCCTTTCTTCTTTTAACATATTAAAAAAGCAATTGCATAAAAATGTGCATAAAGCATTGTTGAGCCTATAACATATAGACACTGAATATATTTGACAATAATAGCGCAAAGGAGGTGCATGGAGGCAAAGCTATATTGGGCAAAGGAAATTAGTGCCGATGGCAATTTGAATCCACAGGAAAAAATGAAGAGAATCAGAAGTGATCAAAGGAAGGTTAATATAACAAAAGCTACAAATACATGGTTGTTCTCCTTTCTTCTCTAAACTTCTTTAAAAGTCATAAAATTATACAAATCAATTATTATAACAATATATTGTAGGGTTTTTTTTAACATTTGTAGATGTAATATGTTTAATAATAACACCAAAAAAAGGGAAAAAAAGGAATAAAGTTATAAAGGAGCACCTTTTTTATGTCTCACTAGAACAAGTCAGTATAAATCTGAAGCTGATTCTGGCAAGTTAAAATAAGCACATGCCAAGCCCTAGAGCAACCACTAAGGAAAGCTAAGCGCACAGTGGAAAGCCTTAAAGACATCGATGTGTGACATCACTAAACACTCATCGCGCAAAGGAGAGCAGTGGGGAGAACAGAGGAGCAACGGCCAAAGTGACCACATGAGACACGCGGGAAACAGGGAGTGAAACAGTGGACACACGTCCAACTGCAGCTGATCCTCGTCACTGCGGAAATTATTCAGTATGTTATATAAAGTCACTGCAAATACTGAACCAGCACAAGCTGCGTCATTGTCCCCAGGAGACATACAATCAGGTTCCTGTGGGCCTTTGCTCACAGTGTTCAACTGATCAACACACAGTTTCATTTTATGTGTGTTGAATATTTATTGTTTATTCAATTAACATTGAACTAAGCCAACAGCACCGCGACTCATGAACAAAGCTTCTCTAACACACACATTTTCTCATAAGGCACACTGCATCCCTTTCGCACTCGGGAACACTAGGTAGCACTTCATCACTATGCCTAAGGCCCGTTCTAAACAGCAGAATCACCAAAAAAAAAAAAAAAAGCACAAAAACGCAGCATTAAATAGACGATAAAAATGATACTTATCAAGAAGGCAGAGTGCTTCCTTGTTTAACCTCAGCTGGGACACGGGAGATTCAAATTTCTCACCACTCTGAGCATGTCTATGAATGATCACAAAACACCATGTGTACTGACTTTGGGGTTACATGTCAATTTTAGTGAGTAGGTGACTTTGCAAATACAAAATCCACAAATAATTAGGATAGAATGTAATCAATAATAACATTAAATGTGAATAAATTAAACAGTCTAATGAAAAGGTGGAGAATGTCAGACTGGATTAAACAAAAAAACAAGATTTATCTTGGTGCTCTGTACAAGAGGCACACTTTAGATTCAAAGGTACAAATAGACTGAAAGTACATGATGGAAAGAGTTAAATCATGCAAACAGCAACCACAGGAAAAGTGGAGTAGCTAAACCAATATCAGATGAAATATACTTTAAAGCAAAACTGTTGCAAGAGAAAAGGAGAGACATTTTATAATAATAAAAAGGTCAATCCATCAGGATAATAAAACCAATAAAAATATACATGCAGATAATAACAGAGCACCAAAATACATGAAGCAAATACTGACAGAAATGAAGGGAGGAATAGACAATTCAACATTAATTGAAAACTTAATACCCTAATTTTAGTAATGGATCCAACACCTAGGCAGAGCATCAACAAGGAAATAGAAGACTCGAACAACGCAGGAAATTAATGAGACCCAGCAGACATCTGCAGACACTCGCCAACAGCAGCAGGGTGTGCGTTCTTCCCAATGCACACGGAACCCCATCTAGCCATACAACACGCCTTAATAAACTAAACAGCATAGAAATAATAAAAGCATGTACTCTGACCACAGTGAAATGAAATTAGAAATCAATAACAGAAGAAACTGGGGGAAACTCAAAAATATGTTAAACAATTGTTAAAAATTAAACAATAGACTCCCAAATAACCAAAGGGTCAAAGAGAAATCAAAAGGAAAACCATAAAATACACTGAGAAGAATGAAAATACCAGAACTTATGGGATCCAGCAAAAGCACTGCTCAGAGAGAAATTTATAGTTATAAATACCTGCATTAAGAAAGATCTCAAATCAATAAGCTCATCTTCTGTGTTAAGACACTGGAGAAAGAAGCACAAAGTAAACCCAAAGCAAGCACAACGAAGGGAATAATAAAGATTAGAGTGGCAGCAAACAAAGATTTAATACCAATTCTTCACAAACTCTTCCAAAAACTTAAAGAGGAGGTGACACTGCCCAACCCATCCTATGAGAACAGTGTTATTCTCATATCACAACCAGATAGGACATCACAAGAAAATAAAACTAAAGATCAACATCTCTCCTGATATGGATGTGAAATCCTCAAAAAAATACTAACAAACTGAATCCAGCAACATAGAAAAAGAATTATGCACCGTGGCCAAATGGATTTATCCCTGGAATGCAAGATTCGTTTAACATCCGAAAATCAATTAATGTAATACATATCAAAAGGATAAAAACAAAAATAGCAGGGTCATAACAATAAATGCAGAAAAAGTATTTGATAAAATCCAACATCCTTTCATAATAAAAAAACACTCAACAAGCTAGGAATAAAAGGAAACTTCCTCAGTCCGCTAAGGGCATCTGTGAAGAACCCACAGAACATCATACCTAGTGGCAAAGGACTAGACACCTTCTCGCTAAGGTCAGGAACAAGACGAGGATGTCTGCTGTTGCCACTTCTGTTCAACATCGTACTGGAAATTCTAGTCAAAGCAACTAGGCAAGAAAAACAAAATGCATCCAGGTTGGAAAGGAAGAAATAAAATTATCTCTATCCACAGATGACATGATCTCAGATATATAATATGAAATCCTAAGAAATCCAGTAAAAAACTATTAGACCTAATAAACCAGCTCAGCAAGGTTGCAGGATACAAGATTAATATACAGAAATCAATTGTATTTCTACATATTTACAGTGAACAGACCAAAAATGAAATTAGAAAACAATTCTATTTATAATAGCTTCAAAAAGAAAAGAATAGGAATAGATTTAACAAAAGAATTGCAAAACTTATACTCTGAAAACTATTATATAAAACTATTTTTGTTTTGTTAAAGGTGATGTAAATCAATGGAAAAACATCACCTATTCATGGATAAAAAGTCTTAATATTGTTAACATGAGAATATTCCTCAAATAAATCTACAAATTACCCAACTCTGTCAGAACCCAAGCTAACCTCTTTGTAGAAATTGACAAGTTGATACTGAAATTAATGTGTAATTGCATGGGACCCAGAATAGTAACAACTATCTTGAAAAAGAACAAAGTTGGATGACTCATACTTCCCAACTTAAAAATTTACTACAAAGCTACAATAATCAAGATGGTGTGGTACTGATGTATAAATAGATAGATCAATGGAATAAATTGAGAGTCCAGAAATAAACCCATATATCTACAGCCAATTGATTTCTAACAAGGGCGCCGAGACCATTCAATGGGGGAAAAATAACCTTAACAAATGCTTTGGGGACACGTAGACGTCCACGTGCAAAAGAATGCACTTGAACCCGTACCTCACACCGTATACAAAAACTAACTCAAATAAATTGAAGACTTAAATGGAAGTGCTAAAACAATAGAACTCTTAGAAGAAAACACAGGGGTAATTCTTAACTTCAGATTTGGCAATGGATTCTTCGATATGACACCAAAAGTATAAAGAACAAAAGAAAAAAAAAGATAAATTGAACATCATCAAAATTAAAAAGTTTTGTCCTTCGAAGGACTCTATCAAGAAAGTAAAAAGACAATCCACAGAATGGGAGCAAATATTTGCAAATCATATATCTGATAAAGGACTTTTATCAAACGCATAAGGAACTCTTTACAACTGAGCAATAAAAAGGCAATTAACCCAATGAAAAACTGGCAAAGGATTTTAGTAGACATTTCTCCAAAGAAGATATACAAAATGGCCATTACACACATGAAAAATATTCAACATCATTGTTCATGAGGGAAATACAACTCAAAACCATAATTAGACACCACTTCGTGCTTATGAGGATGGCTTGAATCAAAACGTCAGGTAATAACAAGTGTTGACAAGGATGTGGCGAAATCACAACTCTCACGCACTGCTGATGGGAATGTAAGACGGGGCAGCTGCCTTGGAAAACAGTTTGGCAGTTCCTCAAAATTAACCATATGACCCAGAAAGTCCACTCCTAAGTATGTACTCAAGAGAAATGAAAACACATGTCCCCATAAAAACGTGTACATGAATGTTTATAGCAGCACTATTCATAATAGCCAAAAAGTGGAAACAATCCAAATGTCCATCAACTTATGGATGGATAATCAAAATATGGAATATTACTCAGCCATAAAAAGTAATGAAGTACTGATACATGCGACACATGGATAAATCTTGAGAACATTATGTTAAGCAAAAGAAGCCAGTCACAGAAGACTATATATTATATGATTCCATTTATGTGGAATGCAGAATGGGCAAATCCACAGAGACAGAAAGAAAGTAGTGATCATACATTGGAGTTGTCCACAGAGTGGAGTTCTTGGATCCAAACACCAGAGTCATGTCCCAGAAAATAACTAATGAGATGAAGAATCTAACCTGAAAATAAGAATTTGTACAAAAAATAATAAAATGGAAATTACAGAACTTGAACATACCGAAACTGAAAACTCAGCAGTTGGGTTTTACCGCAGATTAGGAGAAACGAGAGGGCAGAGGATCTGTGAACTCGGAGAGGTCCCCAGGAAGCGTCCACCCACGAATCGTTCAAGGGAAAAACCCACAGCGGGAGCCACCACGGGAAGAAGGGCTTTCCTCTCTCACTTGGTGATTCTGAGCTGGAAATGCAAATTCTTTTGTATTCACTCAGGATTCGTTGCACACGTACGATGTGCGTTGTTCCAGAAACCATGGGGGACAGAGATAAACACGGTTGGTCTCCACCTTCCAAACTAGAATGGGCACATTTATTAGACTAGGGATTGACCAGACTGCAAATTACAGGTAAATGGGTCTACCAAGCATACGGTTTTATGTGATTTTATTCTCAACAATTCCTGCCAAAGGACGTCAAGATAAAAACTCTAAGCCCTGTACTATAATTATAGGAATTAGTGGTACCCGCGCCTACCAAATGGTCATGCAGACTCCGCCTGCACACTGCCCGTGGGGAGGACCTCACCGTCGAGCAAGGAAAGCCGCTCTCCATCCCAAAGAAACCCCAGGAGTCCTTGACAGAAGCCTCCCTGCCACCTGTATCAGTCGTGCCCTCTGCCCGCACTGGTGTTGGAACCTCACAAAGGAATATCAGGTTATTCTAACGTGAAGATCAAAAACACCACTGACCTTGGGTGGAAGATTGGGAACTTTCAAGGTTACAACGATGGAAAATTCTTCAGGGAAGAGATCGCATCTGAAGAAAATCCTGGAGGCAGGGAAGCTCATGGCGTGGGGGGCTGCTGCCGAGAGCTGAAGTCCCCACGCGCCGTGAACCTGCATCGTCCTGATTCCACCCGTGGCGCCAGTGGGAGGGACGACCTCTGCCAGGATGTCCAGGGGGCGCAGGTCTGCGTCAGAGAAATCACAGGAGGTCAGGCCAAGACATCACCCCATAAGGTGATACCCTAGACAGCCAACATTCACAGGGCACCAGTGGTGGGCTCCGGTCTTGGCATTCTGCATAATTCTCACAATAGCTCCTACGAGCTGCAGGTCATGATTATTCCTCTTCTACCAGTGAGGAAACTGAGGCACCAAGGAATAAGGACGGCCTTTGGGCCTGCCGCCTGGCCCCTTCCCCCGCTCCCACTCCTGCTGGATTTTGCATGACTTTCTTTGAGCTGCAGACACACATGCCGCGTTGCTGCTATTTGCAGGCGGACAGCTAGGCACTGTGCAGGGTGTGCCGAGTGGGACAAAGGAAGGAGCGCCCGGGCCCTGCCACAGACTCAAGGACATCCAGGAATGAGGCAGGGCAGAGGCTCAGTGGCATGGTTGGAGGCTGCAGGGTCCCACACAGGCCTGGAAGAAGCGTGGAGCTGGCTGTGCCTCCCCCTCGCCCCCTTCCAGGCACACGGGGAAGGGCAGATGTGCTCCTGGGAGAGCCTCTGACGCACTGTTCAAATCCTTAGAAACATACCTGGTGGGCCAGCCTGGCCTCACCTGAGGCCCGATGTTAAGGAAGGAACACAGGCATGCAGAGGGCATTCATGACTAGACAGAGGGTTTTGGGGCCCCCCCTGGGCCCAGCCCACTGCCTGGCAGCAGAGCCCGAGGCTGGTGCCTGGACGGTCCCCGACCCGGCCTCTGTGGCAGCCGTGGCTTGGGGTAAACGACCTGCCGTGTGGATGGAGCAGCCACCCCGGAGCTGTCTCCCTCAGACCAACAGTCTCGCTAAGGGGCCCCTGCCTGAGTCCACTACGGTGCTCTGTCCTCTAACATAATCTCTCCCACGCCCAGCCCTGACCGATGCTGCAGAGAGGCTGTAACTGACTCCCTGTGACCTGTCACGGGCCTCGGCCAGAGCTGCAGAGTGGAGGCGTTCCTACCCCTCGTGCGTGAGAGCGGGAACACCGACGACCCAAGTCAGAGGGCAGCAGGAGGAGGCCGCCCTTCCCCGCACGGCCATCTGAGCCACACTGACACTTGGGTCAGACAGAGGGGACCGGGGCAGGCAAGTGCCCTACAGATCTCAGGCAGCCCACGGAATGACCCGGAAAACCGAGGAACGCCCTCCTTTAGGGGTCAAACAAATGATCGTCCTTAAAGCAATAGGGGCTGCTGCCCCAGAGGGCACCAGCTTCATGCCAGGGTGCTCCCCTGTCCACCGCAGGCAGAAGGGACAGGGCTTGGTGAAACCAGGCCTTGGGCACAGGCCAGGGCAGGGTCCTCCCACGTCCCCCGGAGAGCTCGAGCCCCAGCGGAGCAGGTGTTCGGAGGAGCTTGCCTGGGACTGCCCTGGATGTGGACGGCACGTCTCTGTTCCAGAACAACCCAGATGTGCAGTGGGGGGAGGGCTGGCGCATCAGGTGTACAGCATCGCGGGACCTGCTGGGGCGGGAGGACAGGCCATGTGGGGGCACGGGTGGCATGGGACCCCCAACACCAGGGCATGTCAGGACCCACGCAACGGGAGGGCGTCGTGAGGAGACTGTGGCCTGCTTTGTGACAGGAGAACGTGCAATTGTTATTATTTGTGCAACTAAACACAAAAGGCAGCGTGGAGAGATCTTGTGCTATAAAATGAGCCACTACGCACGGACAGCGACAGTGAAGACATTCGTGTGTAGAAGGGTCTGTATTCGCTAGTGTAAGGTGCAGTGGCTGCCCCCAGAGGCACTGTGTGTGTTTGGGGGGTCCCAGATTGACTCTGGGTGGATTCTGGCATCCTGGGGGTAAGGCTGTGCTCAGGGACCCGGATGTTGACCCAAGCCTCAGGCTGGCCAGGGTGTGGGGATTGGACTCCACTTCCTGTGGAAACGTGTCCTGGGCCCACCAGAGAGAATGGGTCTCTGAGTAAGCCCTGGGCACCCCCAAACCACCCCCCCAAATCTCCGAGAGACACTGTGCACGGCCCTGCCTGGTGGTGGGCTCACCCTACAGGGCTCAGCTATAGCATGACCAGGGTCCAGCCCCTCATTCAGGAGACATGGGACCCCCCATCTGGCAGACTGCCCAGGACCCAGAATGTGCCTCTGCCTCATTGAGCCTCAGGGCACAGGTGGGACCCACCCCAGCAAGGGGACTCCTAGGCCTTGGCAATTGGGGACCAGAATTCTGCACTCTGGTGTGGGCCCCTCTGCCCATTGTTTAATTAAAACGCCTCTTCCTGGTCACCTCACCCTACCCTGATCTGAGCAAAAACGAACAGTGTTTGCTCTGACAAATATTCCATCCGAGTGTATCATTTAGTTGTCTATGCCTCGGTTACACACACGTACGGAGGGTTTTCAAGGTTAGCAGACAGTGAGTTTTGTACCTTCCTGCAAATGTCCTGTTGGATGAAGGAAGGAGCAGTGACTGAGCTGATGGAAGTCACGGCTGTCGCAGTAAACCACACACTTCGGTCACACCTGCCATGTCATGCTGAGAGACCGAACACTCAAACAGCCAATGGCCAGGCCATGCTGGACTGGAGAGCTCCGGCCCCAACCCTGCAGCCACCAGCCAGGGCCACACCAAGCCTCTGCCGCACTCGGACCAGAAGGGTCCAGGCTCCCCCAGTGACGGCAGCTTCCCTAGTGTTTGTCCCCACTTCCAACTTGGGCCCACCCAGAAAAGGTCAGGTATTCACCCCTCACCGATCCCATGGGGCCACCTCCAGCTCCCCACGCGACGCCTCCCCAGACCCCTCCCCTGCCTGCCCTTGTGTCTCTGCCAAACACAGGTGACGGTGGCCAAGCCCTCACCATCGCCAGCTCTGAAACAGCCTGTGCATGTTCTCGTGCGCGTGGTCTTTGTTTATTCCAAATAGGCTTCTTGAAATGGTGGCTTCAGAAATAGTCGTTGCCTTTAGGGGGCTTATAATTTGGCAGAGAGGATGTGATAGCCACAAATAGATTAACTCAAAGCTGGCTACATACAGGGTCCTAAACTAGACTCTGAGATCTAAAGACCTGGCCCATGACTCACCCTTTCTAAGCCTCAGTTTCCTCATCTGTAAAATGGGACAATGGTGACATCTGTCAGGAGCTGAGCTGAGCTGCCAGGTGTCAGGGGATTAAACAAGCCAAAATGGGAGCAGCAGGGAAAACCTTTAATCACTCACTGCCTAGTATAGACAACTGGCTGGAGCCAGAGGACGTGTCGACTGGGAGACTCTCCCTGTTCCACTGCCTCCACAAGAGGGCATGTCGGTGGGGTCCTGCCATTTTATAAGGGGGAAGGGCTAGGAGGGGATGCATCCTGGGCATAGACAGGGACATGTCTTCAGGCTTCCACAACAGGAGGTCTCTGAACAGGGCACCCAGGCTGGGGACACAGAGGTGAGTCAGAGCGTGGCTGGCTGGGGGCCCAAGCTGTGACTCCTGCAGAGGCTGTGGTGCCCCAGCCCTGCACCAAGCCTGGTGTGGGGGCAGCTCCCGTGAGGCCTGCCCGGCAAAGCCTCCATGGCTGGGTAGAGAGTTGGCATGGAGGGATGGCCAGGGGCCAGGCTCCACACCCCCAGAACCGCTCCCTGAGGAAGCGCTCTGGCTGGAGCCCCTGAAGACTGAGCTATTCAGAGGACACAGCTCAACACGCAGGTGTGAGCTGCAGGCCCCTCCCCGGGAGGACACCTGGCCACGCTTCAGACGGACTCTGAGAAGAGGTGTCCTCTGCTGGGGGTGGGAGGGGAGAGCTCAACGTCCAGTGAGGTCCCCTTTACTCTGGGGAGTCTGTGATTTAAATGGTGCGCCTCCAGGCGCCAGGAGCCGACTTTCCAGGTGTAGGTTGGGGACTGTACAGGTTGCCCTGCGGGACAGCAAGACGCGCTACATAGCCATGGTAACAACGTGGTCCAGGTTGGCCCAAGAAGAGACAGATGGAGTATGATGAGACAAGGGCCCAGAGCTCAGAGAGAGGCCCCCAGGAAGCGGGAAATTACACCCCCCCCCGCCGCCCCTGGAGCGAGTGCAGAGAGGGCGGCTCGGCCCGCGGGTGCAGACGGGGACGCTGGGGTCTGTGGGGAGGACGCTGCGGCCGAATTGAACGGGACGCACAGACGTGGACCGGGGTGAGAGGTGAAACCCACACGCTAGTTGGGGGAGCTGGGGCCGTCTCTGTGGCCCAGGGCTAAGGAAGGTTTCTCAAACAAACTTCACAGACACAAACCGTCAGAAGAGAAGTTAGGATATTTGCTCACATCCAGACAGGAATTCCTGCTCAAGGAAGGACACCAAAGTCCCAACGGGAAAGGCGTTTGTGATGCTTCAAACCAACGACGGGTCCTCATATAGAAGGAACAAGAAACCCCTGAAAACCCACCAGGAAAACATAAGCACAAGTCTCAGAAGAAAAACAACGCAAGCAACTTAAAAAAAAGTAACCCAAAGGGCTGACAAACACAAGACAAAATGCTTCAGTCATGAGCAGTCACAGAAATGCAAATTAAAACAATAACAAGACATCACTTTCCCCCTATTACACTGGCTTTAAAAAAAGAAATAGGAAAAAAGTAACGATAGAGCAGGACTAGGAATGTGACCCAGGGAGCTTTTGTGTGTTCAAACCTGCTTTTCTTAATTCGTTTTAAAAGGAAGTCAAGGGACGTGGAACGAGGCGGGGTCCCTGGGCCCTCAGACTGGGTGTGCCGTGGCCTGCAAAGCCCAAGGCCACGTGGGGACCAGGCAGGGAGCCTGCAGGGGGCACGGTCGTGGCAGCGTCACTTGTGACAACCCAGCAAGCTCTTTGCAAAGCGCGCAGAGGCCGGTCACGGTGCGGAGCCCTTTCCACGAACCGACGCTTAAAACCCACACACGTCTATTTCTCCGATAATCCTCCAAAATCAAGTTTTTCAAAACTTTGGGTAGACCAGTTTCTCTCCTGAAAATTTTTCTGAAAGAAATAATCCAAGAGAAGCAAAAAAAATTGATATTCACATACGTGGTTGCCAGCTTAGCTATTTTTAGTTGATAAACTTAACTACATGAAAATAAAATAAAAACTCTTCTCATGACAAGAAAATATCACAGAGTATAAAAATAACCGAGTGAGAAAACAAGCCGCAGACTTAGAGAAAATATTTACAGAAGAGTTACCTGATAAAGGGCTCTTATCCAAAATATATAAAGGACTCTTAAAATTCAACAACAAGAAAATGAACCACCTGATTAAAATGGCTGAAAGAGTTAAACAGACACCTCACCAGAGAGGACACACGGACGGCAAACAAGCGTATCGAAGGTACTCAACATCCTGTGTCATCAGGGAAGCGAAACCTAAAAGAACAGTGAGATACTGCCGCGCTGCACACCTGTTATCAACAGCACGGCCCAGAGCTGCAGCACCATAGCACCGCCGCCGGCGAGGGTGTGCAGAGCAGGAACCCTCGCCCACTGCTGGTGGGAATGCCAACGGCACAGCCACTTTGGAGGACAGTTTTGCAGTATTTTACAAAACTAAACATATTCTTATCACACGATTCAGCAATAGAACTCCAAGGTATTTACCCAAATGAGTGGAAAACTTGTGTCCACAAAGCCTGCATGTAGATGTTTATAGCAGCTTTATTCATAATTGCCAAAACTTGAAAGCAATTAAGACATCCTGTAGTAGGTGAATGGATAAATAAACTGTGGTACATCCAGACAATGGAACATTAATCAGTGCTAAAAAGAAATGAGCTATCAAGCCATGAAAAAACATGGAGGAACCTTAAATTCATATACTAAGTGAAAGAAGCCAGTCTAAAAAAGGCTACATACTGTATGATTCCAACTACATGACATTCTGGAAGAGGCAAAACTATGGAGACGGTGAAAGGACCTGTGGTTTCTGGGGGTCAGTGGGGAAGGAGGGACGAGGAGTCTTACTCTGTGTGATACTGCACTGGTGGACACACGTCATCACATATTTGTCAAAACCTACAGAACGTCCAACACCGAGAGGGAACCCTAAAGTAAGCCGTGGACTTTGGGTGATGGTGTGTGTGGATGTAGGTTCATGGATTGTAGTAAGTGACCCACTTGGGGGACGCTGGCAGTGGGGGAGGCTGTGCACATGTGGGGCCGGGGGCATGTGGGAAATCTCTGTACCTTCCACTCAACTTGACTGTGAACCTAAAACGGCTCTAAAAAATTAAGTGTATTTAAAAAAAATACTGATATACTGGGGAACATATCTACAGTTCACATCACTGACATATATTTGTAATATATGAAGAACACCTGGAAATTGAAGAAAAAAGCTCAACATCCCAGAGGAAAGAGCTCACAGAAACATACACACAAAACGGCTCTCAACTTAAACAGAAAATAAAGCTTGGCCCGTTGCTCGTAAGTAAAGTTTACATTAAAACTACAATAAGAAGACATCGCTCATCTCTCAGATTAATGAAATCCTAACAACTGATGAGCCTGCAGGGAAACAGCCGCTCTCTCTTGATGTGTCAGTTACCCCCACCCCTCGTGGACAGAAATCTGACGACAGATCTCAAATTACAAAAGCATCCCCACTTTGGCCCACACCGCACCTCCGAGAAGCCGTGTTGCCTCGCGCCCGTGGACATGCGTAGTGACGAGCACACAGTTACTCTCTGCAGCCTTATCTGAATAGCAAAACACTGGAAACAATTCAAGCACCCATTTTTAGGGAAACGCCTGTGCAAAGCGTGGAATACAAGCACAACGCGGAATCACGCAGCTGTAAGAAAACAGCGAGGAATCACTCCACACGCCGGTGTGCGGAGATCTCCAAGATGCGTTGCTGGGTGAGCAAGCAAGGTGTAGACAGTGGCTGCCTCTCAACTAAGAAAGGGGTGGGGATAAAAATACTTGTTTGCGTTTGCTTGTGCTGACAACTAATGAAATGTGTTACCTGGGGGGACGGGAATGGGCCGGGAAGGGAACACAGACAGGAGTAGGGAGGATTATCGGCATACACCTTTTACGTTATTTTCATTCTTGAACCAAGTGAATAAATCACCTACTCAAAAAATTAAATATTGAAGCCAAGAGTAGAACAAATCCCGCTTTACGTTCCTGGCGTGTGCTGGCCGTGCCGCATCCCAGCCTTAAGAAGACAAGATGAGAGCCAAACCAGGGCCCATCCTGAAAACCACATTTCAGTGACTCGAAGGCAACTTGGGGGAGCCAGACCAGGATTCCGCTTAAGGCCTTGGAGTCAGGGTGTTCTTGGCACACACGGCATGGGGGGTGGCGGGGTCTGGGCCTTTTTGTCCAGCTCGCCTGTGACCCACTGTGTCCCCACAGACGCTGCGATTTATCTCACAAGGCTGGGTTTCCCCATCAGTAACAGGAGGTGGCATCCCGCGTCCTTGCAGGGTGAGGGTGAGGATGGGAAACTTTGTCAGTCGGGTATCTGGTATTCAGGAGCTGCCCCAGAAAACAGATGCCTGACAGTGACTAGAATGGAACTGGACGGCCCATAGCTCGTGACACCACCAACCTGGTCCCAGAGCCACCTCTCAGGTCAGTTTTTAATATTGCATGCAAGAAGCTGGGAGAAGCTGTGTTTCCTGCCAGGAAGGCTGCAGGGCTGGCTGAGCACGGCTCTTGGCGAGACCCCTGCAGCCGGCATGCAGACAGCTGGTGCTGTGCTCACTTTGTGTGAACAGGCAGCAGGTGCCTGGGTGGGCCTCAGTCAGCTGACACAGAGGAACCCACACACTGACGCAGAGCGAATCCACAACCGCCGGCCACCCTAGGAGAGGTAGACATTCAGGAGGCAGAGGACAGCGCATGCACTATGAAGACACGTCTGGCTGGCACAGGACAAGGGGGCTTGACTCGAGCTCTCCCAGGACAGGATGCCCAGCTGCCTGAGGGCCCCACCCACAGAACAGGCTCCAGGGATCCACATGCTCCTCCTGGGCTGCCGCTGCCAGAGCCAGAGGTGGGGGAGGCCCCAGGGCCCTGTGCAATGAGAACACCTCTCCCTGCTGCCAGGCGGATTATGCCTGCAATCCGGCCAACTTCCCTGCGCCCCCAGCCTCCGGGGAGTGGAAACCTGAACGCACATGACACAGCCGCAGGCCACAACAGGCAGAGCCTCCGCAGGCCGACCGCCCTCCCATCCAGGTTGCGTGCAAGTCCTCTGCACTCCGTTGTCTGTCACATGTGGGTGCGGAATCCGGGAATTACGGATGCAGGCCTGGCAGGGCTGTGGAGACCACATGCGCAGCCTCAGGCACGGGCGGGAAAGCAGGCGGCCGGGGCATTTGTGGGGGGCAGCCGAGCAGAGGGAGATGTGTCGTGCTGCACCGGGACAGGAGAGAGGCATCGAATCCAACACCGCAGCTTCACCCCAAGAAACCAGAAAAAGAAGAGCGCACGGAACCCACAGCAAGCAAAAGGAAGGATGGGGCAGAAATCAACGTCACTGAAAACGGAAGACAGAGGAAATCAGCTGCACCAAGCCAGGTCTTGGAGCTCAGCAATCGACGAACCTCTAGCCAGACCGACCGTGAAGAACGGGAGGGGCGGAGACCGAGGTACCAATAATAAGAACAAAAAAGGGATATTCCTAGACAATTTTCAGAAATTAGAAGGGTGATAAGGGGATTCCGCCAACAACACTGTGCCGTATATCAAAACCTTAGACAAAACGGACAAATTCCTTAATAGGCTCAAATACCAGAACTCATTAAAGAAGAAACAGGTAAGTGGGAAGTCCTGTATCTGTAAATGAAAACCTTCCAACAAAGAAAACTCCAGCTTTTTGGAAAATTCTACCAATCATTTACAGAAGAAAAAACTGCCAATCCTGTATAATCTCTCCAGAAAGTAGAGGAGGAAACACTTGACAACTCTGTTAACAAGGGCAGCATGATCAAAACCAGACAAAGACTTTACAATAAAATTAAACTACAGACCAATATCCCTCATGAATACAGACATAAAAATCCTCAACAAAATATTAGCAAATGAAATCCAGCAACACATAAAAAGGGTAACACATCACAACCAAATGGGGTGTACCCAGGGATTAAGACTGGTTTGACATTGAGAAGTCAATTTATGCGGGTACTATTTGTGGAAGTTGTCAGAATCAGAATGGAGTCACTAATATTAAGAAAATCTGACAAACAGCCAGGGAAGGGAGGGCCTCATGCTTGTGTGCCTGATAAAACCCATCAGAAAAGACTCTGCAAAAACCATAGCCTTGCACAAAGGCCACTGCAACTTTACACAGAAAATGCTTCTGCAAGGACATCTGCCCACAACTGCCCCACCAGCCATGGACTCTGTCACGCTTGTGGCTGATCCTTTAGTCAAGGATAATTATCTCAAAACAACTGTAATTCTCCTCATTTCTTCCTTCAAAAACTTCCTCTACCTCTGTGAATACGCACACGGTTTACCATGACATGAATATTCCCACTGAGATGCTCTATTCCCAAATAAAAATCTTTTCTTTTAGAGAACTTCTCTCTGTTTTTTAGGTTGACATGTTAAACAAAAATTTCAGGAGGCCATTGTTTTGGACTAAACTCCTGCACTAGGCCCCAACAGGCCAGACTAAAAGTCAAATGGAGTCACCCACACTCACCGACTGAAACTGAGTTCTTACCTGGCCTTCTGAGAAATCAGGAGAGAGAGATGACAACCTCATTTCCCAAACAGGCCAGTTTTAATCGTCTATCAGCATAACAACGAAGTCCCCCTGTTTTAATCCTTACAATTAAAGGTAACCTGAAGTCACCTGCTGTTGACCGATCAGTTATTTTTCTATTGTTCTATCTCCCTGTTTCCACCTTGCAAGGACCAGCACACTTTTGTTCTTTGCTTCTGCTTTCTTCAGTTTGGTCTATAAAACCAACCTCCTCTGCTCACCTCACTAGAACATTTATTTTACTTTATGGAATGAAGTGTTGCCTGATTCTAGAATCACAATAAAGCCAATTGAGATCTTTAAAGTTTATTTGTTGTAATTCTGTCTTTGGACAGTACACAGGACCTCTCTGTACTATCTTTACAATTTCTTGTGCATCCATAATTATTTCAAAATAAAAAGTTTAAAAAATCAATTAATGTACTTCACCATATTAACAGACTAAAAAAGAAAACTGTATGATCATCTCAACCGTTGCGTGAAAAGCGTTAGGTAGGGATGCAGGTATGCAGGTGGCAGGGAAGGCGATAGGGGGATGTGGTCAAGGGCCGAGGGTCAGACCAATAAAAACAGAGAAAAGAAACCACAACAGCAGGAACTTGATGTTAGGGACTTTTCCCAAACGGGAGCATGTTCAGAAGCTAGGAGCTTATGACCAAAGGTAACCTTTCCTTCATTAACACAGTAAAACTCACACCCCCAGTGCCATGACAGTTCCGGAGCCGGCCATACAAGGACAGAAAATGGAAGTGTACATGATTCCAGGAATCTCCACCCACTTCCCAGAAAAGACATGAATATTCCACCCCCAGCTTAACATATTATTAGGGATTAGCATAAAGGACAGACCCTAACCCTGGGATGACACTGTTCCTTATTGGAGCAGTCTGCTCTCTACTGACTTTGAGAGTGTACTATACTTTCTATACTCTGTCTTTAAACTCAGGGTCATCTCCACCCATGGGGACAGACCTGTTCCTCTCTCTGGAATTTACTTTTGCTTTGCAATAAAAGCCGCTTCTGTGGAAGTGCTTTATGTCTGTCATCACTCCGTCGCACTGGCCCTGCTTGCGATTCTTCCAAGCAAGGAGCCAAAGAACCAGGACAACACCTCTCAAAAACCACAGCTGACAAAAAGCATTTCACAAAATCGGACATCCATTCATGATAAAACCTCTCAGGAACAGAAAAGAAGTTTTTACACCAGAAAATGTTAACCTAGAAAAACTAGAGCTAATGTGATTATTAATGGGGAAGCACTGACCACCTTCCCCTAAGATCAGGCACGTGTCAGTACACACACGTGCCTCCTCGCTCTGTCCCTAGGGCCTGGGAGAAGTGATGCCCCGGCAGCATGAGTGCGCCTCGCTCTGGACCTTGGTTTCTAAACACCATCATCCGCCAAAGGGCCGGGGCTCTGTGGAGAGGTGGCTGATTCCAGGGATGAAACAGGGAAGATACGAGGTGAGCTTGGAACAGAAGGTGCAAAAAGGCAGGAGTGGAAAGTAGCCGAAATGAAAGAGTTCCTGATAGAACCATTTGAACCACAAAATAAACAATGATAATATTGGATTATAACTCAAATAATAAAGTAAATATTCTCTAGTCCATAGTAAAATAAATGACTAAGTAGCAAATGATAAACGGAGAAGGGACAGCTCTTCCTTACAGAGGGATTTCCATGAGTAAAGGCAGACGAAATGGAGAAGCAGGGAGTCCTGACGACAACCCCACAGCGACCCCACCACGGCCAGGCCCCCAGCGGTGCTAATGCTCCTGGGCAGTGCTTGCACAGAAGCAGGACATTTGCAAAGTCTCGAAGAATCTCCCCAAAACATTAGACAGTAGCAGAGGGAAAAATAGTGACATCATCCATGACAACACACGTCAACACCATGTGCTCCTGTTGTGGACACGCCACTGCTGTGGGATTCCGCCCCCAAATGCAGCACCCAAGTCTGAGCATGGGGCAATGCCCGACAGACCCAAGGTGGGTGGCGTTCTGCAAAACCCCTGACCAGCGCTCTTCGTAAGAGTTGCCATCACAAAGGACAAGGAGAGCCTGACGCCCATCACGAGCGAGAGAAGACTGGGGAACCTTCTGCAAGTGCAGGGTGGGGTCCGAGCAGAGGACACTCATGAGACGCTGGTGGGTCTGAATGGTCTGTCTTTCGGTGAAGAGCCACGTGCCAGCGCTGACTTCTAAGATCTGGTAACTGAGCTTTGGTTACAAATGACGTTAACCCTAGAGGATGCTGGGGAAGGGCAGGTGTGAACTCTGCACACTCTTCCAGCAACTATTCTGTAAAGTAAATTTTAAAAAACTCCTCCTATGAGCTCAGGTGTGTCCAGACAAGCAAGTGCCGTGTGCCTCCGTCTGCCCTGCCCAGGCCAAAGTCCACGAGAAAGGACACCTGCTCAACCTTCCTTCCCACCCCAGATGCCAGCATTGTGTCTGCCCCAGAGCAGGTACTTGTGGGGTTGAGCCGTGTCCCCCAAAGATGCCGAAGTCCTAACCCCTCGTATCAGTGAGTGTGACCTTATGTAGAAGTAGGGTCTTTGCAGATGATCAAGTTAAGACGAGGGTGTTAGGGTGGCCATACTGCAACATGACTTACAAAAAGGGGGGATGTGGAGACAGACACGTGCACATTGGAACGCCCGTGACAATAAAGGCAGAGACCAGGATGGTGCTCCTATAAGACGAGGGATGCCGGAGATCCCAGCAAACCACCAGAAATGGGGACAGGCCTGGAAGAGACTGTCCCTCACAGCCTCAGAAGGAGCCAGCCCTGCCCACACCTTGATCTCAGACTTCTGGCCTCCAGAACCGCGAGACAAAGAATTTCTATTGTTTAACTGCCTGGTTTGTGCTACTTTGTCACAGCAGCCCAAGGAAACTGATACATTCCTGCAGAAAAATCATGACACACATGATCTTTATTTAGAAACCGCATAAACCTCTCTCTCTAACCTTCCAACCATGGAGGCGCATGACCTTCTTCAGCAGCCTAAGAACCCAGGGGCCGGCCCTGCAACCTGCAGGCGACCCGGTCACCACGACCCAGCACACGCTACAGACGTGCACCCCGGCCCTCCCGGTGAGCCTGGTTAGGGAAATGGCATGACCTGCGTCCACCTCAGCTTTTCCTTCTGAGACTGAAACAAGTAAATACACCCCAAGCCAATTTCAAGAGTTTTGTAAGCTGAGCAAGAACTCCTGGGAGACTAAAACACAGCTACTGTTTATTCTCCAGGCGCTGGCTCTGCACACCAACAAGGAAGGGCAGGGCATGGCTGAGCCTGCTGCTGGGACAACACGTCCCAGGGAGGGGTATAAAAGCCACAGCCCCGAGCACTCACTCACCCACACACTCACCCACACACTCACCCACACACTCACCCACTCACTCACACCCTCCCCCAGCTCAACCCCCAGCATGGTTGCGCCCACCGTGTCCGTCTGCTCCAGTGACCTGAGCTATGGCAGCCGGGTCTGCCTGCCCGGTTCCTGTGATTCCTGCACTGACTCCTGGCAGGTGGATGACTGCCCGGAGAGCTGCTGCGAGCCCCCCTGCTGCACCCCCAGCTGCTGCGCCCCGGCCCCCTGCCTGACCCTGGTCTGCAGCCCAGTGAGCTGTGTGCCCAGCCCCTGCCAATCAGTCTGCACCAGCGCCTGCACGCCCTCCTGCTGCCAGCAGTCTATCTGCCAGCCTGCTTGCTGCACCCCCTCCCCCTGCCAGCAGTCCTGCTGTGTGCCCCTGTGCTGCAAGCCCATCTGCTGTGTGCCTGTCTGCTCTGGGGCTTCCTCTTCATGCTGCCAGCAGTCTAGCTGCCAGCCGGCTTGCTGTGTCCCCTCCTCCTGCCAGCAGTCCTGCTGTGTGCCCGTCAGCTGCAAGTCCGTGTGCTGCATTCCCCTTTGTGCTGGAGCTGCCCCCTGCCCGCCCCCCTCATGCTGCCAGCCCAGCCCCTGCCCCTCCTCCTGCTGCAGACCCTCCTCCTGTGTGTCTCTCCTCTGCCGCCCTGCCTGCCCCCGCCCAGCCTGCTGCAGCTTCTCCTTGGGCCAGAAGTCTAGCTGCTGATGGGCACATCCCCAGGGCCAGTGGGCTCAGGGCTTGCCTGGAGCTGGTTGTCACATCCTGAATTGTCCAGCACTTTGATTGTTTCCTAAAGTTTTCTGGCCCAGCCTGCCGTGGAGCTGGACGATGGCTGAGAACTACATGTCCACACTCAATGATGCAGCCCTCTGGGGTGGGGACTTCTAGAAAGTCCCCCTGACATGAGGGGTGTTCGTGTCTCCCACCCCTTATGAAGTTCTGCTCAGCTTGATCCATGGTGTCTCCATCTGCCTCCACTCTGTGACCTCCAGCCTTCTATGGATGTCCTTGAGTGAACCAATAATAAAGTCCCCATGACTCTGCAGTGGCACTGGCGTCCATGTGTCTTGATCAGAATCTCCTGGCTGCACTGCATGGCCACGTGTTTCTCCTTTGTACACGATACTCTGTGGTTTCCTGCGCCCAGGGACACATGGCTCCCAGGGGTTTAGACTGGGCAGCCAAGGGCAGGGTGAGTTTTGCAGCCCTTTGGCCATTTTGGCCATCTTGGGTTTGTCCCTAACCCGCCTGTGCTGTTATTCACTTAATAGTTCTTTTTGTTGATTTGCCTTTGTAACTTCTCCCCTTTTCTGCACAATACCTATCAAATCAAGCATAGTATCTTCTAGATCCCTGTTTTTCCAGAGCATGGTCAAATGCCCTCTTAGCTTCAAAATCAGAAATTTTCATCTAAATTGCCTAAAATCCTATTGGATGCCCTGCTGACATCACTGGTGTTGGTGGCAGGAACACATATTGGTGATTAAAAACAGGTCTCTGTTGCTTACACCGTGTGTGAGCAGAAACGTTTTCCTCCACCTCACTGGGCCTCTCTAAGCTCGGAGTAATAAGACTTATTTTTTAAGGTGTATAAATGGATTGGCAACAACAGCACAAGGCAAGCACCTTATGATCATAGTGCATATGTGAGGCCAAATGGAAGGGCCAGAACAAAAAGACATTGTGATGGTTTGGGGCATTTTAAGAAATCTTAAAAAGTTATGTTTGGAATAAAGCTGTCTTGGAGCCACTGAAGGAAGTACCGACTCTATTGCACTGATTATAAAATCCGAAAGGATTTTGATGCAGAGGTGTCAGAGAGTTTGCTCAAGAACCCCACAGCAGCAGAGGCAGAAGCTGTACGGGATGGGCTCCAGAGCACCTGCTGTGTCAAAACTGCAGTTCCAGATGAATGGGAATTTCATCACACAGGGGCACACAGGGGCGCTCAGTTTTCAGCAACACAACTCCACGTGTTGATTGCAATACATGGGAACAGAGAGTTAATAATATCTCCAGAGAACAAGAGTTCTGCAGAATCAGTCTTCTGCAAAATAAGGTGTCGCTCCCCTTAAGTGAGCTGAGAGGGGACGGCCACTCCCATTCAGGGTCCTTGGTGTGTCCACCAAACCCCACTCTGTGACCAGAAAGTATTCTGCTAGGAGGTATGTGGGGGAACCACGACCCACCAAGATAAACAACATTGTCACCCATTTCCACTGGCAATTTGGCTTGAGGCCTCATCACATGAGGACTTGTTTCACAAAAAAATGAAACTTTCTTATTGGTCTTTCATTTGATAAAAACTATTATCTCAATTTCTAATTTAATTAGTGATAATACAAAGGTTTTGACTCAAGAGACAAAAACATCTGTGTGCAGAGGTCCTGTCTACCCCCCTGAACACCTGGCAGTGTGGACAAGCACAGGCCAGAGTGGCCCAGAGACCACCTGGGAATCTCCTGCCTGCCTGCTTCCCAGGGCCTGGGGCCCTCACCCTGCTGACGCCTTTTTCTAGGGCTGACCCTGATCTTGTAGCTCATAATCACCAAGACCAGCACTCACCCAGCTTGTTTTTAGATTCCTGCATGCCCTATTTTATTGCTATAGACAAGTCTTAATTTAATATATTTAACCTGGAGAATTTCTAAGGTCCATAACTAAGCACTGCTTTAGCCACTCATAGAGCGGCTTCAGGCCCATTAAACACGCTCCATTTCTCCCTAAAAATGCCCCCCATTCACTCACTCACTACAACTGATCAGCAATGGTGGATTCCAAGTCCATGCACCTCCCTTGGCCTCTCTTACCCACAAAATTCTGAGCTCTGCCTCCACATTTTGTCTGAATCACCCACAGATGGGCCCCTTAATTGGGACTTGACATATTTACCTTGGGGTCTGTGTAGACAGGATACCGCTGAACTCAGGTGGAATGTGGGGTTGGTGATAGTCTCATGAAGTCCAGAGCTCCCCAGAGACAAGGGTGATGTTGCTCATGCCCCCCAGGACCACTGTCACATTCCCCACTAGGAGGATGCTGGCTGGTGTGCCAGTCCCTCGGCAATGGGTATGTCTCAGGTTGGGTTTAGCTGGAGCATCTCCCAGGATAAGAGGTGGACCCAGTCTAAGGATCAGGGAAAGATCTTAAATAGTCAAAGAGAAGAGCAAGGGATTGGACTGGGAAAGAAATAGGAGTCCTCAAAAACAAGGAGCAAGGTGTCACTATGGGCCATGGTGGACCTGACTTGTCCTGTCACCTTGAATAACTAGAAAAGGACACAAAAGATACGAATCAACTGTTTTCACACGTTGGACGACTGTCAATGAGGAACCGGGACCCTGAGAGGAGGGGTTAATGACATGAGCCTACAGTTGCCCCCAGATTACTGCCTAAGACTTCCCAGGCTGAGCACAGGAAGTGAAACCCACAACGCACGGTCATCTCACTGAGCTGAAGGGATAGAAATCAGACTTGAAGGAGGCTGAGGCAGCCGGCACGTGTGGGACAGTACACGGGAGAGGAGGGAGCCATGCAGGGAAAAGCGCCACAGGGTTCCCTCGAAGGCACTGCTGAGTACTGAGCCATTCACGCGGGCCTCAGAGCTCCGTGAGCTGGGCAAGGAGTAATGAGGGCACTGCAGGGTGAACATTCCCACAGCAAAAGGTTGGGAGACATTTGAGTTCCAAACAACCAGAGCAGAGAAACCTCACTGAATACCAGAAGCATTTGGTACAGACCCCAGAAGGTCACATCTAAATACTGGTGCTAGACATGGCCTACAGTAGAGGCTTCTTTAGGTCTGTCCTACCCGAACTGAAGAGCAAGGATCAAGCTGATCCACCGGCAGAGACTCCAACCCAACACTCTGTAGGAGAAATAAACAAAGCTCAACATTCAAAAACATTCACAAAGTACAGCATTCAATCACAAATTCCTAGACACACGGAAAAAAGGAAAATGTAACCCATAGCCAAGAGATGAAACAGTCTATAGAAACAAACCCAGAAATGACAGAGTTGAAGGAATTAGCAGACAAGGGTATTAAAACAATTACTATAAATATGCTCAAGGATCTAAAAGAAAACATAAACATAATGAAGAGGGGAATGGGTTATATAAAAGAGAACCAAATGAAACTCTAAGAGCTAAAAATATAACACCAGCAATAAAAACCTCAAAATTCAAAGGATAAGCTAAAAAAGATTAGACAATGCAGAATGAAATATCCATGAACTTGAAGATATAGTCATAGAAACTATCCAAAACTATTCAAACCAAACAGTGAGAACGTTTATTTTTTTATTTATTTTAAAATTTTTTAAAAAAAATTTTTTTTAAAAACTCCAGACTGGAGTTCAGTGGTGGGTTTCGAATTCCTGGGCTCCAGCGATCCTCCTGGCTCAGCCTCCCAATTAGCTGGGACTACAGGTGCCACCATGCCCAGCTAATCAATCTTTTTTTTTTTTTTTTGTAGAGACGGGGTCTCACTATGTTGCACAAAAAGCTGGTCTCAAACTCCTGGCCTCAAGCAATCCTCCCACCTCAGCCTCCAACATGCTGGGATTACAAGCATGAGCCACTGTGCCTGGCCGAGAAAAAACTTTTAAAAACTTAACAGAGCCTCAGTGACCTAGGAAACAATATTAAGTGATGTAACATACATACAATTGGAGCACCAGGAAAAAAAGAGGAGAGAAAAAATATTTAAAGAAAAAATAGCTCAGTATTTTCCAAATTTGATGAAATTGCTAAGTATATGAAAAACTTGAAAAAAAAACAATATAACTTAAGGGACATTTATACAATATCCCATCCAACAACATTAGAATGTACATTTTTAAAAAGTACATGTGAAACACGCACAAAAATAAACCATATGCCAGGCCTTAAAACAAGTATTAATATATTTAGGAATATTGAAATCATACAGAGTATTTTTTTGACCCCAATAGAATTAGAAATTATTAACAGAAAGATATGTGGAAAATTGCCAAATATTTGGACATTAAACAACACACTTTAAAATAATCCATGAGTCAAAGAAGAAATTATAATGGAAACCAGGAAATATTTTGAATAAAAAGAAAATGAAATCACCACATCTCAAAATCTGTGGGACACAGCTAACATGGTACACAGAGGAAAATGTATAGCCAATTGTTTCTATTAGAAAAGAAGGAAGGACTAAACTCAATTATCTAAGCTTCCAGCTTAGGAAGTAGAAAAAGAAGCACAAGTTGAACCCAGAAAGAAGTAGAGGGAATGAAAATATCAGGAATTGTAGAAATCTACCAACTAGAAAATGGACAAAAAGAAAATAAACGAAATCAAATCTAGTTTTTTGACAAGATCAATGAAACTGACAAATTTCTGGCTTTACTTCGCAAGAAAAAACAAGGGAAGAAATAAATTACCAGTATTAGGAATGAAAAAAAGGGTTACCCTGACAAATTCTATAGATCTTAAGAGAAAAATGAAGAAATAATTCAAACAACCTTATGCCAATACATTCAACAACTTAGATGAAACAAGCAAATAACAGGAAAGATATAAATTATAAGAACTAATACAAGAAGAAATAGAAAATCTGAATAGCCCTCCATCAGTTGAAGAGATTGGATTCATAATTAAAACCCTTCGCACAAAGAAAATGCCAATCCCAAATGGCTTCACTGCTGAATTCTACCAAGTATCGATGAAAGAATTAATACCAATCCCACCCAAACTTTTTCAGAAACTAGTAGAGGAAGGAACACTTCTCAACTTATTTTATGAAACCAGCATAACACCAATACCAAAGCCTGACAAGTACATTAAAAGAAAACTACAGCTATATATATATATTATGAACATATATATTCATAACAAAACAAAAAATTAGCAAATTGAATTTGGCAATGTATAAAAAGAGCAATACTTCATGGTTAAATGGGGTTTATCCTCCAGAATGTTAGGTTGGTATAACATTCAAAAATCAATCAATATGTTTTTGCATATTAGCAAGTAAAGGGAAACAATCATAAGATCATTTCAATAGATGCAAAAAAGACATGTGACAAAATTCAACACCTGTTCATTAAGAAGAAGAAGAAGAAAGAAAGAAAAAAACCTCCCGGCAAACTAGAAATGAAAGGGAACTTCCATAGACTGAATGCTCCCCCCTAAGACCAGGAACAAGGCAATAATGTCTGCTGTCACCACCTCTATTCAACATTGTGCCCAAGGTCCTCAGCACACACAGTGAGGTAAGAAAAGAAATTAGAAACTCACAGATGGGAAAGGAGGAAATGCATCTGTCTTTATTCACAGACAACATAATCATGTACTTAGAAAATCCTAAGGAATACACAAAAAACCTATTAGAATTCACAAATGAATTTAGCAAGGTTACAGGATACAAGATCAGTACATAATACAAAGCCAATTGTATTTCTACATAGCAACAATCAACAGCTGGAAATGAAATAAGCATACCATTAACCAAAACATTAAAAAAGGAAAAAATAGATAAATTTAATAAAATATGTACAGAGATCTATACACTAACAAGACAAAATATTGTAGAAAAAAGTGAAAGAAATCCTAAATGACTGGAGAGACAGACTATGTTCATGGATCGAAAGATACAATTAAGTTAAATGTCAATTCTTTTCAAATTGATCTATAGATCAATTTACTGTAATCCCAGTCAAAATCCCAGCAGGCTCTCCCATAGAAATTGATGAGCTGATTCTAAAATCTATATGGAAATGTAAAAGACCTAGAATAGCCAGCCAATTTTAAAAAAGAAAAACAGAATTTGAGAACTTGCATTACTTGATTTCAAGATTTAGTTTAAAGCTGGACTGATAGAGACAGTGTGTGGTCTAAGAATAAATACACAGAAGAGTGGAGCAGAATAGAGTCCAGAAATAGCCCCACACATGCATGGTCAGTAGGGTTTTGACAAAGGTAATTCAACGGACAAAGGATATTCTTTTCAACAAGTGATGCAGGAACAACTCACAGCATATTTTAAAATTGACTTGAAATGGATTATAGAACTAAACATAAAAGTGAAAGCCATAAAACACCTATTAATAGAAGTAAGCATAGGAGAAAACTTGCATGACCTTGCATTTAAGCGAAGATTTCTTAGATAGGACCATTGAAGAAAAAATGATACATTGGATTTAATCAAAATCAAAAATTCTTAAAAACACACGTAAGAAAATGCAAAGGTTAGCCACAGATGGAGATGTGTGGCAAAAATCTGTGTCTGGAATCTAAAGAATACTTAAAACTTAATGGTAAGACTAGAAACAACCTGAGTTAAGAAAAACGGGCAGAGGCTTTGCACAGACACCCCACCGAAGAAGATGCACAACTGGGAGGCACACACAGGAGAAACTGCTCCACGAGGTCAGGCGTCGGGGAAACACAAAGATCACGCCACACGCCAGAACGGCAGATCTAGCACAGACTGACGACCCGGTGCTGCCAAGCGTGTGCAGGGCCCGAGACTTTCACCCACTGCGGGCGGGAATGAAAAGCAGCGTGACCATCCGGAAAACTACTTGTGTTTGTTATAAAGTCAAACATGCACTTACCATATGGCCCAGCAATCCTACTCTTTAATATTTACCCAAGAGAAATAAAAACATTTGTTCACACAATCCTGAGTGCAGATGTGTATGGTGGCTTTATTCATAATCACCCAAACCTGCAGCCAACCCAAACGTGCTGCAACAGGTGGGTAGAAAACTACAGTCAGTGGGACACTACTCCGCTGTGAGAGGGAACTCAACGGCTGGAACAAACAGCAGAGACGTGGAAACAAGCCACACCAGGGCTATACTGTGTGGCTCCTTTCCTGTGATACTCAAGACAAGCTAAATCTCTGGTGACAAGGTAGCAGTGGTTGCTTGGGCTCAGGGTGTTGATTGGCAGGGATGCCGGGAAGCTGCTGGAGTGATGGAAACGGTGCATTTCTGGGCTTGGGTGGAGGCTGCAGGATAGAGACCTCTGTCAAAACTCATCCAGCTGTACAACCAAGACAGGTGCACTCGAACACGTTGTTTGTGCCTTGACAAAGCCGATTGTAAACATATGTGGGAGGTACAGGCCTGGGGTGGGCAGGGCCGAGGGCCAGGCAGCAGGTGGGGAGACACAGCCTCGGGGAGGGGGCTGGGACCTCACGGGTGCAGGGGCACCCTTTCTGGGTCCTGGGCATGGACACAGGCCCTGGGGTGAGGCAGAGACTCTCTCCTACTTTATGTGCTGGGCTTGGGGGAGCACAGCGGGGCCACTGAACATTGTCTGATTTTTTACCTGTTGGGGACAGTGGTCCATTTACTGAAACAGTTCTGGCCACAACCACGGCCCCAGTACGTCCTTCTCCCTGGAGATTACCCAGTTCTCACCAGGGTCCTTGTCCCTGTGTGCCCTGCAGTGTCGTCCTGACCTCCCAGTGGGCTGCTGTCCATGGCCCTGTGGTACATCCAGGCCTGACACAGTCCAGCAGGTGGATTCTGTGTCCCTTCCACACCACCCCGATCCTGAGGCTCCCAGAGGAGGACACCAGGCAGTGCCTAGTTTCCACCCGTGTGATAATATATTTGCTTCTAATCAAGTCGTTTCTCTCCCATGACCGAGGAGCAGCTCCTTTGTCTCCTGCATCAGGTTCTACTAAAGGGGCAGAGCCCATGGGCAGGACACCCAGGGAGAATGACCCAGGCCTGGAGGCCGTGGTGCCTGCACCCTCAGGCCAGCTTCCCGGGGGCGACTCTGGAGGGTGGGGCTGCCCAAATGGGACGTGGTGAGATGGTCCAGGGGGCCTAGAGAACCCCACAGCTGGGGCCCTCGGGGGTGACCAGCCTCGGGAAGCTAGGACAGGCAGGGACTGCACCTTCCTAGGTGAGGCCATGAGTCCTACCTGCTGACCCCAGAGGAGAAGGGACACTGCCCTGTGATTTCTAGGCTAAATCACTCATTCCTAGAAATGTTCCTGGCAGGAGGAGGCCAGTGTCTGCTCTAAACCCTGTCTCCTGCACCCCCCAACATGGACAAGCATCACAGGAAAAGAGAATCAGGTGGTCACAGTGAGTTTATTGGGGAGCCGAGGAAGTGCTGACAGGTTCAAAGTCAAGGCCATATGACCCGCAGCAGAGACACTGGGAGGGAGGACAGGCTCCAGAAGGCAGGTGGGACAGCCCCTGGGTGGCAGGAGGGGGAGATCAGGGCAGCACAGAGGGGATATGGGGGATCCCTCCCCAGTGGGCGCAGCTGCCTAACCAGGGCCAGGACTGGACCGAGGCAGGTGTAAGAGGCACAGCCATGGACACAGGGTCCTGAGCCTATTGGCCCTGGGGACGTGCCCATCAGCAGCTGGACCTCTGGCCCGAGGAGAGGCCATAGCAGGCCGGGCGGGGGCAGGCAGGGCGGCAGAGGAGGGACACGCAAGAGGCAGGGCGGGGGCAGCTGGGCTGGCAGGAGGAGGCGGGGGCACAGCAGGAGGGTCTGCACACGGGCGGCAGAGGAGGGACACACAGGAGGAGGGTCTGCAGCAGGAGGAGGAGCAGGGGCTGGGCTGGCAGCATGAGGGAGGTGGGCAGGGGGTGGCCCCACTGCAGACGGGCACACAGCAAATGGGCTTGCAGCAGACAGGCTTCAGCACACGGGCACACAGCAGGACTGCTGGCAGGGAGAAGAGGTGCAGCAAGCAGGCTGGCAGCTAGACTGCTGGCAGCATGCAGAGGTAGCCCCAGGGCAGACAGGCACACAGCAGACAGGCTTGCAGCAGACAGACTTGCAGCAGGACTGCTGGCAGGGACAAGAGGTGCAGCAAGCAGGCTGGCAGCTAGACTGCTGGCAGCAGGAGGGCGTGCAGGCGCTGGTGCAGACTGATTGGCAGGGGCTGGGCACACAGCTCACTGGGCTGCAGACCAGGGTCAGGCAGGGGGCCGGGGCGCAGCAGCTGGGGGTGCAGCAGGGGGGCTCGCAGCAGCTCTCTGGGCAGTCGTCCACCTGCCAGGAGTCGGTGCAGGAATCACAGGAACCGGGCAGGCAGACCCGGCTGCCATAGCTCAGGTCGCTGGAGCAGACGGACACGGTGGGCGCGGCCATGCTGGGGGTTGAGCTGGGGGAGGGTGTGAGTGTGTAGGTGAGTGTGGGTGAGTGTGTGGGGTGCTCAGTGCTGTCAGCTTTTATACCCCTCCTGCCCTTGCTGTCCCAGCCCCACAGCGGCCCCTTCCTTGTTGGTGAGCGCCGGGGCCAGGCCCTCATTAGGGATGTTTGTTTGCCTGTCACGTTGTCCAGCTCATAAATGTCCTGCCAGGTCTGCGCTGTAGCCCGTCCCATGTGGTCTCCGGGGGGCAGGAGTGGGGGGGCGGTCCCAGCTGGGTTGTGGGGACAGTGATGGCCTCGGGGGTTGGGCGGGTGCGACACGCCTTGGGCCGTTCCTTGTGTGCTGGGCCTTGTCCAGTCACTGGCCTGGCATCCCCCGGACAGCGGCTCTCCCTGCCGGAAGCCGGCACGTGGGAAGAGTTTCCTGTGGTGCAAACAGCCCCTTCAGTGTGGTCCCCCTTCCCGGGATGCAGGACTGTGACCACTGGGTTACGGACAACCGGGATTTGGGGGCATTCAGTGACCTGCCCAGAGCCACGTGGCTGTGAAGGGTGCCGTGACTGGACCCAGACCCCTTGGCCTGAGCTCTGGGCGATTTCTCACCCCCATGGCCTCTGTGCCTCCTGTGCTTGTCCGTTGCCCGCCTTGTCCTTGGCTGGGAGGCGGCAGAACTGTGTATTCCAGCACAAGGACCAAGGGCTCGGCCCCTCCCTGCTGAGGCACGACAGCAGCCTCCTGGGCCGTGTCCCCGGACTCTGAACCCACGGAGCGTCCATGCCCTCGTGCCCCCAGGCCCCCCTCTGTGTGCCCTGCTTCTCCCCCAGGCAGCCAGCAGCCCTGACCCAGCCCTGTCTCCCAAGCACTGCACTCAGCGCCTCAGCGTGTCACCGCCCTGACGTAACCAGCATGTGTCCACAGAACCCAACACAGGGGACACGAAACACCCCCGTGACAAGTGAGTCTCACCGCTTCCAGCACCCACGCCCGTCTCTCCTCAGGACGCAGCTACTTTTACCCGTCCATCCTCTCTCTCTCTCTGTCCCCCTTCCGTATAAACACACGCACAGCCCGCTCTCGTCATCCGTGCCGGGTATGCTGCATGAAGTCTTTGCCACACGGCACCGCAACAGCCTGGATGAAGCTCATCTGACACACGTGTTTCCTCTGTGGACACATCGCGGCCCTGGTGCTCGGGATGCCAGACAGCCCTGCGCCACTGCGCGCGGCATTCGGAACAGCGACGTTCCAAGCACAATGCAGGAAAACGGGTTTCTAAAGGGACCGTGAAAACGATGCCTTCTCACTGCATAAGCTGAAAGGAGAAAGCACCTCTGGGGAGCGTGCACCTCTGGACACTCCCATGTTCCCTGCTCTGTGAAGGGCCACAGATGACCCCAAAAGCACCCTGAGTATTGACTTTGAGGTTACATATAATTGTTAGAGTAAAAAATTCACAAGTACGGAATCCATGAATAATGAGTGTTAACTGCGTCTGCCTGTCTGTCCATCCATCTTCTATGTATGTACGCACATGTCTCTATGTGTAGAAATTTTTAAAATACAAATTGTATCATACTCTACCCACTTTTTAAAAACTTAATGCTGGATGGAGTTCCTTTCCTATGAATACATAAAAATCTTTCTTGTTTAAAGCTGCATAGAATTCCACATTGGTCTGTGAGTTCGTTTTCTATTCCTGTGTGGCTCCAAATCACACACACCTGTCATCTCAGGTTCCGTGAGCCGGGAGTCCGGGCACAGCTGAGCTGAGCTCTCTGCAGGGCTGCATCTAATGTGGGGAGGGGCCACGTCCACACGCAGGTGGTGGTTGCCAGCACCGGGTTCCTTGCAGGCTGTGGGGCCGAGGGCCCCAGGTCTCACTGGCCGTCAGCTAGAGGCCGCCCATCTCTTCCCCCAGGCACCTCACAGCCAGTAAGGAGGGCGCATCCTCCCAAGACGGGCGTTACAATCTCATGTACTGTGAGCACACACGTCCATCACCCCTGCTGCGTGCTTCATGGCCTCATGCATGTCACAGGCCCGACCCACGCTCAAGGGGTGGGGACCCCCAGCGCACAACACCAGGAGGCAGGGGACTGAGCCGCCCCGGCGTCTGTCTCCTACCCTCTGGACCGTCTCACTGCTGTGATACCTGTCTAGGAATATCTATGATTCAGGCTCAAAGGCACAGGTTTTGAGTTTTGACACATAGCAGCAAACTGCCCGCCACAGCTGTGTAGCCACCTGCAGCCCAGCAGCAAGTGCACTGCATGGTTTGCCCACACCCTGCCTAGCCCTGTCTGGGGCATCAGTGGTTTTCAGCCCTTCCAACGTGATGTGTGAAAAATGGTATCACATGCTCATTAAATTTGTTTTCTCTCTCATTCTGAATGGGGTTGAGCACATTTGCATTTTTAAGAACAATGTGTATTTCTTTTGATTGTCTCTCTGTATCCTTTGCTCATTTTCCGTTGTGTTGTTGGTATTCATCTTAGCAACTTGTGGGAGAGCTTTGGACATTAAGTAAATTTGCCCTTTCTCTGTGATATATGTGCAAATATTAATACATTTCCCATATTGCTGTTTGTCTTTTGAGTTGGTTTATGATGATTTATCTCATGCAACTTTAAAATTTTTGTGGAATTAGATTTATCAGTCTTTTTTTAATGGCTTTAGTGTTTTACTCCAAACTTAGGATAGCCTTTCTCACTCTGAGATTACTTTTCTCTCCCTTTCTATATATTCTTGAGAGGGGTGTATTAACATCCCCTGCTATGATTTTTCCTTTCTTTATTTCTACTTTTATCTCTGTCAATTTTTTATTTGTATGTTTTAAGTTATTTAATTAGGTACACACAAATTTAGAATTACTGTATCTCCCTGGTGGGTTGACTCTCAGCTTTATAAAATGTGTTTCTTCATCTCTAGCAATGATCGTTGCTCTAAAATCTGCTTTGGTATTCACGAGCCACACCAGCGTTTTAGTTAGAGTCTGCAGTGTGCCTTCTCCCATCTTGTTATTGTCAACAATTCTGTGCGCCTTCATTCGGGCTCTATCTCTTGTAAGCAGCACATAGTTAGGTTTTCTATTTTTTATCCAGACCAGTGATCTTTATTTTTTAATTGGAATATTTGATACCTTGTATTTAATTTAATTACTGATTACTGGGTTTATCTCTACCATCTGATTATATTTTTATTTGTCCCTATTGTTTTATGCTTCTTTTAAAAATCACTTCCTGTCTACTCTGGATTAATAAAATATTTTTATTATTCATTTTCCCTCTTCTATTATATTCAACGTTAGTTGCACATGGTTTTTGCTGTTCCTTCAGCGTCACCCTAGAGATTACAGCATGCATTCCTGGGTTATTCAGGTCTGACATACATCATACTTCTACGACTTCCAAACAATGCTAAGGCCTTAGAAAAATTGAACTCCGTTTATCCCTCTCAGATTTTATTGTTAATGTTTTCATGAATTTTATTTCTACTTATAGTTTAGACCCCACAAGACATTATAAATATATTATCACATCATAATATTGTGAATATAAAGGTAAGTCGATTTTTACTCATATTTGCCCATTTATTTACCCCTTCAGATCTTCCTGACTTCTGCCTGCATTTCTATTTTTCAGTCATCCTGCCTGAAAAATTCCTGCTCAGACTTTGTCTGTCCGGCAATGTCTTTTCACCTTCACTCTGGACAATGTTCTTCCTGGTCTGGAATCCCAGGTTTGCAGCGATTGTCCCTCAGCCCCTTGAAGATGTTGTTCCACCACCTTCACTTTCATCAGCAGCTCATGGACCTGCGTGCTCTGTTAGGGGTGGACACGCGTGAGGAGTCGGTTGGGACTCACAGGTTTGCAGTGTTTGGGATAGAAGCCAGTGGAGCTGGGGAGGCTGTGGGCACACACACGGACCTGGGGCGCCTGAGTGCTCAGACGGAAGACAGGGTGTGAGTGGCCCACAGGGACCCCCGAGATCCCAAAGGGAAACAGGCCACACCGCTGTCCCCTCTGTTTGCCACCTGCACTGAAGCCTTCTGGGGACTTCCTGCACCAGAGAGAGGGCTGGGAGTCACTTCCAGAAACGTCCCACCCTCACGCCCTCCTTGACCCGGCAGCTGCAGCCCAGACCAGACCACTCCCCTGGGAACAGCCCAAGGGCAGCTAGAAATAGGATGGATGCAGCTCGGGCAGCCGGTGCAGATCCCGAGACACTCTACTGCAGAAATGCACACTGTCTACTCCAACACTACGTTCTGGAGCCAAAGGCAGGTGAGGATGCGTCAACAAGTACAAAAGGACACTCAGGACTTTTACAAGTTGAACAACTCGTAGAACTAAACATGAAACGGCACTAATGAGGGTTCCGCAGGTTCTAAACACCAACAAGGAAAAGGAGAGCGCTGTTGAGCCTCCAGGGGGACAACACATGCCCGGGAGGGGTATAAAGGCCAACAGCCCTGAGCACCTCACACACCCACACTCTCCTCCCAGCCCACCTGCTGCCCGACCCCCAGCATGGCCCCGGCCACCATGTCCGTCTGCTCCAGCGCTCACTCCGACTCCTGGCAGGTGGACGACTGCCCAGAGAGCTGCTGTGAGCCCCCCTGCTGCACCCCCAGCTGCTGCCCCCCGGCCCCCTGCCTGACCCTGGTCTGCAGCCCAGTGAGCTGTGTGCCCAGCCCCTGCCAATCAGTCTGCACCAGCACCTGCATGCCCTCCTGCTGCCAGCAGTCTAGCTGCCAGCCTGCTTGCTGCACCCCCTCCCCCTGCCAGCAGGCCTGCTGTGTGCCTGTCTGCTCTGGGGTTTCCTCTGCCTGCTGCCAGCAGTCTAGCTGCCAGCCTGCTTGCTGCACCCCCTCCCCCTGCCAGCAGTCCTGCTGTGTGCAGGTCTGCTGCAAGCCCGTGTGCTGCATTCCCGTTTGTGGTGGGGCTACCCCCTGCCCGCCCCCCTCATGCAGCCAGCCCAGCCCCTGCCCCTCCTCCTGCTGCCGACCCTCCTCCTGCGTGTCCCTCCTCTGCTGCCCCGGCTGCCCCCACCTGGCCTGCTGGGGCTTCTCCCTGGGCCAGGGGTCCACTTGCTGATGGGCACGTCCCCAGGCCCAGCAGGCTCAGGTCCCCCCTCCCTGCCAGTCCTGGGACCCACTGGCCTCCCAGCCCCTGCCCAGGCTCAGCTCCCCCACAGAGAAGACCAGCCCCTCCCACAGCAGCCCAGCCCAGTCTGGCCCGAGAGGCTCACTTGCTCCTCCCCTGCCCTCGGCCCATGGGAGCCACGTCCCTCCCTGCTCAGGGCCAGCCCTGCCTGACCCTGGTCCTGCACCCAGGACAGTCACTCCCAGCCTCTGAGCTCCAATAAAGCCCCTGCCGCTCACGCTGACCCTCGGTGCTGACTGTGCTCACCTGGGCGGGAGGAGTCACAGGGAGGCCCTGTCCTGCTCTGGGGCTGGGCCTCGGACCCTCTTTACATCCCAGCTGTGGGGGACTCGGGGACTCTCGTGCAGGACACCTGGAAGCCCCTGTCCACCTCTGGTATTGCTCTACCATCCAGCCACCCCCCAGGTCCTGGGGGCTTCCAGCTGTGCTCACTGGTCAGGTCTCTTGGGCACCACCTGGGCTCACGCCAGAGCCCCCCACTGTGGGTGGAAGCAGCTCCTTCCAGGCACGGGGTGGGGCTGTCCCGGGGTGGCAGGGCCCGCAGCTGTGCTGGGAAGTGGGAGACGGGGGAAGTCGCGGCACAGCTGGCCCAGCGCCCAAGAGTTCCGCTCGGGGATGGCTTGGGCGTCCTGGGCTCCTGCACACACGGACGCTCGGGTATGCCCTCTGCTCCAGCACCGGGCACGCCGCTGGGATGCAGAGAGAGAACCAAGATGCTTGTCCAGAGCTCCCGCGTGCTGGGCCGGGTGGGTGGGGGCAGGCGGGGAAGGGACGGTCGCGGTGGTGATGGTGGAGGACGCCAGGACAGCGTGAGAACGTGAGACCAGAGGGCAGGAGGGAGGCCTCCTGGGGGTGGTGTCTTAGCTCCTTGCAAGGAGGACAGGGAGGCGGCCAGGGCCACACTGTCCCTCCTTTCCTCCTCCACACCCCCTGCAACCCGTGACCTGGTGGGCGATGCCTCCCACACTTCTCGGTCTCAGGGACCGAGGGGGCCTCAGCCAGGCTCTGTGGGTACAAAGGAGCCACCACTTCCGAGAAGGGTCGTGTGGATCAGCTCGGGCTGCGGTCACCAAGTCCCACAGGCTGGGCGGCTCAAACCACACACACTGAGTCTCTCCCAGTCCTGGAGGCGAGAAGTCCCAGGTCAGGGGGCGGCAGGGCTGGTTTCTCTGAGGCCTGTCCTTGGCGTGCAGACGGCGCCTCCTCCCTGTGTCCTCAGGGGTCGTCCCTCTGTGCGTGTCTGTGTCCTCAGCTCCTGTTCTTACAAGGACACGGGTCAGGCTAGATCAGGGCCGCTCTAACGGTCTCGTTTTAACTTTATTTTCTCTTTAAAGACCCCGTCTCCAGATAAGGTCGAATTCTGAGGTTTAGAGGTTAGGACTTCAACATACGGATTTGGGGGACATAATTCAGCCTGTAACAGGGGTGCTCTGGCCTTGGTGCCCCACGAGGCAGGAGTGAGGGTGTCAGTGAGTGCCCCCTGTGCCTCTGGGACCCCGAGAGGCTGGCTAGGGCAGGCGCTCCCTGTCCATGCCCGCGAGGGTGCACTGGGACAGAGACATGGCCGGGGAAATTTTGTCACAGGGACCACTTCACCTTCTGAACGACGATGTGTAGAGCCCTCCCACTCACACCACAAGGTCACCATGAATGAATCCTGTCGTCCCCGCGGCCTGGCTCATAGTGGGAATCTGCGGTGGTCCCACGGCAGGAAGCCCCCTTGGCTTGGGAAGGGGGAAGGTGGGGGCAGCACTGGCCAGGGCAGCTGTGGGAGCTGCAGGCCACACGGGATGGGCGCTGGGGAACGTGGGGCTGGCAAGGTGGGCAGGCGTGTCCCGCACACGCCCAGGAGGCGGAAGGTTGCTCCCCTGAAGCTACCGAGAGAGCGACCCAGGGCTCCGGGGGGCCGCGCATGCTGCTCACAGCAATGGAGAGCAATGCGGGATTTAGGACGCGGAAGGTATTAGTCCCTCACTGAGGGACTTCCAGGTCCTGTTGTGTGCACAAAGGTGTGTTGTGCGGGTTAAGGGGTAAGAAGTACTGGGGAAGGGAGAGGTGAAGGGAAATGATTTTTTTCCAAAGATCTAACTGAGCAGGGAGGGAAAGGGTGACAGTGGTGGTGGCTTCCTGAAGGACCGACACAAGGGGCGTGCCGTTGTCTCACCAAAGCCAGAGCTCTCAGGCAGAGAAGCAGCTACCTGGAGCGTGTTTGTCAGAACATTTACAGGTGACCAAAGCAGTCACTGCCACGCGGGACAAAGGATGTCAGTTGGGCAAACAATGGACGCCCCAAAACCCTGGGGGGAAGAGCCGGGGGAGGAGGAGCTCTGGGGAGAAAGGGCTTGGGGAAGATTCTCATATTCCCGGGAACCTGCAGGGCCCCGCACATGCCGCGGTGGGGCACACGCTCGGGGGCCGAGGAGCTCTGGGTGCTCCCTGTGGCTGAGCGCCAGGCTCTGAGCAAGCAGCGAGGCAAGGACGGCAGAGCTGCGAGCGGCGCGACACAGAGTCCCGCTGCGGCGCCCGGGTGCCCAAGCAACTCTGTCAAGTCACTCTCTGAGCACTAAGCAGGGACCCCTCATGACAAAGAGTATAGTCTCTGCAAATATAGTTTAGGAAAGTCACTAAATCAAAAAACAACTCTAAGTCACACAATCAGCAACAACAAATTATAAGAAGGTAAGAGAATCTGATACTGAGAATTATCACATTATAATATTCAAAATGTCCAGTTTCGAATTGTGAGGCACGCAAAGAAGCAAGAAAGTATGGCCCATTCACATGGGGAGAAAAACAATTAATAGAAAATGTCCTTGGAGAAGGCCAGGATGGAATTTACTAGACAAAGTATTTCAATTAACTCTCTTAAATATACTCCAAGAACTAAGGGAAACCATGAACAAATAACTAAGAGAAACGAGGTAGAAAATATCAATAAAGAGAGAGAAATTACGAAAAGGGACCAGGTAGAAGTTATGCAGTTGAAAAGTATAATAACTGATATGAAAAAAATCACTAGAGGAGTCCAACAGCCAATCTGAGCAGAAAAATTAGGGAACAGGAAGTCAGGTCCATTGAAATATCCAGTCCGAAAGGCAGGAAAACAAAACGAATAAAGAGAAAAATGAACAGAGTCTAAGGGGCCTATAGGACCACCACCACGCCTAGCACATGCCTCACAGCGTTCCAGAAAGACAGGAGAGAGAGAAAGGAGCATAAAAAGTATTTGAAGAAAAATGCTACAGACAGAAAGCAGAACGGTGGTTGCCAGGGGAAGCGGGAGGGGAGAAATAGTGAATTAGTGTTCAATAGAGATAGAGTTTTAGTTTAACAAGATGAAAAGAATTGTGAAGATGGATAGGTGATTGTTGCACAACATTATGAATGTGTTTAAGACCACTGGGCTATACACTTAAAAATGGGTTGGTAAATTTTGTGTTATGTGTATTTTAATACAATAATTTTTTTTAATATTTGAAGAAAATAATGGCCAAAAACTTCCCAGATGTGATGAAACACATCCAAGAAGTTTAATAAACTCCAAGTAGAACACACTCAAAAAGATCCACACAGAGAGACACAATCAAATTACTAAAAGCCAAAGACCAAAAAGGGGATCCTGAAAGCAGCAAGAAAGAAGATGATCCCCCGACTCCTCCCAGAAACCAGGGAGTCCAGCAGGCAACAGGAGGGGCCACCCCAAGTGCTGAGCGGGAAAAACCGTCCACCAAGGAGTCTGTATCTAGTGAAACTATTCTTCAAAAATGAAGGAAAAATTAAGACATTTCTGGATAAATAAATGCTGACAGAGTTTATCACTTGTAGACCTGCCCTATAAGAAATGCTAACTCGGGATGAAACGAAAGGACACCAGACAGTCACGTGAAGCCACACAAAGAAATAACGAACACCAGTAAGGTATCAATTTTGGTAATTTGCGTGTTCATCGGAATTTGTCCATCACATCTAGGTTATTTAATTTGTTGGTATACAATTCTTCATAGTATTCTCTCATAGTCCTTTTTATGTATATGAGGTCAGTAGTGATGTTCCCATTTTAATTTCTGATTTCAGTAATTTGCATTTTCTTTTTTTTTTCTTAGTCAGTCTAGCTAAAGCTTTGTCAATTTTATTGCTCTTTTCAAAAAACTAACTTTTGGTTTCATTGGTTTTCTCTATTGTTTTTCTATTCTCAATTTATTTGTTTCCTCCTTTTATTCTATAATCTAATCTTTATTCCTTCCTTCTACTAACTTTGGGTTTAGTTTGCTCTTCTTTTTTCTATTTCCTTAAGGTGTGTCTTAGTCTGTTTGTGTAATTATTCGTTGCTATAAAGGAATGCCTGAGCTGGGTGATTGATAAAGACAAGCAGTTTGTTTGGCTCACAGTCTGCAGGCTGGACAAGCAGCACGGCATCTGCACCTGCTCCTGCTGGGGGCTCCAGGCTGCTTGCACTCCTGGTGGAGGGTGAGGAGGAGCTGGTGTGTGCAGAGAGCACACGACAAGAGCAGGAGAGAAAGATAAGGAAGGGCCAGGCGCTTCTCAACAACCCTCTCTCGTGGGAACTAAGAGTGAGAACTCATTCACTCCCTTGAGAATGGCACCAAGACAGAACCCACGCCCAACACCTCCCCCAGGCCCCGCTTGCAACATCGGGGATCAAATTTCAACAGGAGCCGTGCTGGGCCCGGACAGAACATACCCAAACCATAGCAAGGTGTAAAATTAGATTATTGATTTGAGACCTTTCTTGTTTTTTACTCTGAGAATTTATAGCTGCCAGTCCTCCTCTGTGACTTGTTTTTGCTGGAGGCCATGAGCTGTGGCTTGTCGTATTTTCACACACTGTATTTTCTAACTTCCCTTCTGATCACGTCTCTGACCCGCTGGTTGTTTAAGGAATGTTGTTGAGTCTCCACATAGTGAATTTTCCTGTTTTCCTTCTGTTGTTCATTTCTAGTTTCTTTCCATTGTGGTCAGAGAAGATACTTTGTATGATTTCAATCATTTTAAATTTATGGGGACTTGTTTTGCAAACTAATGTGGTCTAATCCAGAGAACTGAGAAGAATGTGTGCTCTGCTGCTGGGTTGAGTGTTTTGCTTATATCCGCGAGGCCCAGCTGGTTTATAGTGTTCCTCAAGTTCTCCATTTCATATTAGTCTTGAATCTAGCTGTTCTGCTGTTTTACTTTTTATTAGTGGAAGTGGCTTATTGAAGTCTCCAGCAGTTATTTTTGAGCTGGAATTATGTATCTTTTTTTTCAGTTCTGTCAATGTCTGCTTTATGTATCTTGAGGGGTCTGATGTTAGGTACATAAATGTTTATAATTTCATATCTTCTTGATATATTAAAACTGTTATCAATATTTAATGTCCTTATTTGTCTCTTATAACAATTTTTGACTCAAAGTCCATTTTGTCTGATTTTATTATAGACATTTAGCTCTCTTGGTCACTATTTGCATGAAACATCTTTTTTTTCTTTTTTTTAAACATCTTTTTCTATCCTTTCAATTTGTGTCTTGAAATCGAAAGTGAATAAAGTGACTCAAGAAGAAATAGATAGTGGAGTAGCCTATAACAAGTAAAGAGGTTAAATCACTAATCAAATACCACCCCCAAAAGAAGAGTCAGGGACCAGGTGGCTTCAGTGCCGAATTCTACCAAACATTTACAAAAGAATTAATACCAATCCTCTCAAACTCTTCCAAAAAAAATAAAAGAGGAAGGAATACTTTTCAACTCATTCTATGAAGTCACGATTATCCTGATACCCCAACCAGACACAAACAAGAAAACAAAACTACAGACCAATACCCTTTATAAACAGATTTAAAAATCTTCCACAAAATACAATTAAGCCAAATCCAGCAGCACATTAAGAGGATTACGCACCATGACCAAGTGGAGTTTATCCCGGGAATGCAAGAGTAATTCAACATCTGAAAATCAGGTAGTGTGATGCACCACATTAACAGAATGAAGGAGGAAAACCACACGATCATCTCAATTGATGCAGAAAAAGCATTTAACAAAAGCCACCACCCTTTCATAATAAAACACTAAACAAAATAGGAATAGAAGGGAACTTGCTCAACACAACAGAGGGCATTTATGGAAACCCACAGCTAACATCATGCTCAATAGTGAAAGACAGAACACTTTCTGTCTAAGATCAAGAACAAGACAAGGACCTCACTTTTGCCACTTTATTCAACATTGTACTGGAATGTTGTAGCCACAGCAATTAGGCAGGAAAAAGAAATAAAAGACATCCAAATTAGAAAGAAATAAAGATGATTTCCTACAAAGCTACAGTAATCAAAACAGTGCTACTGACATAGGATAGATATATAGATTAATGGCATAAAATTAAGAGTCTAGAAATGAGCCCATTCATCTATGGCCAATCAATTCCCAACAAGAGTGCCAGGACCACTCAATGGGGAAAAGACAGTCTCTTCCACAAACACCACTGGGACAATTGGATAGTCACATACCAAAGAATGAAGTTGCACTCTGTCTCACACCAAAAATTAACTCAAAATGGATCAAAATCCTAAATATGTAAGGTAAAGCCATGAAACCCTTCGACGAAAACATAACAGTAAATCTGCATTACCTTATATTTGGCAATGGTTTCTTAAATATGACACCAAAAGCACAAGCAACAAAAGAAAAAAAAGATAAATTGGACTTCATCAAAATTTTAAATTTTGTGGATTAAAGCATCGGTCCCCAACCTTTTTGGCACCAGGGACCGGTTTCATGGGAGACAATTTTTCCACGGACGCAGGATGAGGGTGGGGGCAGACAGAGATCAGGCAGTGATGTGACGGGGAGTGGCTATAAACACAGATGAAGCTTTGCTCCCTCACCTGCCACTCACCTCCTGCTGTGCGCACCCCCCCATCCCCCTTGCCCAGTTCCTAAGTTTCATGGAAGACAATTTTTCCACAGACCAGTGGGGACAGGGAAGGTGGGGAGCAGCGGAGCTCTGTGGCCCAGTCCCTGTGGACAGGTACCGGTCCTCGGCCCCGGGGGTTGGGGACTGCAGGATTAAAGGACACTATCAAGACAGAGAAATAATAATTCACAAAATGGGAGAAAATACTTGCAAATCATAATTCTGATAAAAATCTAATATCCAGAGTATATAAAGAACTCTTACAACTCAACAACAAAAAGTCAATCCAATTAAAAAATGGGCAAAGTCCTTTAACTGACATTTCTCCAAAGAAGATATACAAGTAGCCAACAAGCACATAAAAAGAAGCCCAATATTATTGGTAATTAAGGAAATGCAAATCCAAACCACAATGAAATGGCACTTCACACCCACTAAGGTGACTGCAGTTTAAAAACACATACACAAACGAAAAGAAAATAGCAAGTGTTGACAAGGTTGTAGAGAAATCAGAGCCCTTGTACATTGCTGACGGGAATTTAAAACAGTGCAGATGCTATGAAAAACAGTCTGGTAGTTCCTCAAATTGTAAACATGGAACAACCATATGACCCAGCAATGCCACTCCTAGGTATATACCCAAAAAAACTGAAAAGAGGTGTTCAAACAAAACCTCAAACAGGAATGTTTACAGTAGCACTGTGCACATGAGCCAAAAGTTGAAAACACCCAAATGTCCGTCAACTGACGAGTGGATAAATAAGTGTGGTGTGGCCACATGGTGGGAGCAGTGAGGACTGGCACACACTACTGCACGGATGAACCTTGAAAACACCACGCTCAGCGAAAGCAGCCAGACACAAAGACCACATGCTGTATGAGTCCATTCATATGAAATGTGCAAAACAGACAAACCCATAGAGACAGACAGAAGATTAGTGGTTGGCAGGGGCTGGGAAGTGACTGCTTAATAGTATGGGGTTTCCTTTTGGAGCCATGAGAATTTTCTGGAACTGCAGAGTGGTGATGGTTCCACAACATTGTGACTGTACTAAATGCCATGGAATTGTACACTTTAAAATGGGTAAACCCTAACCCTCTTGCTGCACCCCCAGCTGCTGCGCCCAGGCCCCCTGCCTGACCCTGGTCTGCAGCCCAGTGAGCTGTGTGCCCAGCCCCTGCCAATCAGTCTGCACCAGCGCCTGCATGCCCTCCTGCTGCCAGCAGTCTAGCTGCCAGCCGGCTTGCTGCACCCCCTCCCCCTGCCAGCAGTCCTGCTGTGTGCCCACCTGCAGCACGCCTGGCCCCTCCTGCTGTGCCCCTGGCTCCTTCTGCCAGTCCAGCTGCCCCCGCTCAGCTTCCTGTGTGTCCCTCCTCTGCCACCCCACCTGCCCCCGCCCAGCTTGCTGCCACCTCTCCTCAGGCCAGAGGCCCAGCTGCTGACCATCCTGGATTTCATCCCTGACAAGGGCTTGACTTCCTGGCTACCCCAGCCAGCCCTCGGCAGGTGGGAAGGTGTCTCAGGACCAGGGTGCTCCCTGTCCTTCCCTGGCGCTGGTTGTTTGGGGGCACCCCAGCTGCTCCCAGCATCCCTCGCCGCAAGGTGAGTCCCCAGCCCCAGCAGGCCTGGTCCCAGGCAGTGACACCCCTTTGAGTCCTAATAAAGCCACCTCTGTCTCATACTGACCCTCTGCCCTGTCTAGGGACACTGGTGGGGGGGAAGAAAGATGTCACCTGGTGCTGTCCTCTGTAAGCCCGGCTGGCCAGGCTCCCTCGTAGCCCCGTGGGACCCCAGCCCCACCACCCTGGTGGGCTTCCCATCTCAGGGAAGCTGCCTCTGGAACCAAGGCTGGGGTTTTGGGAGAACATGGACCTCCTGGCAGCACCCCTGAGCCCCATCTACCCTCCCAGCTCTGAGGCTGCCCCCCCGAGGACGGGGGTAGCCCACCTGGGCCTGGGCCCATGCCCAGCAACCTCACCCACCTTCTTACCCCCAGGAGACCAGCCTACAGACTGGCAAGGCAGCCTTCCTGCAGCCTCCCCCGGCCCACTCGCAGTGAGACACAGGGGTAGTGCCCCTTCCAGGACTAGAGACCACCAGCCTTGGGTTCTCCATATGCCTGTTGCTCAGGGGACACTGGGACAATAGCATCACCTGACCGAGGACACCTTCCCACACCTAGGGTCTCCCACGTCTCTTCCAAACAGCTGCTGGGTGTCTGCCTGCAGCCCTTCTATCCTGGCACTCAGACGTGGTCCCAGATGCCACTTTGGGCATGTAGTGCAAGCCAGCACCTCTCCTTGCTGCCAGGTAGCTGTGCCCATTTGAAATCCTAGGTCCCACCCCCACCCGAGCAAACAGACCCCACAAGTAGATGCTGGAGGACACCAGCCCCTCACTAGGCACCCGTGGTCTGAGGAGGACCAGGCCACCTCTTCCCAGAGTCCCCCCAACGGGGCTCACTGCGGTCAGGGCAGCTGCCTCCCTTGGTCCCCTGGAGCAGACCACCCAGGACACCAGGGGCTGGCCCGGGGAGGCCAGTGGGGCTAAGTTTTCATCCTGGGGCTCAAGCATCATCTGGGGAGGTGGGTCCCCACACATGCATGTCTGAGCCACTGATGGCCACAGGGTTGGAGCAGACACCAGGCAGAGGCCTGGGGCTTGCTCTCTGATCTCCTCCACGTTTGTCATTGTCACCCTGCATGGCCTGGCCACTCCCAGGAGTGCCCCCCAGGGAGGTCTCACTCCAACACTCTCCCTGATGGGTCCCCCATTCGATGTGTCTCTGCCTCAAAATGTTAATCCTAGAGTGACCCTCCGACTCTGCCAGTCTAGTCCTGGACACCTACCCGAGAGAAATGAAACCACCCACACAAAAACTGGTACACCCATGTACACAGCACCACTGACAACAGCCAAAAAGTGGAAACACAAATGTCATAGCAGGTGAACAGGTAAACAAAATGTGGCTCCTCCGTGCAGTGGACTACTATTCAGCCATGAAAGGAATGAAGTACTGGTACAGGCCACAACGTGGATGTGACACTGAAAACAGTGCTAAGTGAAAGACCACATGTAGTATGATTCTATTTCTATGAAATGCTCAGAATAGGCAAATCCACAGACACGGAAAGTAGATTAGTGGGTGCTGGAGGCTGGGGAGGGGCAAATGGGCAGTGACTGCTAATGGGTATGACGTGGGTGATGGTCGCACAACTCTGCACATGTACCAACAATGAGCTGCACACTTGAAGCAGGTGACCTTTATGGCATGTGAACTATGTCTCAGTAAGTCTGTTAGAAAACCTCAGTCCATTTCTAGTTTTGGATGGTTGACTGGCCCATGCTTTTATCTCCCCTTCATCAGAATTAAAACGAGTGACTCCAGACCAGTGATAGACAATGGGGGCGTGCCATCAGCAATGTGTCATTGAGGATTATCGGGGAAAGACAAAGCAGAAAGATCAGATTGACTTTAACATTCAACAGAAAGAAAGACAGGGCTGTGCAAAGAAGTGGCTTTTCCCAGAGACCCTGCAGCTGTGGGTGCTCAGGGCCTTCCCCTGCTGGGGTCCCGTCTGCAGAACAGCTTCCCAGTGCCTGTGCCCAGCAGGAGAGCCAGGCAGGTGGGGTGGGCCCAGGGCTCCGGCCTGGGTCCTGGCTCACAGGGTAGGAGTCAGTGCCCTGGGAAGCTCTGGCTGCCCAGACAACAGGAGCCCCCACATCCACCCAGCTAGGGACAAGCCCAGGGGTGAGGAACTTGCGGCCTTAAGGCCACACGTGGCCTTCCAGGTCCTTAAGTGCAGCCTTTTGATTGAATCCAAATTTTACAGAACAAATCCTTTTATTTTTATTAACACATTTTTGTTCATCTCTTATACTTTTGTTTTATTTTTAAAATGAACATATTTAAAATACCAAAGAATAAAATAAGTTTCAACAAAATAATCCTCCCAGATTGACCAGCACAATTAGAACATTAGTCAGCCATAAGGGCTAAATTGACGGCTGCTACACTCATGACTTAGTTCTAACTTCCCCCCGCCAACTGGCGCCACTACTGCATGAGGCTGGTTGGAGAGAGTTTACAGGGGTCGAGTACACCAGTCTTTTAACAGCTTTTGACAATGGTGCACTGTGTTTCTGTTTGAAGTGGAATTTGTGAACAGTTGCACAGCTCAACTGTATTTTTTAATTCTGTCTGCTTAACAGCCCATGATGTCAAAGAAGACCAAGAGAACGCTGAAGTAAGAAAACAGATTTTTTAATGGGAATTGGGAATTGCAATATTATCTTGCTTTGTGATACTGCAATATGAACATTAAAGAAATTCAACGCTCACCAGCACTGTAACACTCATAAGAACCACAGATATTTTAAATTAGAGGGAGAGGCATAAAAGGCTGTATTGCAGAAATTAAAAGATGAAAAGCAAAAGCAAGGACAATTCTTTCAGGCAGCAATGAGACCTGGAATTAATGCCACTAAAGCAACTTATAAAGTAGCTTATATACGCAGGGAAAAGGGACACCATTCAGTGATGTAGAAATTGTGAAAGGATGCATTGTCGAAGTTGCAGGATGCTTAGACCCTGATAATGTTTCAAAGTACAAACAACTGCCTCTTTCAAGGAGAACCATAACCGATCAGCGGCACGAATTAGCCTTCAACTTAACAGAACAACTACATGTAATACTTCAAAAGGAAAATATGTATTATTCAATCATTTTGGATGAATCAACTGATTGACTCCGTGCAGGTGTTACACTTCATTCAGGTCATAACAGAAGATTTTCTTTGCTATGAAGAGTTACTTGCTGTGAACTAAGATAAAATCTTAAGCCCTCCCTCCCCCACTGGCTGACTGAATGGACCCCCTCTTGGCCAAGGGGATACCTTAAAGCTGAGTTACTGGCCATGAGGAGGGAGGCCAGACCTGCCTTGTCATGCCCCCTCCCTTCTTGGAGATGTCCTTTTGTAATTCATTGAGAGGCCTAAGGCTGTGCCAGACAAACCTGCAGGTCCTCAATTTACACAACAAATATAAGGCTGGTAGCTTGTCCCTGATTAACAGACTTCCTCACCTTAACTTAAAACATCAAAGCCTTTAGACAAAGCTTCATTTCTTTAATGAATTACAAGTCAAAGAGTATTTAAACCCACCTATAACCTGTAAGCCCCCACTTTGAGATGTTCCACCTTTTGGGGCCAAGCCAATGTACACCTTCCATGTATTGATTTATGACTTTACCTGTAACCCCTGTCTCCCTGAAATGTATAAAACCAAACTGTAACCCAACCACAGTGAGTCCACTTGCTCAAGGCTTCTTGGGTGTGGGTCCAGGTCACTGTCCTCAAATTTGGCTCAGAATAAACCTCTTTAAATTATTTTACAGAGTTTGGCTTCTTTTCTGCTGACATCACTTTGGGCACTCTTGTGAACAGAACACGGGGAATAGATATCTTCAACAACTTTCAAGATAAATGTCATGAAGTTGGACTGAATTTGGTAAATCTAGTGAGTATATGTATAAACGATGCACCTTCCATGACAGGAAAACATGAAGGGTTTATTGCACAGATAAAAAAAGTGTTAACAGATCCAGATGCTCTCATTTCTTTCATTGTATCTTGCATCAGCAAAATCTGTGCTAAAGCTACTGTTTTAAGTGACACTTTGCAACAAGTTATAAGTATTTTTAATTATATTCATGCAAATTCAACACAGCATTCAGTTTTGCAACATGCTAAAGTTGGACAATGATGAGGACTGAACTCTGATCTTTTTCTTTTGCCCAAATTCCTTTCTAAGGGGGCCTAGTGAGTCACACCTGCAAATGACAGAATCTCAGTAAACAGGTTTTTATGATGAGGTTTACTTCCCGACCTGATTCCAGTATAGCATCACATGAAAGAAGACCCTTATCTTAACTCAAACACTCCTTTGCACTGATTCCTGGTCTTTGGAGAAAGCCCAACTCTTTCAGCCAATTATCAGCTAAAGAATCCCTAAACCCACCTATAACCTGTAAGCCCCCACTTCGAGATGGCCCACCTTTTCGGGCCAAGCCAATGTACGCCTTCCATGTATTGATTTATGACTTTACCTGTAATCCCTGTCTCCCTGAAATGTGTAAAACCAAACTGTAGCCCAACCACAGTGAGTCCACTTGCTCAAGTCTTCTTGGGTGTGGCTCCAGGTCATGGTCCTCAAATTTGGCTCAGAATAAACCCCTTCAAAATTATTTTACAGAGTTTGGCTTCTTTTCCATCGACAAGATTGGCGCCCAGACGTGGGGCTCAGAGAAGACTCAGGACCCCCGAAGGAGTAGCCTGAACTCAGTGCTAGGTACCGGCATGGCCCTTTTGGGTCCCCCGACTCCAAGCTTCTCTTTTGGTGGATCTGGTAGGTCCTCCTGAGCTTCGGACCATGCGTTTTTGGTTGATGGTTTTGGGTTTACTCTGAGCTGGTTCTTTCCTAGGAATTTGTTGTTTGGGATCCTAATTTGATTTGGAGGTGCATTCTAAAGGGTCTTCTCCACTACCTTTTCATCCTAAAATTAATCTCATTGGCTTTTCTGTGCATTTAGGAAAGAGGAAACCGAACTGTCTTGTTTGTAGAAAATCTATTGGACCTTTGTGTATGCTAAACCTTAGATTACAGTTCAGTCACTTCTTTTAAAGAAAAATGGGAGACAAATCCTCTAAAAATGAGTAAAGACAAGGAGAACAACCCCCTTCAGACACCCCAGTTGGTTCATGGCGCCTCTACTTGCACGTGTCTGTGTGAATGGAAAGGTTCAGAGGCATGCCGGGTTTTCTAGGGCTCCAGCTGGTTATGGCCAATTCTTGTGCACAAGTTTTTACTAAAGGGCAAATTACATCAAAGAAAATTCAGAGTTCAAATGGCGCGACCTACTGCTATAGAGTTAAAATGTCTCTCAAACTGCTTTACCCAAAACTTTGATTCACAGGTGTGATTAGGTTCCCTATCTGGGCAACTGAAGTTTGCCATGTGAACAAGCTCCAGTTCTGTCAGAAGAAATTTGGATCCAGTTGTCTTTTACAGACTGGTGAGTTGTGTCACCATCTCACGGCTGGAGTTCTAGGGTAAAATCTATTAGAACTCTGTGTGTGTGTGCATGACTGTATATGTTCAGGTATGTTTTGTGTATGTCCATGTATTACATGTTCGTGCCTAAATGGTTCTGGAGTGGCTTACAAATAAGGGAGTGCTCATAAATTAAACAAATCCAAATGGTGCACGTGAATTTAGTAATCTTTGGTAAATAAGCTGGGTTATTATTGTTATTATTATTTTAAAAAGTGGTACTATTAGTAAAGTAATAGTAAAAATGTTTTCAAATTGTCAGCATATATTTGTTTTTGCCTAGGTTTTAACAGACATTTTTATGTTCTTAAGGAGTCAGGGTTTGACACAAAGCTGATAAAACCATAAACTCAGCCAAAGACAAAATGATCTGTGTTTGTATGATTTTTGATAAGTAGGGTAAATTTAATATTTGGTCTAATGATAATAGCTAAATCTCCTGAGTTATCAACAAAAATACCTATGTGTTTAACTTTAAGGGTCTTACTAAGGTAAAAATGTAGATCTGCCTAAATGAAAAGGTGTCAGCAAATCAGAATAAATAAAACACCAAGTAGATAGAGCACAAAACCAGAAAGTTATGGCCAAAGGTTTATGAAGATATTTTGGTTTTGGTCTTGTAATTCTAACTGCAGATGCAGATCTCTCCAACTGCAAATGCAGATTTTTCCACTGATTTCATTGTCTATGGCAGATACACATAAAACGTGTTTCTAACTCACTCTCTGTATCATCTGACAGTAACAGTACCGTTAGGGATTCAAAGCTGTCCTAGAAGTTGTAGTTACAAGAGCTCAAATTGGAAGCTTTAGTTTTCCCATGATCTTGTCCATTTTTGACTTGCTAGCTGGTTATGTGTGCATTATGTTGCTATAACAACATTTTTGCCTAGGAAGAAAAATCCTGAAGTGTTAATTTTTGTATAGTAATTTATTTTAAGATAAAAAGTAAATGATTGTTAAATCCAAAGAAAATCTCAAGTCTTAAATTAAACTCTTTAGAAATATTACATGTACTCAAATTTATATCCAAGTTGAAAAATATTTTGAGACTATTTATATTGTTTTTAAACAGCCTAATCTTGATCCTCGTGTAAAAAATGTGTTACAACTTTGTGTCATTATTTGAGGTGTTAAGGTTTGGTGCTGAAGGGTTTTTTCAGTCTAAAGTCAAGTAATATCATGCTGATGGGGTTTAGAAAACTACCCTGAAATGAAGGCCTCAGATGCAAAAGTTCTCTGACCTTGCCTTGTTCCTACCTCTTAGTTCCATTTTTCCCTGAAGCTAGCCAGAAAAATCAAAATCCCTCTTCCCCAAGGCAGGTCACAAAGGCCAGAACCCCTTTTTCTGAAAGATAGCCACAAAAACTAAACTTACTCTATGTAAAAATTGGCCATAAAGTAATTATCTGACCTACTTTGTTTACCTGTAAAACCCCATTCCAGGAAGGGCTTTGCCCCCAGAAGGAAGGAAAGCACACGCAGAGGCCAGACAGAATCTAGACAGAGAAGCCTTGCTGGGCTCCACTCAGCCTTTTTGTCCAATCATATTTCTGTGCGGCTGTCCATACTTTAAACGTAAATATGGACAATCTCCCCTGCATCTTTCAGTGTTCACTCTAAGGCGTCCATGTATAAGTTTTAAATTTTTTCTCCTATTAATGTTCAAGTCAATAAATTTTCAGCAAATCTTTATGGGAACAGTGGCCTTTGCTCCCTACAGTTTGACTAAACTTTGGGGGCCAGGGACACTTTGGTCCCTCCAATGTTAATAGATTTTGTTTTAGGATGTGGTGTTTTGGAAGGATCTAATTAATTAACACTTTTAAACAGGATATATTCTAAAATGTCTACTATATTTATAAAATTTAGATATGATATATTGTTTAAAATAACAACTCTTATTAAAATACTTTTTTGTTTGTTTCTTTCTTGGTTAAGATTTATAAGTTTAAAAACAATAATTTAAAACTATATCTTGATCCCTGTTCTGTGTTATATCTAGTTTACAGAGTGTAATAATGGTTAATGGAAAAATAACTTAATGATATTTGGAATCTAAGTGAACTGCTAAGATAAATAAATTAGATAAATTAGGTAAATATAAATGGGATAAATACAAATAAAATTTTCATATGATTTAGAATCTTGAGTTGTGTTAGGAAGATGATCATGAAATGACTGAGTGATTTATGAAATGCTAAAACATTTTGAGTATAAGTTTAAGTTTATATACCTTTATCTTATTTTTGTATTTAAGAATAGTAATAAAATTGGGGACTGATGACAGTTCAAGGTTGCTTTCACTTTCTGGATTTTTATAAGAGTTGACATTATGATTAGTATATGTAGGGGTGAGGGAGACAACTCTATATGAAAAACAAGATTAATAGTTTTGTTGAAAGGGATGGTTTCATCTACTTTGTTGGTTTTGAAACTATTTTAGATTAGATAGGTAAGTGATGATTAAAATTAAATGGGTATAAAAGGTTTATAAAGGTAAATAAAAGATATATAAAGGTTATAAAAATCTTACAGTCAAATTGGTTAAAATTAGATGGATCTGTTTATAAGATTTTATTAAAATTAACTTTATCGGTAATACATTAATACAAAGAGAAAAAAATTTTTGCTTTATTCTTTTGAACTAGATTTTCATATGACATTAATAGGAAAAGCAAGATTTTAAGAATAACAAGATTTTTGCTCACCTTTTGAATAAACTGCAAAAAGGAGGGGAAGGAGAGAGAAAGATGGATTCAACTTGCCTCCTAAATTACATTTCAGTTTGTCTATATTAGGTCTTATGATTGGGAAACTAAGTCTCCTTCTATCAAAGGATAAGATTTTTGTTTTTAAAATGTTTGAATTATCAGTTTGGCTAAGTAAATGTCTATAATTTTATAGTTACCTGCAATCTTGTTTCATGACATCATTGGACAATTTATGACTTTCTGCTTTTAAGCTTTCACTAATATTTAAAGTTACTAAGAATAAGAATTCTAGTCAATGCATGTGATTCTATACATGAAGTGCACTAAAGAATAATATATGTTTTTAATAAGATTATAAAAGAAGTGTGAAATGTGTTCATGTTAAATATATGTGTAATCTTGTCTAATTCAGAGGTTATTTAAAGGTTGAATCAAAATATGGATTTAAGGAAATAAAAACAAAATGGAAAGTTGTGAGGAAGAGAAAGAGATGTAAAAAGGCAGTGAGTGTAGAAATATATTTTGGTAAGAAAGGTTAAACAGAAAAGAGATTAATATTGTAAAGAAAGGATCTTCTCTGGAATTTTTGTCCTAAAATGATTATTTAGGAAATGGGAAAGTTAGGAAAAAACAAAGTTTTTAGACATGTTTTGTACATGATCTGTGAAAGTTGGGATAAAATTTATAAAGGGAATTTATGAAGGAAATTTGTATTTGATCCCATTGCTGTAATTAAAAAGGTAAATTTTAGTTAAAACAAAGTTTTCTTGAGATATTAATTTGCTCTTAATGAAATTACATAATGTACTCATTTGGATTCTATAACCTGTTTTTTATTAGGTTTTGACTAACTAAAAAACTAAACTTTAAGGGTTAAGGTTTACACCTATATCTTCCTTTATCGCCTTTAGAATCTTTTGATGACTATCTCTCTTGGTTAAATAAATGACCATTATTTTATAGTGGCTTGTGATTCTATTTGAACAAATGTTTCAAGCCTTTGATATTTGACAGACTTTCCAAAACCGAAATTCTAAATCCAGCCTTTTGACCTCAAACTAACTCTTTATATATCAGGGCCACTGAAAGTCTAAGAGAGACATAGTCAGGTTTATTTGGCATGTTAACTATACAGGAAGCATTGCCAAATATGAAATGTGCCTAACCTTTGTTGGACTATATTTGTATAAACATGTTATTAATATATGTTCTAATATTATAAAATATTGATATGTCTTGGTATATGTTATATTATGTTAAATTGCCATATATCACAAACATAACCAACCTTATTTGACTGTTGTCTCTTTAACCATGACTAGTCTAAGTTTTTATTTTACTTTGATTCATCTCAGAAAGTATTTTTTGTTTTGTTTTGTTTTTTAACTGGCTAAGTCCAAAGTTACTTCTTCAAGGAAAGTCATGGAAAGGACCCACTTCTCTTGTATACAGGTTTCTGATAACTTTGGAGATTATATACCACTGGACTAAAACAGAACAAACTTCCAGGACTTTAATTAGAAAAGTGATATGTCTGTGAGTATCGCTAACTCAACCTCATGAGACCGAACTAAATTTTATGACTTGTTATTTAAAACATTACTGATTCTCTTGTTTTGTGTTCCAGAGTCCTGACAAGTTTTAAGTAAATAACAAGTTTACCTGATATCTCCAGGAATTTAAACTATTGAATCCTGTTATTCACTGCCAGTGCCCTGTTCAAACATCCTCCCTCTAGGCCCAGGGACTATTGAGGAAGAGGGGGCGTGTGACACTGTAAGGGTCGATTCTAGGGATGGAATTAGTTTAGACCCTCCAGATCAAGGAGGGGCACACAGAAGCCTAGACAAATACCAACTGAAAAAAAAATTGTCTTTTCAGGTCACGTGGTACAGATATCCATCCCAATCATGAAGAAATTTTCCTGCTTCCCATAGACTTAGAACTTCCTGAGTATAATTGTTCTTAGTTATGGGGTTTGTGCAAAAGGAGATATGACAAGTGGCTAATTTATCAGCCACCTTAGGACAAATTACTAAAGAGACTAAAACATTGTGACATAACAAAAGTCTCTAAATTCCTCAGCTTGAATGGTTAACAGTGCTTATGTTTGCTACAAGTCTGCAACTAAACCCACAAATACAATAACTCAACACTTATAAGATGAATTAATTTTATAGCCTGGCCGTTGACATTTTGGTTTTTATTCTTATGTTGCCTAGAAGGTTTTAAAAGCGTTGAGTACCTGTCTACCTCCAATCCCGTCTGGCCTAAAACACTTATGACTATATTATCATCATATATTTCTTGTAAAATGCTATACCGGATACGGGAAAAGGAGAAAAACCCAATCAAAGACCTGGATTATAATAGCAGAATAGATCTGGTCCAGGATTTTTTTTTTCATACTAAACCTTAAGCCTGACTCTCTATGGCCCCTTTTATAGTTGGCTATCAAATCAAGTCAAGTCATGTCCTTCCCCTAAGATATAACAATGCCAATTTTGAAACCATTGTCACCATCACTGGATAACCAAATAGACAACTCTAGGAATGAGCTTTCCTAGTGCTGTGGGACCTCCTGCTGTTTGGCCTGCACATGCATTCCCTGGAATGATCTTTGGCCAACAGGGGGAACTGAGGGCTAAACTCTGATCTTTTTCTTTTGCCCAAATTCCTTTCTAAGGGGGCCTAATGAGTCACACCTACAAATGATAGAGTCTCAGTAAACAGGTTTTTATGATGAGGTTTACTTCCCGACCTGATTCTGGTAGAGCATCACATGAAAGAAGACCCTTATCTTAACTCAAACATTCCTTTCCGCTGATTCCTGGTCTTTGCAGAAAGCCTAACTCTTTCAGCCAATTTTCAACAAAAAATCTTTAAACCCACCTATAACTTGTAAGCCCCCGCTTCGAGATGGCCCACCTTTTCGGGCCAAGCCAAAAAGCCTTCCATGTATTGATTTATGACTTTACCTGTAACCCCCGTCTCCCTGAAATGTATAAAACCAAACTGTAACCCACCCACAGCGAGGCCACTTGCTCAAGGCTTCTTAGGTGTGGCTCTGGGTCACGGTCCTCAAATTTGGCTCAGAATAAACCTCTTTAAATTATTTTACAGAGTTCAGCTTCTTTTCCGTCGACAATGAGATATTCAGTGTGGATTTGCCATATTGTTCTAAAGTGCGTTGGCTATCACAGGGACAGGCGTTAACCAAAATTTTATCTCTGTGAGAACAGCTAGTTAGATTTTACAAAGAACAGATTCAGTAATGTGAATTATTGAAAGAAGATTTCTACAGGAATGCAGCATTTCTGTGTGACATCATGTCAAATCAAAACAACTTGAATATTTCTTTGCAAGGTAAAACTTAATCTATATATGATATGTGGCCAAAAATCCAAGCATTTTGAAAAAAGCTATCTTTTTTCAAAACCTTCTTCAAAAGGAAATTTTGGATGAACATTTTCCCCAGTTAGCAAAGGTCATTGAGGAGCAGGATACATGTGAATCATCTGAAGAATACACAGCTGTTACAGACCTATTAATTGGAGAATACAATGAAAGTTTCACTGACTTTGAGAATCATGACACCACACTCAAATTAGCATTTCAGCTTCACCTAGTTGATATCACCAAGGCACCTAAAGAACTACAGATGGAATTGATTGAGCTCTCAGGAGATGACATTTTAAAGTCATTGTTTGATGCTAAGAAAGACCCAATTGAAATATGGAAAAATGCAGAATACCCACGTGTTCGGCAACATGCCTGAAAAATGCATTCTTGCTTTTTAACCACTTATTGCTGCAAATCTACATTCTCCTACCAAACCCAAATCAATACGCCCTTAAGGTCACAAATGACTGATACCCATCTAGAGGATCAACTGAAACTGCAGACCTCTATCCCGCAACCAAACATTCAAATGCTTTCCAGCAAAAAGCAGACACAACAAAGTCATTGAAAGGTTAGTTAACTTCGAAATTAACAAATAGTTTCCATTTGTTGAAGTTATTAAGTACATAATAGTTAGATTTTTTACAAAATAATGTACATTTTTAAGTATATCTAATTGAAGTTTCTTGCATGCAGCCTTATTTGATTACAGCTAAATTAACGCAGGCTTCCAACACAGAAAGTTTCCCCACCCCTGGACAAGCCTCTTGCTCCTCAGAGCCCCTGCCCTCAGCTCCACATGCAGAATACGCGTTTCCTGGTGCACAGGCTGTTTCATCAATGAATACAGAACAATCCAGACCCTCACTTAAAAATGGGAATAACAGCCCAGGTCTTCAAACATAAGGAAATCATAAGCATGAAAGAGAAGCAAAACTCTGAATAAATGATAACGCAGACAGCAAGGAAACGCAGAGGCTGTTGCTTTGTAAAATAACAGGATGCTGTTTTTAAAAGAGGAGGAGGAGGAGGAGCAGCAGAGACACCCAAAGTGGCAGAGGCCGGACGCACGACGCCCTGGCGCCAGCGGGCAGCAGGGCAGGCTGCGGTGAGCGCCCGGGAGGGGCAGCCCGCGATGGGGGCGGCCCGGGGCTGCGACCCCGCCCTGCAGAAGGAGGGACCCAAGCGCCGAAGAAAGTCGTCAGAGGTGCTTAGAAGCAAAAGTTCCCGAGGGCAAGGAAGGGGCACCGGGCCGGCACGTCCCCTGCGCAGCTGTGCACCCGCCGAAGGTCCAAAGAGCCTTCCCACGTACTCTTGTTTCATAGTGAAAATCAAAATGGGTATTTTAGACTATTTAGAAATGAATAATACTGAAAACAGTATATACCAAATATGGACATGGAGAGGACATAGAAAAGTTTTGCAGACAAAAGTTTACAGCTGCAAATGTATGGGCTAGAAAGCAAAATTTAAGCATTCAACTCAATAAGCTAGAGAAATACGTTAAAAAATAAATTTAAAAGGGTAGGAGAAAGGAATATTAAAAGCTTTAAAATCAAAACTAATGAAATATGATACAGACTTTTTTTAAAGTATCAATAAAGTCTTTAAAGTTCTGTCAAATCTAATAAAAATAAACACATTAAAAATGGAAAAAGAAATATGCTCACAGATTTAGAGATTTTTATTTTTAAGTATAAGAAAGTCATATGGGTATATTTATCCTAAAATTTGAAAATATAAATGAAATGTACCACATTCTTAAAACTGTAAATTATCTACACTAACATAATGAAAATTTTAATACAATGATATCCAAGAAAATATTGAAAAGGTATTCAAAGATCCGATTCTTCAAAAGGCACAGACTCAGACGGTTGTAAAGGTGTACACCATCAGCCTTCGACGTGAAGACCTTTCCCCTGACACTTAAGACATTAGGATAAAGCCGAGGTCTTCTGGATTTGTCTAAGACGACCAGTGAAACCCTGCTGCCCAAACCAGCAACAACCGTGTGCGTGTGCGCGTGTTGTGTGCGTGTGTGTGAGAGTGTGTGTAGGAGAGAGAGAGACTGGCTGTAGATCAATCTCATTTAAAAATATGAAGTAAGAGATTCTAAATAAAATGTCAGCAAATTTAATACGGAACTACATTAAAAGAAGAATAAGCCATTATGTATAACCATTATGGAAAACAGTATGGAAGTTCCTCAAAAATTAAAAACAGAGCTGCCATGTGATCCAGCAACCCCACTTCCGGGTGTTTATCCAAAGGAGATGAAATTAGTATCTCGTGAAGGTATCTGGCCCGTGCTGTCTGCCGCACTATTCACGACAGCCAAGACACGGAGTCAGCCTAAGTGCCATCAACAGACGGACGGAGGAGGGAAATGTGGTGTGTGCGTGATGGACTAGTGTTCAGCCTTAAAAACAATGGGCTCCTGTCATTTGCAACAACATGGATGAACCTGGAGGACACTGTGCTAAGTGAGGTAGACCAGCCACAGAAAGACAAGCGCTGTATGATCTCACGTGTGGAATCTAAAGAAGTCACACTCATGAAAGCAGAGAGTAGGAGGGTTGTTAGCGGGGCTGACGGGTGGGGGACATGGGAGACGTTGATGAAGGGACACACAATTTCACTTCTGCGGGATGACTAACTCTGCAAATCTGACGTGCAGCCTGGGGACAGGTCACCGCAGTACCCCTGATCCCAGGCCAGGGCTCGTTTGCATCACGGAACTTCCTGTCGGGGGCTGGCAGGGCAGGTTCCGTGGAAGGTGAAATGACTAAATAATTTGTACAAACGAGCAAAACCTCTCTGGGCATTCGATCAAGAGGAGAAGGGAGGTGACGAACTGGCCCCCGCTGGGCAGGCACGGTGCCGGGAGGGGACGCGAGTCTGGAAGGCAGGGTGGCAGACGGCCGTGTCCTCTGCGAGTGATGCACGTTTATTTCTTCCTTTCCTGAATGAAGACTTTCGTTTTATTTCACTCCTTTCCATCAGGGGCTGGGCCCAGCACAACCCTGGTGAGAGGGGACGAGGGCAGGCCCTGGGCTTGTTTCTGGAGGTGATGAGGCACCTCCTGCCGCTCGCTGCGAAGTTGTGGGTTACTGACTGTAGCACAGTCTTGGTCTCACGTGCACACTTTCTTTCTACTCTAGTTTACCAAGAATTTTGCCTTGGGCTTTTAAGTAAACAGTAAGTTAGTCTATTGAGAATTCTAATGGCTTTTCTGCTTCTATTTTATTAGTACAGTTAATGATACCATTTCAACTTGCGTTCTGAGATACACATCTACCTGATAATGGTTTCTTAATCTTTTTCCCCAGCTTTATTGACATATAATTGACGAATAACAATTATATAAATTTAAGGTGTGCAACATGTTTGGTGCATATATTCACTGTGTAATGATTACACAATCAAGCTAATCAGTGTACTCATCACCTCACATCGTTACCTTGTTTGTGTGGTGAGAACACGTAAGATCTACTCTCAGCCAATTCCAAGGCTACGGTGCGGTACACGCACAGACCCTGGAAGAGCCGTGGGTGCAGCAGCGCCCACGGAAAGACACTGGCCGCGATGGCTAGTCCAGGGCCAAGGAGAGGGGAGCTGCACAAAGAGCACGGACCTCGGACAAGACATGAAGACATGGGATCGTGGTGCCCGTCCCATTAAGGGGCATCCAGGGGCCGAGTGGGAAATGTCTGAATTCCCGGGTCCTCGGCTTCCCCACTGACCCACTGTCCCCTCATAGATTACTTACCTTCTCTCAGCATTTTTGCATCTGTGAAAACGGGCTCCGATGTCACGCCTCACACAGCGGCTGACTTGACAAGAGGCCACGCTTGGACTGTGTGCCTGTAAGTGCCAGCTGGCAGGACGTAGCGCCAGACTGGCTGATTTCCTATCGTCTCCTCAAAGCAACACTGAGCTGTTCAGTTCTGGAGGGGGATTAAACGTGTGGCTCTTGTACCCTGTGACACTCACTAAAAGGATACTTGAAGAGTTAGGAGAAAAACGAAATCAAAATGGCATAGAAATAAGAAAGGGAGGCTCAGCCGGATCCTTTACATACTTGTAGAAGAGAGACGCAGACGGAAACAGATTAGTGCATAGATTGGAGCAGGACCACAGTGCACAAAATACCTTAGTCTTTCATTCAGAAAATCGAATGCACCGCACGTTCATCTGATGTGCAATAAAACCAGTGGAAAACTTTTTTTTTTCAGAGTCTCACTCTGTCATCCAGGCTGGAGTGCAGTGGTGTCATCACAGCTCCCTGCAGCCTCAAACTCCTGGGCCCAAGCATCCTCCCGCCTCAGCCTCCTGAGTAGCTGGGACTACAGGCGTGCACCACCACTCCCAGCTGGAAAACTTTTAAAAACTCAAAATAACATCCTCTGAGTGAGTTAAAAATATATGTCATTCACACCACAACACAAAATCAAAAGTCACAAAAGGAAAGACCAGGAAAGATGAAATTATTTTTGCACAAACACTTCCTGAAATACGTCTTCACATCCAATCACAGAAACTAAAATAATACACAAGCCTAGGAAGAAAAACATAACACTTTAGAACAAGAATAAAAATAAAAACCAAATGTTCCCAGAGAGTTAAAAAAAAATTTGAAAAAATAACAAATGACCAGCATCAAACTCTCATCAGCAACACTGGACACGACTAAAAAGTAGAGGTACATGTTCATTGTTTTGAGGAAACAGTTATTAAAAACGAGAATCCTGTACCCAGCCAAACTATCACACGAGTGTGAAGGTAAAGTTGAAACACTTTCAGACATACAAGGAATATGAAAATGTGTCTTAAAATCATTGTTTATGAAAAAGTACTTGCTCTTTCACCATGGCAAAATGAAAATAGAAAAGGTCCAGAGTGTAGCCTCCAATACAACAAAGACAGGACTCTGAGCGCATCATAAAAACACCAAGGAGATGAAAAGAAAAAGCGCTGAACCCCGATACTGACTCTCTGGCGTTCCCCTTAGCAAGGCACAGGCAACTTGAAGGAAGACATTTAGCTCCCTTTTACCTAATCCTCCGTGCCAGTTGTACTTCATAAGATGTGCACATTTTTCTTCATATTTATATTTTAAAACACTTAAAGTAATAAAAAATATTTAACAGTCCAAACACAGGATAGATGGACCCAGAGTTCCTTGCTTTGGAAAAGTGTTCACCTCTAAAACCTCAACTCAACAAAGGCTGTCCTGTAATATTTCTACAACTTTTCTGGAGCCAAAATAACAGAGGAAGAAACAGAGTCCTGCAACATACACACAAGTTTATGAGCAAAAAAATAATGGTAGATGACAAACCAGCACTAATGAGGGGTCTCCAGCAACCAGCCCTAAACACCAACAAGGAAGGGGAGGCTTGTGGAGCCTCCTGTCCAGATAACCAAGCCAGGAGGGGTATAAAACCCCAACAGCGCTGAGCATTCACCCACACACTCACTCACACACCCACTCACTCACCCACACACTCACTCACACTCACTCACACCCTCCCCCAGCTCAACCCCCAGCATGGCCGCGTCCACCGTGTCCGTCTGCTCCAGCGACCTGAGCTATGGCAGCCGGGTCTGCCTGCCCGGTTCCTGTGATTCCTGCACCGACTCCTGGCAGGTGGACGACTGCCCAGAGAGCTGCTGCGAGCCCCCCTGCTGCACCCCCAGCTGCTGCGCCCCGGCCCCCTGCCTGACCCTGGTCTGCAGCCCAGTGAGCTGTGTGCCCAGCCCCTGCCAATCAGTCTGCACCAGCGCCTGCACGCCCTCCTGCTGCCAGCAGTCTAGCTGCCAGCCAGCTTGCTGCACCTCCTCCCCCTGCCAGCAGTCCCGCTGTGTGCCCGTGTGCTGCAAGCCCGTGTGCTGCAAGCCCATCTGCTGTGTGCCTGTCTGCTCTGGGGCTTCCTCTTCATGCTGCCAGCAGTCTAGCTGCCAGCCGGCTTGCTGCACCCCCTCCCCCTGCCAGCAGTCCTGCTGTGTGCCTGTGTGCTGCAAGCCCATGTGCTGTGTGCCTGTGTGCTGCAAACCTGTCTGCTGTGAGCCTGTGTGCTGCAAGCCCATCTGCTCTGAGGCTTCCTCTTCGTGCTGCCAGCAATCCTGCTGCGAGTCTGTCTGCTGCAAGCCGGTGTGCTGTGTGCCTGTCTGCACTGGGGCTGCCCACTGCCCTGCCCCCTCATGCTGCCAGCCCAGCCCCTGCCCCCCCTCCTGCTGCAGACCCTCCTCCTGTGTGTCCCTCCTCTGCCGCCCTGTGTGCAGACCCGCCTGCTGTGCCCCCACCTCATCCTGCCAGCCCAGCTGCTACCGCCCAGCCTCCTGCGTGTCCCTCCTCTGCCGCCCCACCTGCCCCGCCTGCCCCCGCCCGGCCTGCTGTGGCCTCTCCTCGGGCCAGAAGTCCAGCTGCTGACCAGTTCAATCTCCTGTCCTTGCAGGCTGAGTCCTTTCCTCTCCCTGACAGTGGCTGCACAGCTGCTGCTGGAGGGGGGTTTGAACATGCAACCCCTCCTGCCTCCCTCCTGGGAAGAGGTGACCCACATGTCCCTGCAGGCCCTGGGGAGCCTCCTTCTCAGGATTGGTGGTTCACATCTGATATAACAAAGGTCAATTAGTGCTATAATCAATAAAGTGTTTGTGTCAGGAATTATGGGCTGTGTGTGTTTCTGTTCCTCCCTGAACCCCCATGACCACTACAAATTTGGGCTGTGGATCCCCTGTCCCGTAGAAGCCAGACAACTCACACGTATTCCAAAATTCTGAGGTCAAAGCACTTGAGAGACAGCAGGATCCGAGAGCACATGCAACCCGGTGGTGTTTCCCTTCCTGACACCCCGAAGCCACACCCTGCCCACAGGGGACGGGCCTCTAAGCTGGGCATGCGCAGCTGCAGAGAAGAGAAGGCACAGATTCTGAGTGAGCTCGGGCACCTGCCCACACCTGTCCCCTACCTGTCCAGGCTAAAGGTTAGCTGGGGAGAAGCAGAAACCCTGCTCCGTTGGGCCCTGAGAGCCCTGTGCACCATGATGGGCTCCTAGTGTGTGACCCAGGATGACAGGCCATGGAGAGAGGTGCCCACACAGAGGGGATGCCCTCAGGCTGGCCAGCCACAAGACTTTGAGGACCACCCCTGTGTGCTCTGAAGAACCAGAAAGTTCCGTGGGTCCCAAGACAGGCTCAGGAGTATCTTAGATATCACTTGCCCTACCCGGAGTGTAAGCCTGGTTGAGGAGCACAGAGCAAACCCTCAGGACAGTGGGGGAAGAGGAGGCTGCAGTCTCAGTGGACCACTAGCACTAAAATGTCAAGAGGGGTCACCAGTCAGACCAGCGGGGTCAGCATGAAGCACCCTACTTAACCCCTGAGCCAGGAGCAGACCAAACAGCATAGCCTGGCAGACGGCACCTCCCGGGAGTTGGGGGGCCTTAAGCCCCATCCCCACCCCAGTTTGGCTCACCCCAGGGAGGAGGGGACGGAGCAAAACCCTAAGAGGACCTTTAAATAGAAAGTGGCTGATTCAAACCTGCATGGACTCAATCTCTCAGTTCGCTGGAGTTTATTCAAACACTGTATCCACTACCCGCTTATTAAAATGTTAAGAAAAATATAGCCGCCGCATGGATAAGCGGACTGAGGACAGCGTTACAAAGGACGGGGGAGGTTCCACCTCACTGTTAACCAAAGAAGCCTAAAAGGCACACAGCTGCCCACGCATGGACACCAGCAACTTAAGACCCCCAGAAAGGCCAAAACATAGCCCAGCAGGTGGGCAAATGGCCACGGCCGCAGCCTCCAGGGCCGGAGAACGTTAGGAGCCGTTCGATGGCTCCTGCCAGGAAAGCCAGGGACAGCCCTCGGACAGGCACAGCCAGGTGGCATGCAGGCACGTGTGCTCCAGGTGGCACCAGGCTAACCACGCAGGTTTGCTGTTGGCTGCGTGTTGATGCACCTGTGGGTACCCACACGGGCAAGCCCGTGACGCCAGTGCTTCAGAGAGGCTGGGTCGGGACAGGATGGGAGCCTCCTCACTGTGAAAGTGTGCGGTGTGCGTTCACAAGGCGACCGCAGTGCCAGCGCTCTGAGGCCCTCCAGGCCTTGTGTGAGACACGACACCCGTGGCCATTGCCCCTGAGTCAGAGATGGTCTTCAGAGCATCATGCGAAAGAAAAGGAAACAGCGAAGCCTTCCTCTACCACCCCTGGACAAAGCCGAGGCCCCGGGGCACGTCCAGGGGTGTGTGCAAGGGGAGCACGAGGCCTGGTGCACACTCGGCTCCTGCTCCCAGTACTAGGATGACAACAGAGCAAGACTGGTGAGGCCGTTTCGTGGGAGTGTGGATGGGAAGGTGCCACCTGGGGTGGGTGCTCTAAGAGTTCCTCCTGCACAACACGTGCTCATTAGCACCAGACATCATAACCAGCTCCACGAACAAAAACACCTTTGCCCAGTTCTCTTACGTTTCAAGTTCCCAGGCCAGTAAGATTTGCTGCTCAGAACTTTGTAATTTTCTGTTTCACTGATCCGCTCCCTTTTGAGCTGTTCTTCCAGAAATATCGGACCCTCCTTGCAGCCACAAGGTAACTGCAGAGCCTAACACCGCCTGAACGTTCAGAGAAGTCAAGATAAGCAGCACCCACCGCAGATCCTGCCCAAGGACCTGCTGAGCAACCTACTCCCCACCCCCCGCCGTGCACAAGACTGAAGGGGTGACCGATACTAGCCCCGGCTGCTCATGCCACTAAAATCTCCACCCTGGGAGGGGCTTACCTGCCATTTTCTGATCAAGCAACGTATGTGCCCGTGTGATTTCTCACTGCGCTTGCGTGCCCTGCACTCCACCCAGAGCATGCAATGCTGCTCACACGCTTCGTGCATTATTTGTTCCACATCTAGGAAAACCCCCCACCCAGTTGGTCGGGGAGGTGGATTTGAGGCAGGCCTCCCACCTCCCGCTGACGTCCTCCCCAGTAAGTCCCCTTCCTTCCTTGACAATCCTCATCGTCCCACGAACTGGCTTTCTGTGCTGCGAGCAACTGACCCTAGGGAAACCCCCCTGCGGGTTCGCTAACAGCATCAGAGTAACAGAAGTTTCTAGATGTCAGTCTCCGGCAGGAGCCATGTGCTTGCTTGTGCTCCTCTTAGGGGAGTTCTTGGTCCCCCAACAATGCCCCTGGTACCCTGGTGTGCCAACAGCCCCCTTCTGCTGAGGATGGCGCTCCTCCAGGCAAATCCACACACACCAGGATGACCCCAGCACCCCTTCTCTTGTGTGGCCCACGCTGGAGCCATGGGGCCACGCCAGCTCTACCCGGGCAGCATTCCTGGAATTAGCGCAGGCATCCCACAGGCAGGGCTCCTTCCTTCCAGCTGCCTCGATGCCCGGACAGGAGTGGGCCACCCTCAGACATGGCATCAGCCTCCTTGTGCGTGTGGGCTCAGCCTGTGCGCCAAAGAGGTCCAGCAAAGGGGGACTCTCAGAGTGGACCCCTCCTTCCGAAGGAGCCCAGACAAAAGATGCCACAGTCCAAAGGGAGCCAGGGCACCACCATGCAGGAACTCGGAGGAGGGGTGACTGCAGGCTGTGTGCTGACACCTCTGTGGGTTGAATCGCATCCCCTCAGAAAAGATACATGGAGCCCTAACCCCTAATGCTTCTAAATGTGACCTTATTTCCTTATTTCCTAATACATTTGCCGATGTAATCCAGTTAATGTGAAGTCATCAGTGGATGCCCTAATCCAACGCCTGTGTCCCTATAAAAGGGGGAGATTTGGAGAAGACATGCACCACGGGAAGGCAGAAGCAGAGATCGGGGTGATGCTTCTACAAGCCGAGGGATGCCACAGACTGTCCACAAGCACCAGAAGGTGGGGGCGGCCTGGGACAGGTTCTCCTTCCCAGCCTTGGGAGGAACGAGCCCTGCCGACACCTTGACCTTGGACTTCTGGCCGCCAAACTGAGAGAGAACACGTTCCTGCTACTCTAAGTCGCCAGGTGCGCAGACCTCTGCTGCAGCAGGCCTGGACATTAACACACCCTCCCTCTCAGCCCACACAGGGCCGGGAGTCCAAGGAAAGGGGGCTGGGGCTCAGGGAGGATTTCCTCGGGAAGAGCTCTGCCGGCCCCCTCCTGAGGGGAAGGCCTGGGCCCCAGGACCCACTACAGGGCAGGGGAGGGGGCGCTAAGGGACCCCAGAGGCGGGGCAGAGTCCCTTACAGGGGGGACAACCATGGCCCATGCCGGACCCTGGGAGGGACAAGGACGACGCTCCCCGACACCCTGGCCCAGGTGTGGGCCCCACAGGAGAGAGGGCCAGGCTCGACTCAGGGCCTGGCGAGAGCCGCCTGGACACAGGGCAGAGCTGGGCAGAGGGAAGCCATTGGCACCGCCAGGCGGAGTAGGGCAGGAGCCCGCAACAGACAGGCTGTGAGGAGGAGAGGCAGGAGGAGAGCCGGGGCAGTCACCGCAGCGCCACGGGGACACCGCTCCCTCCCTTTTCCTGCCCTTGCCTTCCCACCCATCCCAGTGCTCGGGCCATGGTTGGCGAGACCAAGGAGGAAGCTAGAAACGCCAGGCCGTGAGGCAGGGAAGCCGTACGAGTGCCCTGTGGCCGAGAACGTAGTGGCTTCAAACAACAGAGATTTGCCACCGCACAGCTGCGGAGGTGGGAAGTCCAAAATGGGTCTCCCTGGGCTGAAGTCAAGGTGTGGGCAGGGCTGGCTCCTTCCGGAGGCTGCAGAGTGGAACGTTAGATGGGGACAAGGAGAGGGAAGGAGGCACAGGTGTTTCGTCTACGATAAGAGGATGTAAGAACTGACCAACCAGAAAGAAGGAGAGAACCGCAAACTGGAGTATGTTCAAAACCACCAACGGGGTAAACTGGAACATGCACATTAGGGGGTTTTAATGGTCCTCAGCTGACCCAGGCTTCATCACACCAACAACCTTGCGGTTTGACC